>OY787636.1:27169041-27769041 GCA_963678965.1 Cruciata laevipes
TTTCCAAACATCAGGGCCTCTGCCGTCGAGAGTACCGGAGCCGGTGATAGTGACACCATCAATACTGGTGACCTGAATCCAGATCCCGGCGCTGTACTGACTCAGATCGGAGCTTCCGATTAGAGTCCCGGTGAGCTCAACCACCATCGGAGCCGTGCAAGGGCCGGAGAAAACAACCTCCCCGCACATAAAGTTCCCGGCCGGAATAATAAGCTTGGGTGGGCCCGTCTTGCACGCTGCATTCCACGCCTTTATGAGTGCCTGAGTATTGTCCTTCTTGCCGTCTCCGACGGCGCCAAACTCCGGGGCGGTGATATCAACACCGCCGCCTCCGCCCGCTGCAGAGCGTGCCGGAAAAGACAGCAAGGTTAAGGACATTAAGACAAGAGATAATGCTTTTATATCTCTTGATGAAGCCATATTGTTTTATTTACTTATTTTGTTTATAATGTTTTTTTTCTGGGTTTTCTCTGTTTGGTTTATTGTTCTATAACAATAAAGAGGATTATTGTTGTAAAACAATAAAAAGATATAAGCTTATTTGTAAGCCAGGCTCTTCAAATGTATATATTTTCATTGGTGTGTATTTTATAGGAATCCTGTTTTTGTCAACCCATGCAATCCGCTTCTCCAAGTAATTTGATTGGATTGAATGGTGGACTTTTTACTTTTTATCTCAACCATTCGGAAATTTCTTGATCCATTTTTTTCCTACCACGGTGAAAATAATTCGAGCCAGAGCTAAGGAAGCGGAACAGGGGAACGAGAAAATCTATAGACTGAGATAGTGGTAAATTCAAAAGTGAGGATGAAACATTTACCAAATAACACATGCGTAAATCAGAAAATACCAGTAACTGTTTTCTCCACGAATTTTGACACATCAACTTAGCCACTCATAGACATACAACAGTATTTACACCCAATTCACTTAATAAAGATATATTATTATAAATCCAACCACCCCATATCCTAAAATAAGGGTGTTGACAATAGTGTTCTGATGTGGTCAAATATTGGTCATAAGTTAGCATAACTAGCAGGATTAATATTGTTAAATATTGATGTTGCAAGAGAAAATAATTCATGCATAGAGTAAACAAGGGTGTTGACAATCTTATATATTATAACCAATAAAAGATAATGTAAAATCTTATATATTATAATCAATAAAGGATAATGTAAAATGTTCTTTGAAAAGTCAAACAAAACATTTTAGATGGAATAGGTAATCATTATATATTGAGAAAGTGTTGGGTGAGACATGTCCTTGTGGAGACCAAAAGTAGGGGAATGAGCATTTACTGTTTATGCTTGATCTTTTAGTCAGTTTGTTTGATCTTTCAATCAATGTCCTTGAGTATTTTTGTTTTGCCTTGATTTTTCAGTTAATTTGATCTTTCGTTCAATTTGCTTGATCTTTCGGTCAATTTTCTTAATCATTTCCTTGGTTAATTTCACCAACGACAAATTCAATCAAGAAAATCGGCGAGTTTAAAGCTCACCAACGATAAATTCAATCAATAGCAGTCTCATATAATCTTTGGTCTCATTTGAGGCAGGTCTCAAATGAGAATTTGCCTTATATATTATCACAAAAACAAATTGAGTACAACTATATTTTATGGTATAAAACCGATTAAAACCAAGAAAATTGTGGTAAGTATGTTGTGATGAAAAGTTTAAAATAGGGGTGTAGATCATGAATTGAGTCGAGTTTAGTAATCTCGAGTTTGAAATCAATAAATATTTACAAGTTTGAGTTTGAGTTTGAGTTTGAGCTTGAACTTAATGATCGAACGAACTCGAACTCGAACTCGAGTTGTTCGATTTTTTAATTGCTCAAATTTAACTCATAAGTCCAGTAAAAAGTCAAGTTTGAACTAGAATCAAATCAAATCAATAAGTTTAGAGTCAACCCAATATGTCTCATTTAACTCTGGTTTATGCAATCTTCTAATAAGTTAATAATTAATATTTTTAGAAATACAATTTCAAAAACAAAGAACACCTGGGAAATGATCGAAAATAAGAAGGGTGCTGTTTTGATTAATTAACGAGAAAGTTTCAAATAAGTGCACCTTACGGTAAGGGCATGCCAAAAAGAGACTATATTTTACAACATTGGAGTTACTATATAATTATTTTAATGATTTGAGTTATTTTTGTTTGGTCCTGATGTTTTTATACTTGACTTTGATCTTTTAGTTTGTTTAATTTTTTATTTGGTTTGATCTTTTAAATTTTTGGCAATATATCTTCAATACTAATTCTCAATTGAGACCTGTCTCCATTGAGACCAAAAATTATATGAGACTGTTATTGATTGAATTTGTCGTTGGTGAGCTTTAAACCCGCCGATTTCCTTGATTGAATTTGTCGGTGAAATTGACCTAGGAAATGATCAAGGAAATTGACCGAAAGATCAAGCAAATTGAACGAAATATCAAATTAACTGAAAAATCAATGCAAAACAAAAATACTCAAGCACACTGATTGAAAGATCAAACAAACTGGCTAAAAGATCAAGCAGAAACAGTAAATGTTCATTCCCCCTGCTCTTGGTCTCCACAAGGACAGGTCTCACCCAAGACTTTCTCTATTTTCAATTACTTCCTCAATTTTTTATGTTTTATGGACTAAAATAATTGTATATTAATCCTCAATCTTTATCTACCTTTACCGTAAGAGAAACTTACTTGAGACGCTATCTTAAATAATATACAAAATTCACAATATTATTAATAATACATATTACAAAATTGGTTCAATGAGTTCCAGTTAAGTGTATCATAATCTAGTTCAAATAAATAAATTAGACAATAAAGGATAATATGGCAGATAATGTTAGAAGATTCTTGTTTGGAGAATCTAGAGTTCCTCGTTTAAGGGCAGAGTCTAGTTCTTCAACATCCTCTAATATATTACAAAGTCATGAAGTTCAAAATGTATTACCTGGCAGAACAGTTAATTCAATATATCATCATGGAATATTGGAATTTAAGAAAGCCTATGCAATTAAAATCCATGAAGAAGTACTTCCAATGAATGATGAATTTCAAACAATAAAATTATTGTCACAACAAGCTATAAATCATTACAAAAATCAAAACTACATATTTTTACATTTTGGATTAATTCAAATAGCATTACACCCATTAATGAAAAAAGGAATTGATACTCCAATATTTATGGCATTAAGAGATGATAGGTTAATTGAATATAAAGATTCATTATTAGCAATGATTCAAACCAATATTTGTAGTGGAACTATAAGATTTGATTGTATTCCAGATTATTCTGTTAGTTTAACAGATCCAAATCTTATGGATTCTCTAAAATTAGATGTTCAAATAAAACAAAATAAGATAGCATCGGATACTGAACATTTTGTACTAATTTATAGAATTTATATTAAACTTATGAAATCTATGATTCCTACAGCATTAAAGCTACATCCTACAGATAAGGAAGAATCTGTATATGTTACTACAAATTCAACATAAATATGGATCAGAAAGAAAAGAAATGGGTACTTTTTGTCAACAATTTGGAATAATGGGTATCAAACCACCATCATCCGAATATAAAAGAATATATAAGAAAAATAAAAGTTATAAAAGAAATAGGTATTATAGTAAAGACAATAATAAAAATTTTAACAAAAATAATTATAAAAGACCTTATAAAAATCAGAATAAATATAAAAATATTCAATGTTATAAATGTAAAAAATTTGGTCATACAGCTTCTTATTGTAAGACAGAAAAAAAGATTAATTCAATATTTGCAGAAGATAAGGAATTAAAAAATAAATTATTATCTCTATTAATAGAAAACTCAGAAAATGAACAGACAGATTATGATTCATCTTCAGAAAATTCAGATAATTCAGAAATTTGTCAATGTAAAATTCCAACAATTAATATGTTAAATAACACAAGAAATAGTAAAAAAGCATTATTAGAGATCATTGATAAATTAGGTGATTCTGATAATAAAGATGAATACATAAAAAAACTTAAAGATTTAGTAGAAGAAGAAGCTTTTAGTTTAAGCAAAATAATTAAAAAATATTCAGAAAAAGAAAAACAAAAGCCAATAAAATCAGATGATTTAAGAATAGAGATTAATAAACTAAAATCAGAAGTTAGCATAATTAAAAAAGAGTTAGATATGTTAAAAGAAAAAGACTTAGAATTAGAATTAAAATTTAATACAAAATTAGAAGATACACCTAGCACTAGCTCAAATATTATTCAAATAGCTAAAGATACTCCATCAGATAGTCAATTTTTCAATGTTATTAATAAAATAAATATGGAAAAATGGTATTCATTAGTTACTATAGGTGTAGAAGATTTTAGCACCACAGTAATAGCATTACTAGATAGTGGAGCTGACCATTCCTGTATTAGAGCAGGAATTATTCCAAGTAAATATTTGGTAAAAACTAAAGAGAAATTATCAGCAGCAAATGGTACTCCAATGACAGTCAATAAAAAGTTACCTAATGGTTTTATATGTAATAATGATTATTGCATCAAACATTCATTTTTAATATTAGAAAACATATCATATGATGCTGTATTAGGAAATCCATTTTTATACCAAATAACCCCTTTCAAAAAGACTAAAGAAGGAATTAGTACTAAAATATTAGGTAAAAAATTATTATTCCCATTTATTGATCCACCTAGTCAAATAGAATTAAACTTATTACAGACTAATTCAATATATAAAAAAATATATTTACTAAATACAAAACAAAAAGACCTCTCATTCTTAAAAGAAGAATTAGAATATTCAAAGATAGAAGAACATATAAAGGGTAAAATAATACAACAGAAGATTTCAAAATTAGAACAAGAATTTAAAATTCAGGTATGTTCTAGTCACCCTAATGATTTTTGGAATCGTAAAATGCATATTGTTTCTTTGCCTTATGAAAAAGAGTTTAATGAAAGTAATATTCCAACAAAAGCTAGACCTATACAAATGAATGCAGAATTATTAGAATTATGTAAAAAAGAAATTCAAAGTCATCTGGATAAAAAATTAATTAGAGAAAGTAAGTCTCCATGGAGTTGTTCTGCATTTTATGTTAATAAGCAGGCTGAAAAAGAAAGAGGAGTACTTATAAACTACAAACCATTAAACAAAGTTTTGAAATGGATAAGATATCCTATTCCAAATAAAAGGGACTTATTAAATAGATTATATAATGCAAAAGTTTTTTCTAAATTTGATTTAAAATCAGGTTATTGGCAAATTCAAATAGATGAAAAAGATAAGTATAAAACAGCATTTGTAGTTCCATTTGGTCAATATGAATGGAATGTGATGCCATTTGGATTAAAAAATGCACCCTCAGAATTTCAAAAAATTATGAATGATATATTTAACCCATATTCAACATTTGTAATAGTATACATTGATGATATATTAGTATATTCAAATTCAATAGATAGCCATTTTAAACATTTAAATATATTACTAAATATTATTAAAAAGAATGGATTAGTAATATCAGAACCAAAAATGAAATTATTTCAAACAAAAATAAGATTTTTAGGACATGATATACATCTAGGGAAAATAAAACCAATTCAAAGAGCAATTGAATTTGCTGATAAATTCCCAGATGAAATAAAAGATAAAAACCAGTTACAAAGATTTCTAGGTTGTCTAAATTATATTGCAGATTTCTTTCCCAAATTAAGGATAATTTGTAAACCCTTATATGAAAGATTGAAACTTAATCCACCAGTATGGACAGAAAACCATACCAAAATAATTCAAGAAGTAAAAGAAAAGGCAAAAGCATTACCATGTTTAGGTATTCCACATCCATCAGCATTTATGATCATAGAAACAGATGCATCAGAATTAGGATATGGGGGGATATTAAAACAATTATATTTAGGAAAAGAATCAATAATCAGATACCATTCAGGATTATGGTCTGGAGCACAGACTAATTATTCAACAGTTAAAAAAGAGGTTTTATCAATTGTTTTATGTATTTCAAAATTCCAAGATGATTTATATAATAAAAAGTTTTTATTAAAGATTGATTGTAAATCAGCAAAAGAGATTTTACAGAAAGATGTAAAAAATTTAGTTGCAAAACAAATTTTTGCAAGATGGCAAGCTATTTTATCAGTATTTGATTTTGATATTGAATACATTAAAGGAAAAGATAATTGTCTTCCAGATTTTTTGACTCGTGAATTCCTTACAGGGAAACATGAGTAAACAATCAAGTCCTGCAAGTTCTTCGAATTCAAAATCACCAAAAGATTATGAAATTCCAAAACCATTAGCACCAAGAACACCTACTTCAGATTTTCCACCACTTACCTATTCAACAATAGCACAAACACCATACTCAAGACTAATTCATACTCCCATCCTATCACCCAATTATACAGTTCTTACACCCAACAAACCTACTACTCAAACTACCACTCCTCCTTCCACTTCAGATTCCAAGAATCACAGCCAATCTTATTTCAATAAACCAGATCTAGAATATATCTTATTAACCCAATTCCCAACCGAACCAGACATTCCTCAGTTAAAAAATTTTGTATCCAAAATATTCATGCCTACTTGCCAATGGATGGCAGAAGATATTCAAAAAACCCAAAACTTTTATGAACTCATACTAATAGATACTCAATCCATTGAGATTACTCATACACCAGCCCAGTATGATTCCACCAGAATTAGTCACTCCAAAGTACAGATTAAGCAGATTCTTCACCTTAACCAATTCAATGGTATCCATACTCCAAAGAGATTTTCAGTTAGATATATTCCCCAAGAATACAATTATGCAGATTACATACAAGCCTGGTATAGGACTTTTTACATCAGGTCCTTTGACCACTCATGGTTCATCAATTTTCATCAACAATTCAACACAAATGTTCCAATATGGTTCTACGATTGGTGGCTCAAATTTGGGCCGTCAAAGGAGATACTCCCTCAACCAGTAGCAGAAGGATTTGAAACATTCATCAGACTCAGCAGGGCCAAGCCCTTTGAGAAGCCATTACTGTTCCATGCAATTTTCAGGGTTCCCTGGATATTTGCTTGGAGTTTCCAGATCAAACAGATTCATAAGGATATGCCGTGTTCCCTTACTAGACAATATAAAATTAAATGGTGGGCTAATTATAAAGTCCAATTTTGTTCCACAGAAGCAGTAACTCATTATTTAAGAACAGGAGAAAAATTAAGAATAGTATTAAACAAGGAAGAAGCCATCAGCCCTATGAAGATCAAGACCCCGGTTCAGCAAGCTTTAAGTATTCAAAGAAACAACCAAAGTCCAATTCAGCAGACACTAAGCATTCAATCGTCAGAAACTCAAGCACTTCTGGAAGATGAAGAAGAATTTAGGAAAATGATGCATTTCTACAAAGAATTCAAGAAGAAGGAAATTAAGCAAGAAGAAAACCAAGAAGATGATCCATTTGGAGGTCCACTGGCCCAAGACCCATTTGAACTCTGAAAATTATGTAAGCAATGACGTCAGCCAGCATTAAGGAAAAGCAGGAAGAAAATGGAGGGTCCCAAACTCCATATTTCAGAACACTCGTTCATGCTCAAAGTAAAAAAGCAGGGGGTAGTGGAGGCCAGACTTCACTATCATTCAGAGCACTCTTCAGTATATTCAAAAGCAGAAGAAGATGGAGGGGTCCAAGCTCCACTCCGGATTTCACTCACTATATTCAAAGGCAGAAGAAGATGGAGGGGTCCAAGCTCCACTCCGGATTTCAAAATGTAACTCAAATTCAATGTAATAGAATAGTAAGCTCTCCTATAAATAGAGAGGCATTCATTCAGAAGGAGGTACGCTGGAATCACAGCCCCTTCTTACTCTCTACTCTCCACCCTCTAAATTCTCAGAACTTCCCTAAGCCTTAAGCCTACCTTATGTATCCATTCTAAGCTTTATTCAATACAAGAAATTCATTCAAGGTAACTTTGTTCTTATGTTCTTAAATTAAAAAAAAAAAAAAACTCTTTTTAATCATGTTTAAGGTTAAATTATTTTGTTAGATTACCTTTATTTTATTTTATGAATTCTATTGTTGTGTTAAGTGTTTCTACTAAGTATCAATATTTTAATATTTTAATTATGCTTAAGCTAATTAATTATATTTTAATTGTCATTATTCAATTAAGGTGTGGTGTATACAAATGCGTGGACCACCACATCTAACATCAATGGGTTTAACATTATACAAATGCGTGGACCACCACATCAATTATACACGAATGAGTTATGTTGGAGCTCGATCTTAGTTAACTCATCAAATTTTCACTAAATTACTCGAGAGTTAGTCCATATATTTACACTTTATTGTGAAAAAATGAAAAATTTATAAGAATAGTTTGAAATTTCAGCATGTAAATATCTATTTTAATTTTTTTACTTTTTACCTTTTCGTCATGACATATACATATATATTTCATATTTACAATTCATTTAAAGACTTAGTCAACAGAAAAAATGAGGAAAAGAACATAAGTTGTTGAGATTAATGGTCAACAGATGAAAAGAGGAACACGGGCTGTTAGAAATTGCAACTGACAGTACTCATAGAGTCATAGTAGTGGAGATTAATCATGAGAAAATTAAATTTATAAATATAACTCATGGAAATAATGTAAATCAAGTTTGATTAATATATTCAGTGTGATATGTATCACATTACACATAATAACCTTGATTACAACTGGGAATTTTTTTCCCGTAACAATAACGTACGTACACACAAAGGATACAAGCAAATAAGCAATGACTGTAAGAAAGGAACAAAAAAATAGATTCCCAACTTTACAGGGTGATTGTGAACCAGGATGACCATATACAAATATGGCCGATCACAAAACGGATCTAAAATTCTGCTTCACAATCTATATATAAACACTCGCGGCTGATGATCTCAACTCCTTTTAATATATATAAATAAATAATAATAACCAAAATTGGCCACCATTAATTCACTTCCTTAGTGGCCACCGCCTTTCTTCTTGTCACCGCCTTTTTTACCAGCCGGTTTGTCACCACCTTTAGCCGGTTTGTCACCGGCTTCGGGGGCTGGCTTGTCAGCGGGCTTGTCACCGGCTGCGGGGGCGGGCTTGTCGGCTGCTGGAGCTCCGGCGGCGGGACCGCCGTGGCAGCCGCCCATGGCAATGGTTGAGCAGGCGGTGACGGTGGGCTGGACAGCGTCGCATATGGAGGAGAGAGCGCCGCATCCGGCAGCCGGAGTGAGTTCGATGTTGGCCAGCTCGATGTCCTTGCAGGGGACAGATGTGCTGCAGCTAAGTGACACGGCTTTTGGGGAAGTGGTGGTTCCCTTGAAGTTCCTGAAGTGAACATCCATCAACTGCAAGTGAAATGGTGAGTTTTTGCATCATGTGAAACATCCAAAATTTGAAGGGGTAATATATTTTGTTGTGGTAATTTTAGAGATTATATAGTATTTTTATTATTATGGCACATTTGCTTCGGTTTATATTTTAATTCAGTTTAACTCTTATGTTATAGGTTAATTTAGTAGAATTGTTTCTATTTTATAAAACATTAATTTTAACTTCAATTTAGTCAATATGGCATGTCTCTCAAGTTTTGAAATGAAAAATGAAATAGTTGATGCTTGAAAAACTGAATTAAACTGGACTAATGTACAATGTCATCTCATATCATCTTGCAAACAATATTCAATTTTTATTAATATATGTAATAATACTGTTGGTTCTTAGCAAAACTCATAAAGTTTTTTTAAAAAATATTCAAAATAAGAAAAGGAGATCGAGTACCACTACTTACTTGCACTTTGGATTGGCCGGGGATGTTCTTGGAAGAGTAGTGCTGGTCGATGATGATCGGGTTCTGGACGGAGTCCATGGTGATGTCCTCGAAGATGATGTTGGAGGCGGTGATCGCCGGAGAAGCATGGAACGTCTTGATTCTAGCGCCGTTGGTGGTGCCGGTCAACGAGCAGTTCTTTACCAGAACGCCCTTCACGTCCCTCTCGGTCATCCTCCTGCCCAGGCTTCCGATGCTGATGCCGTGGCCGGGCCCGCACTTGACGTTGAGCACGTTGATGTTGGTGTTGCCTTCGCCGATGGAGATGCAGTCGTCCCCGGTGCCGATGACCATGTTGGTGACGTTGACGTTGGTGGAGCTGCTGATGTGGAGGCCGTCGGTGTTCGGGCTGTTTCCGGGAGCGGTGATTTGCATGTTACGGACCTGCACGTCGGAGGAGGCGGTCACCTTCGTGTGGAATCCCTTGCTGTTCAGAACCTTGATGTTTTCCAACACGCCGTTCGTCACCCTTGTGAATTGGAGAGTCTACGCGGGAAAAAAAAATAAACAAGGTCAAAGGCATGTTAAATTGTCTCGCATGCAAAAGAAAAAAGAGTGTAGTTTATGCAAATATATAAAGTATATGTATTATCTACATCAAATCTAATTCAATGGTTTTATGATAAAACCATTGTATTACGCGTTAAGTAGATTATAATTTGATTAAGGCAAATTCTCATTTGAGACCTGTCTCAAATGACACCAAAGATTATATGAGACTGTTATTGATTGAATTTGTAGTTGGTGAGCTTTAAACCCGCCGATTTCCTTGGTTAAATTTGTCGTTGGTGAAATTGACTAGGAAATGATCAAGAAAATTGACCGAAAGATCAAGCAAATTGAACGAAAGATCAAATTAACTGAATAATCAAGGCAAAACAAAAATACTCAAGGACATTGATTGAAAGATCAAACAAACTGACTAAAAAATCAAGCAGAAACAGTAAATGCTCATTCCCCTGCTCTTAGTCTCCACAAGGACAGGTCTCACCCAAAACTTTCTCTTTGATTAATTATTGAATGAAATTTCAGTAATAGAGTTCATAAAACCTTACTAAAACAAATAGGAATTTCATACATTTGTGAAAATATAAGAAAATATGGAAATGGTAAGAAAATGTTAATACACATCTTATACGAAATTTGTTTGTTCAAAACATCAATAAAATACTTATGTCTAACATTAAAAAATATTGGTCATTTATACATTAACGCGTCTATTTTTATATTAGAATGCAATATAGCAAAATACGAGGCTATAGCCTCATATGTTATAATAATTGTTAATTAGTAATTTCACCTCTCTTTTTCTTATGGAAGTAATTTCACCTCTAATTTACGAGTAAAGTTAGTAATGTGCACTTGGTCAAGCTACTTCAAAATCATTTTAACGTGTACGAAAACCTAACTCTGAACAAAACATGCATGCACCGTATACTTACATTTGGGAGAAGGCTGTCCCCACCATTCTTGGCGGCCTGAGACCAAACGTCCGCTCCCCTGCCGTCGAGAGTGCCGGTTCCGGTGAAGATAACGCCGTTAACATTGTTGACATTGATCCAGATCCCCTGGGAAAATGCACTGAGGTCAGAGGTGGAGATAAGATCTCCGGTGACCTCAATGGTGATCGGAGCAGAGCACGGCCCCTGGAAGATCACCTCCCCGCTCAGAAACTTTCCGGCGGGGAAAACAAGCTTCGCCGCAGACGGCGACTTGCACGCGGCAGCCCACGCCTTGATCATCGCCTGAGTGCAATCCTTAGCGCCGTCGGCGACGGCGCCGAAGGTGGTGACATCAAAAACTGACCCTCCAGCCGTCGGCGCCGTAAGGATGCGCCGGCCAGAAAGGGAGCTCGCCTCGAGAGAGAGCAAGCTGACGGACAATATGACAAAGGTTAATGCCTTTATCTGAGCAGCCATCGTGTGTTAATTTTGATGATTTTTTTTTTTTTTTTTTTGGTATTTTTGTTATCTTTTTATTGTTTTTGTGATTAAAACAATAAAAAGAATAAAAATGAAAAGAGATGCTTGTCTGTTTATATAGCCAATGGGCTTGGTTTGTGAAATGTTACCGTGCTATCTATTTATAAATTGTGCTCTTCTCCACCTACGTATTTTGTGGGATTTGCATGGTTCTTCTTTTTCTTTTTATTTTAACCACTAATTGTTTTTACTGCTTTTTGGTCCCCCAATATTTTAGCCTTTACCGGAAAAAATTCGGGCCTCTTTTCCATATGGGTCAATTTGGTGCACGAAAAAATAATTCGACTCTGTAAATCATCCAAAAAAAAAAAAAAAAAAACAGAACTGTAGTTACACAATTTATGACATTCTAGGAAATGTTACAATTTAATCCTGCAATAACATGTTGATCAAATTACATGAAGGTGGATTTATGAACTATTTTTTATAGATTCATGTTACTTCTGCATATTGTGTTGTACTTGCACCATGAATGAAATATAACTTTCCCGTACGTGACTCTTCAAAATGCAATGACATGTTCAATTCTGTATTAATTTACTGTAATTTTCGTTAATTTAGAAATATTGGTATTGTTAAATTGTACAATTGCACAATTCTTGAGTGAGGCAGCCTCACCCATGAGGCAGGACCAAGTAAACACTTTTTTTTGACGAGGTTTGATGAATTGACACAAAATTTTTGATGAAGTGACATGTTTGATGAATTGGCACCGAGATTTGATGATGTGGCGTCGTGATTTGATGAGGTGGTAGTGAGTTATGATGAGGTGGCAGCAATGAAATTTTCCTTATTTGGCTTTGCCTCATGGGTGAGGCCGCCTCACAGGAGAATACTAGCAACCACCTCATCAAAAAGGAAAATACTAGCAACCAAATTGGGGTGGAGAATTTGGAACATATTCCTTAATGCCAAAACCAATTGTTAGGCACTTGCTAAAGCAATAAGATTGAGATGAAGAGATCGATTCCGGCCGGCACCAATATTGGCTATGCTATGCCGTGGAAATGAATATATACTATGCCAAAAATGGTTTTTATTTTTAATCATCATCTTTTCTTTTAGTACTAAAATAGTTTTTATTATTTATCAAAATTAATTTTAAATTTTATCATCCCAATTTTTCATTTGGAAAATCAATTCCCTATAGCTATGGTGACACAAGTATATGGGATTTGAACATGACATATGTATTACGTGTTATATACGAATTAAATGTGCTAGAATTACTAAAATAAAAGGTTTTATCATTATTATTAAAATATATAAATGGAGTTGGTGAGTAATAAAGAACCGTATAGAGCGAGTTGCAATTGGCACACTGAATTGAATGGAAGGACACGACTCACGAGTCACACAACTCACAATATTGCAATAGTTTGACAAGGACATATTAAACGTTATCTCGTCCTAGCATCCTACGAACAAACAATTATAATTAGATTTTGGGGGCCACCAACCAATACAAAAGAAGAGAAATACGTGTTGAAATAAAGTTTTATTTTCGACTCCTCAAAATTTCAATGAACAAATTCAAACCCTACATAACTTATAATCTAAAAACATATTTTTTTTTATAGATAAGTCAAACATGTCTAGGAAATTTTCAAGAAAATAAACACATGTATAGAAAATTTGATGAAAAAGTGGTTCAGATTAATAGCAATTTTTAAACCATATGTTACGACAAATTCAATAATTTTATATGTAACAATATTTTATTTATATCTACTTAAATATATATTGTTCAAGTTCAACATTTTCGACTAAAACTTATGTAATAATTTAAATAGAGCCACAGAGTATTTTTATTTTTATTTTGACAGGATAGGGAGTGATGTGATTCTTTCTCTTCCACTCCACTGATAAACACTCAGAAGACAACCGGAGATAAACCTGCAAAAGATTCCCGGCTAAACCCGGGAATAAGCTCCGATGCTAAAGTTAGTTCTTCTCTTTAATGAATCTAGATTCTCAGTTTCTTGTTGTGTACCTTTTCCATGATGGGCGTGTCCCTTTTTATACTACTTCTTTCCCGGTTTTAGCTCTCCACGAGTACTCCACGTTGCACCATCCGTGGATGATCGTGTCGCTCTATTCTTGGTATTATGTTGACCTGATCCTTACTCTTTGTTACCTGGGCCGCTATTTAGCCTTCTCTGTCTCCTGATGAGTGTGTATATGGATCTTTTGGGCTTGTTGTGTTTCACTTTGGGTCCATTGAATATAATGGGGCTTGTTGCGTTTTACTCTGAGTCTATTGAATATAATATAATGGTATACAGCAGGGAGCCATAGAGTGTTATAGTTAAGGGAATTTTTTTCTAGTATAATTATAAAAATTGGAGGGAATATTAAAGTTGCAACTTGCATGCATTATTGGCTGGGTCTAGAAGGATAGCGTTCAAAACCGAGTTCCGTCTTGCTCTTTGTTATTGTACCCACAGAATTCCAAAACTATAAAAATATGACTATATATGATTGTTTCTTAGAAAATCATAGAAATCAATTCCCAATTTTCCTACGTCGGTCCTGATCGCAACAAACATGATCCAATAATTCACACTGAAAAAATTACTGTCACCACCTTTTCCACTGGTTCAATTCCGATTCAATCACCGTCATCTTCTCCGAATCCATGGCTAGTCACAAGCTCCAGAAAATCCCCAGCATCCGAGAGCGAGTGGAGGACACGCTCGGCGCTCACCGCAACGAACTCATCGCCCTTCTCTCCAGGTTCGTTTCATTTCCCCGGCTAGATTTCACGCTATATACTATTTCCGGCGCGCGTGGTATATAATTAGTGCGTGACTGTGTGTTTTCTGGAATTGAAGGTATGTGGCTCAGGGGAAGGGAATACTGCAGCCGCATAACCTTATCGACGAGCTGGAGAAAGTCACGGTGGATGAAACCGCCGCCAAACACCTCAGCGAAGGCCCCTTCGGCGAAGTCCTCAAGTCCGCTCAGGTTATTTTCGTCATCTCTCGTGTTTTGTGTTTATTATATATAATTATTCCGATTTTAGCCGTTGTCAAAATTTTCTGTAACACTTTTGATGTTATAATTGTTAATTACAGTAGAATTTATGCATATTTGTTGTGGAAATTTCATGAAGAGATTCAAAAGTAAAACATATAGATGAGAATAGTCTAATTTTTGCCTTGTTTGGGATGCCCCACTCTTAGTGTAATTCACCAAAATAAATAGCGTGACAATTAGCATTTCATTTGGTAGGAATTTAGTTTATATTGTTTTATGAAGTTCAAACACTAACTATAACATTTAGAATGAATGGATTTTTGGTGATTGCGTTTACCTATTTTGCTTTGAATGATTGGTATGGCAGGAGGCTATAGTTTTGCCGCCATTTGTTGCCCTTGCAGTTAGACCAAGGCCTGGTGTTTGGGAGTTTGTTCGTGTTAATGTGCATGACCTTAGTGTGGATCAGTTGACTGTATCAGAGTATCTTCATTTAAAGGAAACACTAGTTGATGGCCAGTAAGTTACAATAATGTTTTATGAATTATGATTACTTGCCCTCTGTTTATGAAGAATTTGCTCAACTTTGAACTTGTATTGTCCATTGTTGTAGGTCTGATGATCCTTTTGTTCTTGAGCTTGATTTGGAGCCATTTAATGCATCATTTCCTCGTCCTACCCGATCCTCGTCAATCGGCAATGGGGTTCAGTTTCTCAACCGCCACCTCTCTTCGATTATGTTTCGAAATAAGGACTCTCTCGAGCCCTTGCTCAAATTTCTCCGAGCACATTCGATCAAAGGGCATGTAAGTTTGTGTTTTACTGGTCTAGTGAAAAGAAACTTTCAGTTTTTTTGTTGTCTGCTTAGGCGATATGTGAGTGGTGTTACGTTTATGTGCAGGCTTTGATGTTGAATGATAGGATACAGCATATAAATAGGCTAGAATCTTCTCTATCCAAGGCAGAAGATTGTCTCTCTAAGCTCCCCTCTGAAACTCCATTTTCCGAGTTTGAGTATGTATTGCAAGAATTGGGTTTTGAGAGGGGGTGGGGTGACACTGCTGAAAGGGTCCTGGAAATGATGCATCTTCTCTCTGATATCCTTCATGCACCTGATCCTGCTACCTTAGAGACTTTCCTAGGTAGAATTCCTATGGTGTTCAACGTTGTGATTTTATCTCCTCATGGATTCTTTGGTCAGGCAAATGTCTTGGGATTGCCCGATACTGGTGGCCAGGTACCCCTTTTTCTAACTTTGATGAAGGCATCAAATGCTTATGTTCATCCTCCCTTGAAATCTTGGATTTTATGCAGGTTGTCTATATTCTGGATCAAGTTCGTGCTTTAGAGGACGAGATGCTTCAAAGGATAAAGAGGCAAGGGTTAAGTGTCACTCCAAGAATTCTTATTGTAAGTGATTATAGTTTGCGCTCAATCAGAGAACATATTTTGTATAACTTCAAAGCTACTGTATTGCATATTGTGCCTACTTTTTGGGTGGAATTCAGATGCTCTTTATTGATTAATTTAGGTTACTCGATTGATTCCTGATGCAAAAGGCACCACCTGCAACCAGAGGTTGGAGAAAGTTAGTGGAACCGAGTATTCACACATTCTACGTGTCCCTTTTAGAACTGAGAAGGGAATTCTTCAGAAATGGATCTCAAGGTTTGATGTGTGGCCTTACTTGGAGACTTTTACTGAGGTGATGCTCTTATTACTTGACTGTGGAATGGTCATCTAGTAGATAACCTATAACTTCTAATAAAACTTGTAAATATGGGAATGTCAAGCTCTGCAATCTTGAGAGCTTTGATTGTGATAAATATGATCTGGCTCATCTTATCAAAAGTGGCCAATATACCTCAACTTTGCTTGCTAATTACAGGAGTAAATGCTCTATTACCTCGATTCGTAAGAATTTTATGGTTACATTGTTGATGGTTCTTGATATTATGCTCCAGCTTAAAAGTGTTCATATTTCGGTCCTGCATGAGAAAAATGGTCATTCCGTTGCACTTTGTTGTATCCTAAATCTCTGAAAGAAATTTGTTTCCTGGTTGTTTGGATTAGGATACTATGCATGAAATCAGTGCTGAGTTACAGGGAAAACCAGATCTGATTATTGGCAACTACAGTGATGGCAATCTGGTTGCATCTCTATTATCTTACAAGCTAGGAGTCACTCAGGTTGGTATAAGGTTTTGTTTGCTGTACTAGTGGGATGAATTCCTCCAACTTAAAATCACTATTTAGATTGAAAGGTTACAAGATTTTCTTCTGGAACTCTTGCAGTGTACCATAGCACATGCCTTGGAAAAGACCAAGTATCCAGATTCAGACATATACTGGAAAAAGTTTGAGGATAAATACCATTTCTCAAGTCAATTTACTGCTGACCTGCTTGCCATGAATCACTCAGACTTTATAATCACCAGCACATACCAAGAGATTGCTGGAACGTTAGTCTCCAAATGCCTTGCGACTAACCATTGAATTTTTCTGTTCATGCTGTCTCATTGATCACTGTTTTCAGCCATTGACTTGGAAACTTGGTTTATTTGATTCCAGGAAGAACACTGTTGGTCAATATGAAAGTCACACATCTTTCACTCTTCCAGGCCTCTATCGTGTGGTTCACGGCATAGATGTGTTTGATCCTAAATTCAATATAGTCTCCCCTGGTGCAGATATGGCAATTTATTTTCCTTACTCTGAAAAGGAGAAAAGGCTAACTTCACTTCATAGTTCAATTGAGCACATGCTATTTGATCCTGAGCAGAATGAAGAGCATATGTAAGCATGAGCTATCTTTCTAAGCTTTCTTCATTGAGAAATAAATGAGCATGCATGAGTTTGTTATGAAATATGAAAGGAGAAAAACTAATCTTTGACTTTACTTATTGCAGTGGTACTTTGAAGGACCAATCAAAGCCCCTCATATTCTCCATGGCAAGGCTTGATCGGGTCAAGAACATCACAGGATTGGTAGAGTGTTATGCCAAGAATTCTGATCTCAGGGAACTGGCAAACCTTGTTGTGGTTGCTGGCTACAATGATGTCAAGAAATCGAACGACAGAGAAGAAATCGCAGAGATAGAGAAGATGCACACTCTTATGAAGAAGTATAACCTGGATGGCCAGTTTCGATGGATATCTGCACAGACAAACAGGGCGCGTAACGGTGAACTCTACCGCTACATTGCTGACAAAAGGGGTATATTTGTTCAGGTAGTTTTTCTGCATGGATTTCTATGTCGTTCTATGCCTGAAACTTGATCAAATAATGAACAAAATGCTTAAACCTTTTCACAGCCAGCATTTTATGAAGCCTTTGGGCTTACTGTTGTGGAGGCAATGTCCTGTGGCCTTCCTACATTTGCAACTTGCCATGGTGGTCCCATGGAGATCATCGAAAATGGGATATCTGGGTTTCATATTGATCCGTATCATCCAGATAAGGACTCTGCCCTCATGCTAAATTTCTTTAAGCAATGCAAAGATGATCCGTCCTACTGGGAGAAGATATCTGCAGGAGGACTGCATAGAATATACGAAAGGTTGGCATCTCTCTTCAAAGATGAATTCTGCTTCTTGATTATGGTTAAGTAATAACCAATCTTTCATCAACTATTTGTGCAGGTACACATGGAAAATTTACTCTGAGAGGCTGATGACATTGTCTGGTGTCTATGGCTTTTGGAAATACGTCTCAAAGCTCGAAAGGCGTGAAATCAGGCGATATCTGGAGATGTTCTACATTCTCAAGTTCCGTGAATTGGTAAGATAATGGATATCCTCTCTCTTTGGTAATGTATGAGGTCAAATTTTCATCTGTTTCCCGCGTATTTTACAGGCGAAGTCTGTTCCTCTGTCTGTCGACGAGTGACTAGCAGCATCCGAGTAATGTGAGCATGTTGTTATGTTTATGCTCCTGTAATAATGTATGTACTAGTGTGTTAAATATAAAGAACCAAGAACTAGCTAAGTTTGCTCCCTTTTTCGATCCTTGATGAGTTTGCTCTTTACCTAAAGATGTTATTGGCTTGCTTTACCGGTGTTATTAGGTTCCAAGTATGGATTTGTTCTGAAGCTATATAAATGCAACAAATCTCTTGTGTATGTAGGAAATAATGAAGCTGTGACATTACATTTTATCATCAATTTCTCCTGAAAATACCATTGTTATTATGTACATAAAACATAGATAAATGAAACTTGGGTCACTTGTGCAACGAATGGCACATAATTTTGGCATTATATGTCGAGCAATGTTGGTGCATAAATACAGTATGAAATACGTGACACATCGAGACCTTAAAAATAAGAAACATCACTGGCGTTTATGTGGGCTTTCTGACACCCGGTCAGTTCTTCTGCTGCAGCTTTTTTGACCACGTGATGAAGCAGGAGGGGAGAATGAGATTTGTGTACAGGATACTCATAAGTCGTTCTCTTCTTGCCCAAAATCTTTCCATGTTCATTCTTGTTCCATTTTCATCATCAATATGGAACATTTTACACTGAGTGGTTAAAAAACAGAACTGACAAAACGAGTTACCATTCATTTACTTCTCCCATGTGCTTAGTAAATAGTAGATTCCATCAACGGTCAAAAAAGTCGTAGCGGGTCCCACAGTTACCTTTCCATCGGGCAACGGCAAAACCCTTGAAAGCTTCTTCTGCTGCTTTTGTAGCCTGCATTTCCTCCTACCCCATGTGACTCTACCATTCTGACTGTTCCTAACTTGCTTACGTAAGAAAACGAAACCGGACGCAGCAAACAACAATATTCGCAAATTACTGAAATTAGACATCTTAACATTAATCACTTACTTAATTAAGCAACAATTCAAGAGTACAACCACATGATTCACAGCCTAATAAGGTAAAACACAGGCTGGCTCCGAACAACGGCAATTGCGCAGCTTCCCCTTTTTGGGTTGCTCAGCCATACACAATCTGCCATGTGTTCAGGATTAATTCAAAATATTAACTTAATGCCACTAAACTTAACTAATTAGAGTACGATAATCTTTTTTAATCTTAATCATCATAGTACTGCTGCTGCTTGTTCTTCAGAGCTGGCCAAATGAGTGAGCCAAGTACGCCAGAGATCCCACCAGCGGCGCGTTGATGTACGTCGACGGCTCCGACTGCTCGTAATCGTTCCGGTCGTCCGGGAACCGGTCGTTCTTGTCGGGTCCTCCGACGATCGCCCCGACAAGGGTATTCGGGTTCGGGGATTTGGTGTTGAGGAATGTGAATCCGGTCGAGCACTGGATCTTCTCCGGGTGGGATGACTTGGACGGCAGGGATGATCCGCGGTGGTGGATCCTCATCGGGTACTTGGATCCGTACCCGACCATGTAGGACATTCCCATCGGGTTGTCTCCGAGGAGGTAGTCCACCTGTCTCTTGGCGATGGTCCGGAGCCGCCGCGGCGTCACCATCATGCCGCCGCAGTGCACCACCGTGTGGGCGGAGGTCAGGTACTTGGCATAGGCCAGCAGCAAGAAGGAGGTGGACGTCACGTACTGCATATTGCTGTCACTCATCTTGAACAAAAGCCCACCTGAAAATTCCCCAGTTTTTGTAAGAAACAGCCATTTTTTATACACAAATCAAAAAAATGGTCCAAAACAGATTAACAGAGTGTAAATTTTTTGGGTCAAAATATTACCTGGAGTGTACTGAGACTGAGAAGATGGGTTCCCAGGAATCAGAGAGCAAATGTAGTTATCAGCATGGCCTTTGTAATCATGGAGAGGGGTAACTTTCTGTACCAGAAATTCCTGCAAATGGTTGTTCAAGATTTAGTTTCTCTGAATTTTCCAAACAATAAAAAACACGCAGACACACAGTAGGAGGTGTGAGATTCACCTTAGTGAGGAGGATTCTGGCGCCAACATGCTTGTTGTCCCAGCCAAAGGTGTTGTCAGTCTCACTTGCTCCCAAGGTTTGACCATTCACTTGAATGTAGTTGAGGTAAGTTGGGTTCTTGGTTGCCTTGTGCAGCCAGGCAGCTCCCCACAGCAGCTCATCCTGAAAAAAATCATATCACCAATTCTCAGCAACTTTGAAGAAAAAAAAAACACAGTCACACAGTGACAGAGAGAAAAACACATTACCTCATATCCAGAAAATGAGCAGTAGAATGGACACACATAAGGCCTCAGCTCATTGCTGTAAGAACCTCTGTACTTATCAGCAAATGCAAACACCTAGAAAAAATGGCCAAATTTTGCATAATTATCCTTTTTTTTTCCAGAAAAATGTTATTTTTAATGAATTTAGGCAACAAACAAACATACCCTGATTGCCCTTCTGACCAGGGTCTTGGAGTAGGTGGGGTCACACTTCCTGAAGACCAGAGAGGCAGCTGCAAGAGCTGCAGCGGTCTCGGCAGCAACCTCTGTCCCAGGGTTATTCTTGTCCACCTTGAAAACGCTTCTCGGCGTGTCCATGTCCTCCGGCCTCTCCCAGCAGGCGTGGTCCTTGTTCGCATCTCCGACCTGGGTTTCGGAGATTCCCATGTAATGAGGATTAATTCACATTCTTTGACTAAATAATCCTAAAAAATTAACTGAAAAAATGCAGAAAGAACGACTCACCTGGACATAAATGGTGTCTGGATGAGCGGTTGCTTTGAGGAGATAGTCTGTGGCCCAGCGGATGGCTTCCTTAGCATTTCCGAGCTCGGATTTCATCAGACCGCCGAACTCAATCACGCTCCATGAAAGCATGGTGGTGGTGAAGGCCATGGGGAAACCGAACTTTACGTTGTCCCCAGCGTCGTAATATCCTCCGACCAAATCGACCTGCATTGTCAATCTACATTATCAGAATCCAAAAATAACAGACACCATATTCGGAGAAATGCTGGTTTATGTAAGAAGGGATTTTAAAGTTTTAATTACATTCATGGCGGCGCCGTCGGAGAGGCCGGAGTCCTTCCTCCATGTGATCCTCTGGGTAGAAGGGAGCTTGCCGGACCTCTGGCCTTCGTAGTACATGATGGACTTGGCGAGGGCGTCTCGGTAGTTGTGGGCGGCGGCGCGGTGGCGGTGGAGGGGGTGGCTCTGGGATGCTACGGCGGTGGTGGTGGTGGCGGCTAGGGTGGAGAGCAGGAGGAATAAGAAGAAGATGGAAGAAGCCATGGCCATTGTTGCTGCTGCAATGCAGAGAGGTGTGGAGTAACGGTTGGCGTGAGTTTGTATTTATAGGGGCTGGGGAGGTGGCCTTTTGGGTTAACGTCCTGCCTGCTTTACTTTTCCTCTAGGATGCAATTATTAAGCCCAACTGATCTCATTGCTTTACCACTATTTTTTCAACTGTTTGTCTCTTTAAATGGTTCATTTCAAAAAGCTTATTTGATTAGTGTTTCTCATTGTTCATAATGCTCCTTAAGCTTGGATTTAATTAAGTAGTTTTGTATTTTTATACATTTTACTATTTGTGACGTTGGAGACTAGTGGCAAGGATCTAAGAAGAAATGACTCGTCCATTAGGAAGTAATAAAAACCATTAATCAACAAGACCATAATCAAAATCGAATCAATTTCGGAGGGTTGTATGATCAATCAAGACCAGAGTTTTTCTTATATTTCCACGGTTAAATACAATAAAAATGTGATTTAGTGTGTCTAGTTATTGATTTTCAATCATTTATTTTTATTTTTATTATATATAGTATATTTAGACGAGTTTGATGGAAGTACTCTAATGAACCTGATTAGAAGGATCTATCATCTCTCAATAACTGATTTTCAAATTATTCTCTTAACTTTTAAAATTTAGTTTTGCAATGTAAACTTTATGTTGTTAAATCTCTACATTTCTCATTTCATTTGAAAACTTCTACATTTCTCATTTCATTTGAAAACTTAACTTTTCTATCATTCAAAGGACTTGTCTTTCACTATCAAATGATTAATGTTTGTATATTTTGTTAATCTTGATAGTACAATAATTAAATATATTTCACAAGTCATCACACGAAATTCTCAGGAGAGGCAAGTGCATCATATCATCCTTAATCTTTGTTTAATACAGTAACCTGGAAACTGCGGAAGTTCTTCTTTTGAGAGACGAGTTAATGTAAACCTGGTTGATAGTACTGTACTACAGTAATAAACATTTGTCAGTTTGTTTATCCATTTATTTAACATAATTTATGGGGCATACAGTAGTATATTGTGTGCCCATTCACAGAGGATACTATACTAGTGAATGTAATCAATAAATTGGGAAGTACATCTGACTACATCAAGATTGGACCTTGGTTAGCCAATGTAACTGTGTCACGTGGAGCCTCTGTTTCTATTTCCCTCCAAAAATTTGTTTGTTGGAATCCGCAAATAACTATAATGCCCTTCATGAAATGGATTGAAAAGAGAGAACAAATATTACCAAATTGAAATGATTCAAAAACACTACTCTCTCTGTCTCACCTCAAGCTGCACAGTTAACTTTTCAGAGTCAAACTTAGGAAACTTTGACTGTAATTATAGGTCAATATATAAATGATAAAATTATTATATGAGATATCAATAGATTCATTATAACATCTATTTTTCAAAGAGAAAGTCTTGGGTGAGACCTGTCCTTGTGGAGACCAAGAGCAGGGGAATGAGCATTTACTGTTTCTGCTTGATTTTTTAGTCAGTTTGTTTGATCTTTCAATCAATGTCCTTGAGTATTTTTGTTTTGCTTTGATTTTTCAGTTAATTTTTAGTTTGTTTGTTTTGCTTGATCTTTCGGTCAATTTTCTTGATCATTTCCTTGGTCAATTTCACCAACGACAAATTCAATCAAGGAAATCGGCGGGTTTAAAGCTCACCAACGACAAATTCAATCAATAGCAGTCTCATATAATCTTTGGTCTCATTTGAGACAGGTCTCAAATGAGAATTTGCCTTTTTCAAAAAGTAAATTTTTATATATTGTTTTTATATGTATTTAAAGATATTAATGGTTAAACACGATCATTGAAAACCGTGAAAAGTCAACTGTGCAGCTTTGGGTAAGATGGAGGGAGTATGTTAAAGCATAACATATCTCTTCACTACCCTTAATTTTCTAAATTCAATATGAGAACCTTGAAATAGTTTTAATTTACTTAGACCCTGTTTACTATAGCTTATTTATTGATGTACTGAACTGAACTGAAGTAAAAATTGATGTATTGAAAAATGGAATTAGCATGGCTGAATTACATTTTCACTAATCTGAACTGAACAGATAAACTCTGGTAAATAGGGTCTTAATCTCTCCCATCCATTTTACCTTCTTTTCTTTTTCATCTCTCATTTCTACACCATTTAGGTAGAATCTCCATGATACTCGTGCCATGAAAAATGAAAGGAGAGAATATTTTATGTTCAAAAGATACGAAACTATTATAGGTACTTTTTATACTGTAAATATAAAAGTGTAAAAATTTATATTAAAATAATTGATCATTAGTTTATACATTTTTAAAACCTTATCTTTCAATAACAACCAAAATTCCTTGATGTTATAGTAAACCTTATCTTACTACTAACAAACCAGAGTGATGGAGAAGTACACATATATGGCCACTTCCCATGTGTGTGGAGGAGGAAGAGACCAAAACCAGAAGAAATAATCATATAATAATAAATAAATTAACAAATAAATAAATGAAAAGAGTGGAGTGAAGGTGTCGGGTAAAGAAGGGATGGGGTAAGTAAATAAGAGTGGGCCCTCTTGAAAATTGAGTTCAGTGAGTTAGTCAAAAAGACTCAAAAAAGGCCCATCTTTTCCTTCTCCGATTCCAAGATTCAGTAACGTGGTTTCCTCATTCCGGTCAAGAACAATACAAAACATGAAAACAGTCCATTGCGACGAGTCCCTTTTCCATCTCTCATTTCGGTTCGGTTCATATTCATCATTTTTATGTCATTTTGAAGATTAAATTCATGTTTCATTGATTTCTAGGACTATATTATGTTGCTATAATTAAAATTTCGCGCCTAAATGATTCATCCGCCTTAGAATTCATGTGATTCGCTTCTATGTGAAGATTTAAAAAATTTCTTTTCCCACTGCTCACTAATTCGATAACACTTTAGAATGTTGAGTCACCATCTTTAACACTTTTGTTGCTTCTTTCTACCCATTTTCACATATGAACCACCCTTGATTATTTGCAGTCATACCCTTAGGAAAAACTCTAACTTAGAGCATCTCCAATGGTAAGCTAATGCTTAACTTGCCATGTCACCATTCAAGCAATTGATGTGGCAAGCTACATAGCTACACAATGGTGAGCTACTATGTTTATAGCTATAAAGGGCCCACGTATTTTTTTAAATATTTTTACCAAGAATTTTTACTATTATTAAAAATAATTAATGTATTTATCTAAATGATACAGATACTATTGATTTAAAAATAAATAAATTATTTTTATAACAACTAAAAAATAATTATGTTAAATTATAAAGTGATTTACAAATTACAAATAAAAATAAATAATTATAATAAAAACATTTAGACTACCAATATATTGCAAATTATTAGAAAAAACTTGGTCTTTGTGAGGATGCTCTTCTACGGAAGAAAGAGGAAATTCGTCAAAATGATTTCGCAATTCTAACCAAGGACACGTCAAATATGGATGATAGAACTAGAAAAAATCATGAACAAGTGTGTGAAATTCTTAGAAATAAGTATGGAATGTCATTAGAATATATTTGATGTATTTTTCATTCTATTTTTTTTTTTTTTTGCATTTGGAATAAAATTTTATTGGTATAATGTATTTAAAATTTTTATGAAAGAATACAAATCAAAGTTTGGATATATTTTAAAAAATAATGTTTATATTTATTATATTTATATATTTATATATTTTTTCAAATTATTTATAAGTTATATCAAATACTAAGTATAAAAAATATAATATATACAATATTAAAATATATTTTTTATAAATATTATTTATTTATGCTCGTAAAATAATTAATTAAAGTAAATATTTATAATAGAATATAACTACGTGAATAGAAAGAGAAATTATATTTACCAAGTAAAAGTAAATGAAAGTAAAGAGAAATTATATTTACCAAGTAAAAGTAAATGAAAGGTAATTCATAACATTAATGACGGCAGTACTGCTCTGTGCGGCAGTACTGATCGTGTAGCAGTGTCTACGTGGAGTGAAACAATGGTAAGCTATACTGCTGAAATTTATCAAATATTGCAAGCAGCTCCGTTTCTTCAACCATTGGAGATGCTCTTAATATGCTAAATGAATAGAGTGTCTTAGTTATTAAGAAACATACCGGGATTTGAAACCAAACCGAGCGATTTGTAATTTGTCTTGTTCAAACGTTTATCTATGGTGATTTTTATAAAGTATGTTATAAATTTAATTTAATTTTGTTTTTTTATATATCGTCAGGAGTTAAGTTATGTATGTGTAACTAAATTACATTACTCCATCGTTTAGCTGCTTAAATTATCTTATTTTTCTTGAAACTTTGCTTATAAATTTGACTACATAGAGACAAAAAGTAGCACAAATCAGCAAGAGATGAAACTAGGCAATTTTCTAGGATTCCATCCGATTTCTTGACCCAACTTTGACTGAAAATTTCCACCTCCGGACTTTGCCGTATCCACATGTCTCATTCATTCCTTCCCTCTTATTTTATTTCCTTCGCTTCATCATAAGCGCAAGCTGTTTGCTTATCGATCCACTAAAATCAGTCTTTGCATTTTGATCCCTGGTTTCATTAATTTATATTTATGCAGAAGTAAAGGCATGTTATGTTCATAAACATAAATTTATTTTAAAAGAACCAATTCTTTTAATACAAATTCATTCTTAATTGAGATGTGATCTCAAAAATTAAACACGGAGTATGTAAGAGATCAGACTTGATAATGAAAAGATCAACACAAAACATGTAATGATCAGCCATGAATGAGGAGAATATCAACAACTGAATAATCATATTTAACACGTAAAATATTAGATTTTGATAAACATTTGGTCCATTCTACTGGAGATGTCCAATATTTTGATGGATTAAGCCAACGAACTGATGGATTAGCTTTCTTCGTCCAAAACACATGTCCAGGTAAGAAGATTTATAAAGGCATGAATAATTGAAGTTTTCAGAAAAACATGGAATGTTTTCAGAAAAGGATATCGATGGGGAAAAGAAGCATCATGCACTCCTAACGTGGCCGTGCACCACCACAGGGCTCAATAATGCAACATGATTAACCGAAGAGGATAGCATTAATGTTAGAATTGCACAACCTTAAACAATGTTTTGGATAAAATGAAAATGAAAATGCTTTTTTTGAAGATAATAAAAATGAATGAATATTAATTGTGAGAATTGCATAAGAAGAAGATGGACCAGACTGGACCTGCTGGGGAAGTAGGCAAATGTTTGTTATTGAGATCATGTGCTCTTCTGATCATATGAGAAGAAAAATCATCCCAAGCCACATGCAAAAAGGTGATGGATTTATGTTCATATTCTCTCTCATCAATCCGTTCATCAATTATCTACTGAGATTGAAAGTGAGATGAGAGATTCTTCTTCATCATAATTCATGCATTTGCAGTTACAGTGTTTTCATATCATTTTGATTGAACACAAAAGAGTCACATGAAAGTGTAACACTGTTACTTCTACATTTGACGGGTCAACATTTTTCATTCAACTCACAATTGACCAAGTATGTGAGGTATTATGATATTATCTTAGGTACCTTACCATCCTCCATTAAATTTTCTCAAGTTTGAAATCAACCTAAAAAAAATTAGTTTAAACTTCACTATGGTTAAAAATGAACTAAGCTGAATTGAATTAAAGTAAAAGAATGAATAAATTGGCCTAAATTTTATAAAAAGGTCTTTTTGCTGAACTCCTAAACTGAAGAGAACAAAGTTTAAAAATTGTTCAAATTGAAGATATTCATGTGACAACCTAATCGAGCCATACAAATTCTCAATTGATACATGTCTCACTGAATAATCATGTTGCATATATAAAAGATCAATTTTAAAAATAAGAAGATCAGCAATAATACACAAATGATCATGGTTAATACGTAAAATGTCGAGGTTCAACATTTGTGTTAGAGCTTTACTTTGAGCTCAAATTCGATCCAACCCAGCCCATTTACTGTCCAACCCAGCCCATTTCTGCTGGTTTGGCCTCACAAAACCACTGGGCAAATTCAAACTAGGTTTGCTGGAAAAACAAGTACTGTACTAGCTTCAAACCAGATTTGAACAATGACAAAAACAGGTCAAAATTATCCCTGAATCCTGATCCCCTGATCCATATAAACTCGCCTAAAATGATATCACCATTTCATGCAAAAAGCTGATACTTATGGGTAAGCCAACATGATTATTAATAGAGATAATTGCATTTCCAAACCTTGGAGTATCAAATCCTCGTACAAAAATTTGGCAAAAAAACACAGCAGTAGGAAATCAAAACATACTGTCAGTACTACAAAAATTGTTCATAAAACATACTCATGCCAAGATGTTGACCAACACCTGAATCCAAAGATGCACAGCACTAGTACATGTACTGATCGCTCACGTTGGGCACCAGTTTCTTGTAGATGTTGATCGCCACCGGCACAATCGCCATCAGTGCCAGCGAGAACTGGTCGGAGCTGCTCGTCCTGACTGAAATCTGTCCGCTCATCTTGTTGTTGATCCCCGCGCGAACTGCAACCTTTGAGTTCCTGCCAACGTTGATCTGAGTCAAGCCATTGAATCCAAGAGCATTGTCTCCCCTCCATCGAACAAGCGACATGGAGAACGTGGACTGAACTTGGCCAATGGGGAAATCGTTCTCCCTTCTCTGAAGCTCGAAATTGGCTCCCATGGCTGTATCGTTCTGTGAACGGACCATCCCAGCGCTCCCGACCACGACAAACTGTTTTCCGAGAGTGATCTGATCTTCAACCTTGACACCAGGAACAAGGGTTTCACCGAACATTGTGACAGAAACTCCACCTGTGGCCTTGTTCCTCTTCAGGATCTTGTACTTGGTCTCCCCACGGAAGACGTATGTGAGCTGCTTCCCCAAGGGGACTACGTCGAAGCCTACCATCGTGGAACCTGCCTCGCCGTGCTTTCTAGAAATGGAGGATTCCACGTTGATGCTGAAGTCCTTCTTGTCCTTGGTAACCTGAACAGTCACATTTGCTGGAAAACGGTTGGCTAGGGCTAAGCTCTGTTCCACGTTGACTCCATCATACCCACAGTCGTGGTCCCAACCGTGCGTATCGAGAACTGGTCGGGCCAGAAACTGTGAGGTGGGCTCCAGGAAGCGGTACCGGTAGCCGGGGCTATTGGCATCGAACGAAGGCGGCAGCACCATATCAGGCAATGGAACCGCCACAGGGGCTGCAGCACCTGCATCTGCTTCATCTTCTCCCATGCCATACTCAACCTCACTGACATACTTCCCATTCTTCATCTTTTTGATCCTCTTCAATTCTTCCTTCCACTGCTTCTTCTGGAGAAGCTTCACCCTGTAGTCAAACTCCTCAAAGTAGGCCTTCTTCTGATCTTTGCTCAGCTTTGCAATCTGTGTCTTCCTGAGAGGCTTGAATGGAGGAAGCTGGTCGTACTCGTCTTCTTCATCGTTCTCCAAATCAGACAGATCGTCGAGCTCAATATCAGAATCAATGCTGTCGATTCCCTGATCACTGGGGAGCTTTGGGTGATCTCTAGACTGCAGCATGGAGGAGAGCATGTATGGCAGAGGGGGAGCGCGAGTGCGGAATCCAAACAACCTCTTATGATCGAATGGATCCTGAGGTTTGGACAGAGTGGTTGCTTCAGACAGGATTTTCATTGAATAGCACAAGAGTAGCAGCTGAGGTTTCCAGCTTTGGCCATTGGGGAGTATTTTCTGCCCATCCCTGTTCTTCCTGCATAGGGGGTGGTTTTCAGCAAGGGAGACGGGGTTCATCATGCTTGGAGTCATCATGCGCAGATCACCAACGGCTTGCCCTATAGACTGCTGAACAACGTGAGACCTCTGAGTAACAAAGACCTCGTAACTCAAAGGGTTGCCTGATGGTCCCTCTGGCGGGGCAGAAGAAGCATGGGTGAGTGTCACTATTGCATTCCTCCAAACAGTTGATCCAAGAGAATCAGTAATGGTCTTCAGCATCGGCAGATCATTGAGATCCCGAGTTTGCGCATCCAGCCTATCAACATAGAGGATGATATCAGGAGGGTTTTTCTTGGTAAATCTGTTCACCTTGGATAGAATACTCTTATTGAAAGACTGTTCCAAAGCAGAAGTTTTCAGGCCTGGGGTATCATAAACTCGGATCTTCACTCCATCCACATCTCCAATAATTTCCTTCACTGTACTAGTTCCAGCTTGAAATGCATCAATCTGTGCTTTCTCTTCACCAAAGATTGAGTTTATCGTGGCACTCTTTCCCACCCCACATTTGCCAAGAACTAGGATGTTTAAGGTGAACTCCAGGCTCTCCCTCTTTTCTGCTTCTAGCTCCATAGCCATCATCTTGGCAGTGTCTATATTGAAGATTTGGCTCTGCCTTCCTGCAACAATAGACAATCGATGGAGAACTTGAGCTGCAATCGGCTCATCTGGAGATAGACCCAGCCTGTGGACTAGCCTCAAGAACTTCACCCTAAGTGCTTGCAGCTTCTCTAGTTTCTTCTTCTCTTCATCTGTCAAGTTGCTCTCAGGCACGAAACCACTACCCTGTGAAAGTGAGGATGGGGGAAAAATGGGGCCCCGCCTTTGCTGGGGAGGTGTGGGCCTGAGGGCCCGAAGAGAAGATCCAAGGCCGGCAGGCCGCTCGACAGAGAAAAGTCTGGATCCATCTTGGGAGGTTATGGTGATGTTGCCCCCACCATCTGAATCTGCACCTGCACCTGCTGCGGCTTTCAAGAGAGCTGCTAAGGCTGCAGAATCAAACATTTCTTTCCCTTCTCCTTCTTCATCAGTGTCCCCTTCCTCCTCCTCCTCAGAGTCAGTCACAATCTGGCCATCGATTCTCTGTGAATGGTTGTGAGAATCCCCTCGCTCCAACTCCTCAATGAACTGCTTGGCTGCTTCAGAGCTTCCAAAGATCATTTCATCATTCTCCCCATCAGAAATTGAACCCTCTAGATCACGGTAAACCTGTTCTTCCACCTGAACTTCACCCTCTTCATCTCCTTCTTTCACTTCATCAGCATTCTGGACTGATTTTGGAGCTGCAGGTTCAGGCAAAGAAGTCATGCCATCCTGGTATCCATCAGTACCAGATTGCTCAGTTTCAGCAGCCTCAGGCTCTCCTATATTCTTCTGGTCCACTTTTGGAGGGCCATTTGCAATACTAGAGGAATCAACTGTGCTTCCTCCATTACTCATTGCACTAATAACACTCTGATCCTCAGCTCCCGGAAGCTCTATTTCTCTGTCCTGTGCAGCTACATCCCCAACAACAGCAACCCCAGGTTGCCGGGCAACGTTAGCATCAACATCAACAGTTTCGATGATAGAGTCTCCTTCTGGAGTGAGTTTCACCCCATCTACCTCAGCAGGTTTCTCCTCTTCTCCTACAAGTTCAGCATTTGCCTCAGCTATGTTTGGATTCTCATCCTCCAAAACCTCTTTGCCTTCATCTTTCACAGCTGCCTTCCCAACAAAAGCAACCCCAGGTTCAGCAACATTAACATCAACATCGACAGTTTCCACAATAGCATCTCCTCTGGGAGTCAGTTTAACACCATCAACTTCGACGATTTCACCTTTTGCATCATCTTCAAGAGTTTCACCTTTAACACCATCCTCCACAGTTTCAACCTTGATATCATCTTCCACAGTTTCAACCTTGACATCATCTTCAACAGTTTTAGCCTTATCATCATCTTCCAAAGTTTCACCCTTTGTTGAATCACCTAATATTGGCAGAGTCCCATTCTCTTCCCCTGGAACCTCTGTCAGTTCATGTTTATCCTCCACGAGTGACTCACCAACAACAGCCACCCCAGGATTAGCCACATCAACACCAACGTTAATAGCTTCAACAACAGAGTCTCCTTCTGAAGTGAGTTTCACCCCACTGGTCTCATTACTTGCAGCTGTGGCCTCAACAGCAGCCTCAGCTTTCTCAGCAACCTCCAGTGGAGAGTCAACCACCTCATCCTTCACAGAAACCTTATCATTTTCAGTGAAACCCTCAGTCTCACCACCATTGCCATCCAAAACAGCCTCAGCCTTATCTTCTGGTTCAGCAACTTTGGAAAGCTTCCCATCATCCGAAACACCATTGACAACTCCCTCCGCCGCCTTACTCCCATCATCAACAACTGCCTCCGCTTTACTACCCTTTTCAACATCATCTGAAACACAATTGCTAACGACGGACTCTCCCACTGTCTCACCTCCAACAACAGCCTTCCCGCCCTCCAACACTTCACCCTTATCGCCATCATCATCATCATCATCCACGGCAACATCCTCGGGCGGCAATTCCGAAGAACCCACAAAAGGGTTCTCGAGCGCCGCCACAAACTCCTCCTCGCCGCTCAGGAAACCCTCGTCCTCATCCTCCTCAACACCAACAACAACAGGGTCGCTAATTTTACCGTTACTGTAACTAACTCTATCGATATCCTCGACACCGTCTGTATTAATATTCAATCATATAACTAACTTCAGAAACAGTTAACTTGCAATCGGAAAACATTTCAATACAATCCAATTCAAACACAATAAAAGTAGAGAAGTGGAGGAAAGTAGTAGAAGTAAGAACCTGCGGAATTGGCGGCGGCGGGAGACGGCGGCGGTGTCAGCTCCTTCGCGGCGTCCATGATGGCAGCCGGCGGGATTGGATAAGGAGGCAAGAGGGTTTAGAGGGGATTGGATTGGGAGGGGGGGATTGGGGAAGATGAAGGTGAAGTGATAAGGTTTTTAGGCTAAAATTGTTGTCATCTTCTTCTCTTATAGGAGGAAAGAAATAGAGTTCTGCAGCTAGACGATGAGTATTTTGGGTTTGGTGAGAATTTTTTTTTTTCCAGCCAAAAATAAAATAATAAAAAACGTAATTTCCTAATAAAAATGAATAATGAGATTGATATCTAACTAAAAAATATATGAAAATGATAATAGGTTCTATAACATACCATGTTTATTAAAAATTCTATAGTTATTTTGCTAAATCAAACTATGGATGATAATTGTACAAGTACGATTCAATTTGACTAATTTAATATTGAAACAAATGCGGATTGAAATGTATAATTCTACTAAAAAATAAACTTATTTAATTGAAAGTCACTCCATTTACCAATTCAAAAATTTATATATCAATCCATAAACTCATATAAATTGAAGTTAACATTTATTTTTACATTTAAACCCTAATATGTTCTAAATTTAATCTTTAGTTTAGAATATACCATTTGCCAGTATCGGAACCAAAAAAAATGTTTGGTGGAGGCTAATTTATAATGTTGTAATTTTATAATCTCCCTGTTTGCTAGAACTTATTTCCACCATGTACTGAACTGAACTGAATTAAAAATGATGTATTAAAAAATGGAATCAGCATAACTGAATCAACCTGAATTTCATTAATTACATTTTCACTGAACTGAACTGAACTGAATTGAATTAAACTAAACTGAATTGATCTACAGCTCTGGCAAACAGGGCCTTCAAAATTTAAATATCTAAAATTATATATAACAAAAAATTATGAAAACTAGATAGTATAAAGTATGCATTACAATGAACGTAACGAGATCACATATGACTATATAAATGGTGTTTTTTTAAAAAATTGGGGATTAATTGATTTTTTTTAAACATAATACCACATTTATTTTTCTGAAGTCGCCCTGTCTCCGTCACTGCATTATAGTTGATCAATCCAATTGAATTTGCGTTTTAATAAAATTACTAATATGGGTTACTAACTTACTATCATATTTTGTTTAATTTACACGCACAACTTTTAATAAAGTCTAGATTAATTTCACCCAAAAAAATTAATTTTTCACCTTCTTGCACAACATTATTTACTCATTCCGTCATTCATACATCCAAAAATAATTGTGCCAAAAATTAGGTGGCAAAAATTTAAAACCAGCAGGATTAAGATCTACTCATAGGCACTGTTTACCAGAACTTATCCGTAGATCAGTTCAGTTCAGTTCAGTTCAGTTCAGTGAAGTGAAGTGAAAATGCAATTTGATGAAATTCAGGTTAATTCAGTCATGCTGATTCCATTTTTCAATACATCAATTTTCATTTCAGTTCAGTTCAGTTCAGTTCAGTTCAATTCAATTCAGTTCAATTCAGTTCATTACATCAAGAAATAAGTTCTACTAAACAGGGCCATAATCTATTTTGCAACTCATATAAGAAAATATGAAGTGTGTAACCTAGTTAGATTTGCGGATTATAAATCGTGGATCAAATTTTATTTTTTTTGTATAATGGGCCTTGTTTTATTGGACCATTTTTCTTGTAAACATGCAATCTCTGAATTGAAAAACTCAACATTTTGCTTCAAAAAACCATTTAATAGTCGTACTGGTAGTCAAATGGCAATGCACACGAATGACATAATCACACACAAATATCGAAGGTTGATAGTTTGACCCAAAAAAAAGTCATAAAAGTCATTTAAGGACGGGAAATCGGGAAGGTACCATGCTGGTCCTCGTGGCTCTGGTGTATTCTTCAATAGTCGTGTATTTCTGTTACACCGGTTTTTTATATTTTAATTTCGCAATATCCTATTTTTAGTACTAGGATACGTGTATATCTTAATCATCATACCATACCTATGCCAATAAACAATTCATACTTTATTTATCCCTAAAGGGAACTAGAATAGTTATTCACTTCAAAAAGTGTGTGGAATAAACGACGTAGTTTCGTATTGCCAGTCAAACCTAAATATGGAATAATAAGAAGGTATTTATATGGTAATTTTTAAATTGTGCATGTCAGGGCAATCAATATATTATACACCGCAAACTTGCTAAAATTTTTATTTTGTTAGTTGTAAATTAATGATGACACGGCAAACTTGTCAAAATTATTATACACATACAATCAATATATTAATTCTAATATTTGGAAAATCCTGTAATTGATAATGCAAACTCAGATGCCATATATGATATGGGATTCCCATAATATATCTTAATTATGTTATATATAGATTAATGCCAATATCCAGAAAATCTTGTAATTGTTAATGCAAACTCATATGATATATATGTATACCCTAATTATGTCAATTAATTATTGGTTGTTTGTTAACATATTTTGTACCATATTTCACTTTAATATTATTATAGCATAAACCACGTACGATTGTTATATAATCAACTCTATAATCACGATGAATCTTATCAACTACCCCGTCCTTCTATTATCTGTCGCCTCACCATATCGCTACCCTTCTATTTTCATTTGGATTGGATTGATCGATAGACCTGCAAAGGGCTCTGTGGTCCGTTCGTCGATTTTCTGAGTGATTTTTCAGTGTATTTGTGTGATTACGAGGACAATGTGTAATTTAGACTGAATTCTGAAAATCCCAGCAGCGGTTCGACTATCTTGAGCCGTTCGACTATCTTGAGCCGTTCGACTATCTTGAACGGTTCGACTATCTTGAACGATACAAACATCAACGTTCAGGGATATCGGTTAATAAGGGATCAAAGGGTTCCGGTTCATGAATGAATTCATTTGCTTCGGTAGCATGGTGTATTGATATTAATCTGGGCGGCCTGATCATCGAATATTTTCTTCTTGGTTTGGTACACTTTAAAAGCTTTCTGATACATCTGATATATACTTTCTCTAGATATCAAGAAACACAATTGCTTGGGCTTGAAATATGTTGGGGCTAGAAGTTTATTGTTTACAAACACAATTGCTTCACAAGCTTATACAAAAATCAAGACTTTTGTGTATATTTATTTCACATATATCGACATAAGAAGCTATGTTTTCTTCTTGAGTATATTATGTTACTGCTTAGTATTTTTAATTTGTTCAAACCCAAGAATTAGGGATTAACTACCACGAAGAAATTTTGCAAACTTGAGATTAATATGTAAACAGGTGCGAGTACCATGTTTCTGATATTCTGCACGTTGTATATTTTATTACGTGGTCTTCATGTTTGCTTCATATTTTTAAATTATGAAGTCCATGAAATAGAATCAGAAAAATATCTATATTATAGAAAATATTGATTTGCAATTTAGACTATATTACTTAATTATCATTAATCATAATAATATTTCTTTGAAAAATCTTCACATCTTTTATCTTTAGCCGCTAGCTAATATATTTTGAATTCATAATTGTTTTGCTTAAAATATATCGAATATTATTTTAAATTAGGCATGTGTTGATTATATTGTATAATTAGACGTTGTTAATATGTTATATTAGTAAATTTGTAATTATAATAGTAAATTTGTTAATATAATATTCTACTGATTGTTAAAACATATAAGCTTGAAAAATACCTAAACGTCTTAAATTAGCTGACCTTATTTGAGACTTTGCGTAGGGATTTATTTTTTATTGAATTTTGTTTGGTTCAGTTCGTTTGAAATATAATATGAATATTTTGTTTGTCTATTTGGCTTGGGAGGAATGGTTTATTATTACATTTTAAAGAGTTTTTAATTAATTTTTAAATTTCGTTTCGCTCAATAATATAAAACAAATGAGAATGTCTCATGTAAGATCCCTTTACGGTAAGGGCAAACCACATTCTACAAGATTGGTGTTGACTATACACAATTATTTTAATTATTTGGGTCATAAAACATAAAAGATCAAGAAATAAAGTGAAAAGATATTGTCCAAAATTTGAAAGATCAAAGCAAACAAAAACATCAGGCTTAAAACATAAAACATCAAATCAAATAAAAAATCAAACAAAAAAAATCAAACTCAAGTATAAAAACATCATGTTCAAACAAAAATAATTAAAATAATTGTTTGGTAAATTCAATCTTGTAGAAAATGGTCTATTTTTGGGCTGCCCTTACCGTAAGGTGCTCTTATTTGAGACTTTCTCAAAAGGAATATATATTACCATATTTTCTATATTTGGTTTGATTTCACCTAATATTTCATATTACTATGTTAGTATATAAATACTACAATCACTTAAATTTATTATACAAATTAAAATATTTAGATAGTTATTAAAAAGTGATAAATATACCGCACAACGTGCGGGTGAACCCAACTAGTTTATTTAAAGACTTTTAATTGTATATTTTCTATATACAGTTTTCTTTTAATTTCACCCTTGATTTATTACATACATGTATATCTTATTCATTACACCTATGCCAATAAACAATTCATATGTATAATTTATTTAAAGACTTTTTAATTGCATATTTTCGTTATACAGTTTTCTTTTTAATTTCATCACCCTTATTTTTTACATGCGTGTATATCTTATTTATCATAGTCATAAACAATTTATATGTATATTTTTATTTAAAAACTTTTAATTTCATCATTTTTTAATTTCAAAGCGTAATATTTTAGCTGGTTTTGTTGCTTCCTATTCACGAAAAAATAACTGTCCAATTATTTAGTTTAAGGTCTGTGGAATTTATAATACGAGGTTGAACCAATTATTTAGTTTAAGGTGTGTGGAATTTATAATTCGAGGTTGCACCAATTATTTAGTTTAAGGTATGTGGAATTTATAATTCGGAGGTTGCACCAATTATTTAGTTTAAGGTTTGTGGAATTAATAATTCGAAGTTATGTACTTTGTGTTATAACCTTTATTCGGTTCTTTGAGGTTTTTATTTATCAGGAGTACTAAGTGATGATAATTTATTAGAATGAAAATGTAAAATGAACGGATGGGAAAGTCTAAAATTTTTAGATGATTACTTTATTGGTTAAGTGCGGGAAAAAGGAGATGGGGAGATAGGATTTTATTAAATTCTATACAGTATTGAATCAATTGATCATTATAATTATTTTTAAAGGAAGGTTGCTAAATTGAAAAGCGACCCTTCTTAAATAATCAGAGGAGTACACGAAGGAATAAAAATTATGATAAAACATCCAATATTTCATTCCTTCCGAATTAATATGGACACTTATTGCAAATTATATATTCGAATTAATTTATAAACAATAATACCACAGTACTATACCAAGGCCCTGTTTGTCAGATAAGGATTAGTTCAGTTCAGTTCAATTCAATTCAATTCAGTTCAGTTCAGTGAAAATGTAATTTGATGAATTTCATGTTAATTCAATTATGCTGATTTTTTTTTTTCAATACATCAGTTCAATTATGCTGATTGTTTTTCACGAAGACGTGCGGTATAAACAATATTTATATATGCAACCGTTTACTTTCCTTTCCACTGGAGTGATTAATGGAAAATGATGATTTGCTATATATATCCGGTAAATCGGCAGAACAATAATGCCCGTTTGAAAAACAAATTAATCGGTTGAAAATTTCACATTGTAAGAAGTTTGTTGAGGATGTTAAACTGGTTGATTTTCCGGAGAAGATAAGTTGAAAATTGAGTTTCCCAATTCGTCAAGTTCGGACAATAAATTCGAAAATACAAATTCTCATTTGAGACCTGTCTCAAATGAGACCAAAGATTATATGAGACTGCTATTGATTGAATTTGTCGTTGGTGAGCTTTAAACCCGCCGATTTCCTTGATTGAATATGTCGTTGGTGAAATTGACCAAGGAAATGATTAAGAAAATTGACTGAAAGATCAAATTAATTGAAAAATCAAGGCAAAACAAAAATATTCAAGGACATTGATTGAAAAATCAAACAAACTGACTAAAAGATCAAACAGAAACAGTAAATGCTCATTCCTCTGCTCTTGGTCTCCACAAGGACAGCTCTCAACCAAAACTTTCTCATTTGAAAAACGTGTTGTTTTCCTTCGCACCCCTCATCCCCAACGGATGGCCATTACTCTACAGTACAAGGCCGTTTTCAGAGAGACAGTATCTATGTGCACGTATTTAGGGTTCAAGCTAGCTAGTGTAACACAAAATCTTGTTTGAAATCAACACATAAATGAATGATGAATGGCACAACAAACCATATTTTTTTATGTTTTAGAATTAAATGCTAATATTTTATTTTTAGTATTGAGTGAAACTTCCTCAAACTATAGGACATTCATGCAAATATTGAAAAAACTACCTATTTTAACCAATTCGCACAATCTATGCCGTTCCAATTTCCACTCCACCCACCCGATTCTGAGTCAAAGGGTTGACGATTTGCAAGCCAATATCTCCAACCTAGTCTCACATGGGGTTTTTGCATTTTTAGGCGGACGGTCGCGACAGTGACGATGCTGACCTGGAGGTAACAAGCAAACAATTGCAATTACGGTGGTGACAGAGTCAGATATGAGAACTTACTTTTTTCTCCTTTTTTTATGAACAAAATTTCTCATTAAAAACCAAACAAACATTACAAAATTTAGGCCATCACTCTAAACCTTAACAGAATACCAAAATATATAGTCAAGAAGTCTTAAAAGACTTGAACCAAAAGACTACAAACGAAACAAATCAAAACTAACAACTCCAATTTCCCTCCATGTACATTCAGATTCTACTCTGCCAGTCAAACTCTCAAATGTGTTGATCTTCTTCTCAAAAATTCAATGTGATACAAAGTTGTGATATAGGCCATGAGAACATTCCACCTCCTTTTTAACTAACAACTGCAACAGGTACCTTTTGAACTGCCTTAGGTCCCTCACCTTTGTTAGCTTCAATCTCCTAAGAAGTTGATGAATGAAAGAACACTGAGTGAACAAATGAGCAGCTGTTTCAGCCTCCAAAGAGCACAAACAACAATTAGGCTGGGGCCCCAAAATCTTGAACCTCTGTAGTCTATCAACAGTAGCAAGCCTACCTTTAAACAACATAATCAGAAAGAAAGCATGTTTAGGCAAAACTCCTGAATTCCAGATCAGTTTGGTAATGTCATTTGCAATCTCTCCCCCCTTGAACTGGTCATACACTTTCATAGTGTTAAATTTCCCAGGGTTACCAACTTTCAGTTTGGAGCAATAATGCTCCTTAAACTGAGTATCTCCTTCCACACCCAACACAACGTGGCAGCTGGTGATGGCTTATTATGCTATAATTTGGTATCTTAATAATCCTTTTATCACAAAACTCTTTTTATATAATTTTCATGTAAAATATATCAATATGCCCTTATTTACCAATTCTTATATGGTATCTTAGGTTTACCAACTAATGTACACTAAAACTGATGTAATTGTACATTTCATTTCAATAATACATGCATCAAAATAAATAAATGCACAAATAGAATAAATGTAATGCACATATACAAAATGCACTAAACATCGTGCAAAATACACATTCAAATATTTAGAGATGCACAATTATATATCGTATAATTTACTCAATTTCTATCCTCTATAAACTCATCCACCAAGTCAGTGTCACTTTGAAAGATCCCCAAACTACAGGACTTTCCTGCAAATATTGGAAAAATTACCTATTTTAACAAATTCGCTCATTCTTTGCAATTCTACTCCACTCACATGATCTTGTGACAAAGGGTCGTAATCTCTCCAACACGATCCCATGGCGAATTGAGGCGAAGGCTCTCGCAGTATTAGGCAAACAATCGTGATGAGGACAGGTGGACAACTACAGCGATGACGAGGTTACACCGAAGGTAATAAACATACAACTTGTTTTTTCTCTTATATAGGTGAACGGTCGCGGATCCGTCCGTCGCGATGATGATGTTACATCTAGAGGTAACAATCAAACAACTGCGGTGGCGAGGGGATCAGATCTGGAGGTAACCAACATACTACTTGCTTTTTCCTTTTATCAGGTTAACGATCGCGGTTACGACGGACAGACGGCCGCCACGATGACGATGTTACATCTAGAGGTAAAAATTGAACAATTAAGGTGGTGATGGGGTCAGATCTGGAGGTAACCAACATACTAATTGCTTTTTTCTTTTATCAGGTGAACGATCGTGATTACGACGGACAATCGGCCACCACGATGATGATGTTACATCTAGAGGTAAAAATCGAACAACTAAGGTGGCGATGGGGTCAGATCTGGAGGTAACTAATATACAAATTGTTTTTTTGTTGTTATCAGGTGAACGATCGCGAATACAACAGACAGACGACCGCCACGATGACGATGTTACATCCAGAGGTAACAATCAAACAACTGCGGTGGTGACAGGTCAAATCTGGAGGTAACAAGAGGACAACTTTTTTTTCCCTTTGGTATCTTAATTATCACAAAACCTTTTTTGTATACTTTTATATTTTGAACTTGTAAAATATCAAATATTCCCTTAATCAACCCATAGTCACCACCTTTTATCCTCCCTCAACCCGTCCACCGAGTCATCACCACCAACCTTGCCACGCTGAACAACCACTCTTTAATACCACGAGTACATCTACCACAACTCCTCCAACCAGTGGTGGACCCAGGGGTATAGAACATCACATATTTGTCTAGAGATTTAAATTTAGTACTATAATTTTTTAAATATTTTATAATGGTCCCTCATAACTTTAATTTATGTATCAATTGAAACTGGTCTCACATAGGACATTCTCATATCAATTTGCAAAATATGGCTCGACTTATTTTCAGTCTAATTTGAAACTAGAACATCACAATCCAAATTTACAACATACCATAAACTTTCCAAAATTGCCAAAACCTCAATTCAAATTTTACCCTCCCACCTCCCTACCTAAAAACCGTCCACATTGTTCTCACACCAACCTATCCGAAAATCTAAAATTTAAAAAGGCAATGAAATAAGTTTCCAGTTTAAATTTATACCAAAATAGGTAAAGCAGTCTAGTATAAATACCCAAAGCACAGGAACCTACTCAAAGTCTCTACAGTTGACGATAACTGATTCCACCGCAATCATTCTCCATTTTTTCTCCTCCTCTGTTTATTTGAATTTCTTTTAATTTCTTCCCAAAAACCCAAAAAAATAAGGTTCAAGTTTTGTTTGATTCATTCGATTCGATTTTCCATTTGCCACCATCTGTAATTCCAATCCGCTCGGCGGCGAAGAAAACATGGTAGAAACAAGAAGGGGTTCTTCTTCCTCGAAGCGCCCGCTTTCTTCCTCCTCCACCCCGCTCCCCAGCGGCAAACGATCCAAGGTTAGGGTTTTGGGTTATTGATTCAATCATTTGGAATTAGTTCCTCGTGCATGTAATTTTCTGTGGGTAAATTCTGAATCTTGACGGCGAATTTCAGGCGGCGGAGGAGTGTTCGTCGACTAATGATGTTCCTGAGCAGGAGGTTAGGTCGTCTGATCCAACGGCGGCGGCAGGGGATGAGGTGAAGCAGCCGGAGCCGGCGGCGCCGGAAAAAGTGATGGAGACTACTGAGGTAGCTGAAGGTGAGCCCTTTGTGTCGCCGTTGAGTCTAGGTGCGATCTCTGTTCATGCATGCTCTCGGGGCGGGTTGAAAAATGGAAAAAATGCATCTTCTTTATGCTGTTTATTGATCTCTTTTGTTTGTTGGACCATTTTATAGGTGATTCGGCTGTTTCTGCGGGGAAGAACAAGAATCGAGGTAAAAAGAAGCAGTTGAAAGCTCCCGTTACAGGGGTTCCTTGGGGGAAGCTTCTGTCTCAGTCTCCTCAGGTTTGCTTTTTTAGTTGTTCTTTTCAGCTAGGAGTTGCCAAGTTGGAATCTTGGATGTGTAGATTATGTGTTTCATACTGAAAAGGAGCTGTATGCTATACCACTGGAAGTTAACCATTAAATTGCACTGATAATGTGATTTGATCTTAGTTATAATTTTTAAGTATGCAAAGTTCAAATATCATAAATTTTAAGCCATTGGCCTCCTTATGTTGGTATAGAGGGAGTATTCGCTTTTGAAGTATATGCTGTTCTTATTGGTTTTAAAAAATGTTCTTATGTCTCCAGAATCGTCATGTTGTCATGACTAATTCAAACTTCACTGTGGGGAAAGGCCCTGAATGCGACCTGTATGTTGGAGATTCGTCAGTTAGTAAATCTCTATGCAGTTTGAAACTCCAAGATTCGGAGGTACAAATTGTACTTTGTCTGGTTAACATAGTTTTCTATTACCAAAGTTGTGTATTTATGTAGTATTTATTTACTTTCATTCCCTAACCATGCTAGAGAGGATGCCAGGTCGTTGTACTTGAAATTACTGGGAAGAAAGGTTGTGTGCAAGTTAATGGAAAAAAATACTCACAGAACTCCACTGTGCCACTGAAAGGAGGTGATGAAGTGGTGTTCAGCTCCACCGGGAAGCATGCTTATGTATCCTTTACTTTACTTTTTAGAGTTATGTGTGTTAAATGTACAGGATGGTAAAAAGTTGCGTTTTTTATGGCACCTATTTTGATATCTCAGCTCAATATCATGTTATGTCCAATGGCATGTTATCTCAGCTCATTATCATGATTAGTTGACCCATATTTCTTGCTTCTGCAGCCGAAGAATAGTATGAAAGTTTTGGTTCATATTTTGTTCAAGAATAGTATGAATATTTTTTTAGTAATCGTTGACAGAAACTTTTTGTATCTTCTTAACATAAGATCAGATTTTCCAGCAGCTCTATAATGACAATGCATCTAGTGCTGGGGTTCCACTGCCTGTCAACATATTAGAATCCCATGATGGGCCAGTCAAGAGCCTGAATTGGGAGGCCAGGTCAGGGGATTCATCAACTGTTGCTGTGGCATCTACTCTAGCATCTCTGTCCAATCCCAAAAAAGAGCTATCTCCGCTTCAACCTTCATCAGCAAATGATGATGATGCACATGTCCCGAAAATGCCTACACTTCCTGCTGCATGTGAGGTGGTAGAGAACCATAGCACTGATATTGAAATGAAAGACACTGCTGATGGCAACAATAGTCCTGATTTGGGTGACAAGAAAACTGTTCCATCTTCAAAAGCAGCTGATGAGAAGTTGAAGTTTGATTACCTTGGAATAGATCCTGTGGATCCAGAAGTTGGGAAAGTAGCAACTACAGCATCACAAAATATAAGTTCACTGTTGAGATTTATTGCACAATCGACTGCTCCTGATTTTGATATAAGTGGTGGCTTTAGTAAACTTGCTAAGGACCGTTTGGGAATCCGGGACTTTGATCCTCAATCAGTACCATCAACTAGGCGTCAAGTATTCAAAGATCTGTTGCAGCAAAGGATAGTGGATCCTAACAGCATTGAAGTCTCATTTGAGAATTTTCCGTATTATTTAAGGTAATGCTTTGAACTCAAGTCTCATCCTTGAACAGTATTACTTGGATGTTCAGCTACGATTGATTTTGTGGCAGGGCTATCAGTATAATAGGAGATTGCTTTTTGAAAGCTGAACTTGTTATGCTAAATACATGTCATCGTTAGCCCCTTAGATTTAGTAATAAATACCTGTGGTCCTTGGTTTTGTACTCACCATTATACCCAGGATCAAATTGCCTACTGATTATGTTAAAACCCCAGGGAAAAGAAAAAAAGTATACTACTAGATTTTGTGTGCAATGATAAATTTATATCTTTGTGATCACTTTGTAGCCTTTGCATGGAAATTTATTCTGCTTTATGTGTTATTGACATGACTCAGCATTAATGAAGGAAAACTTAAGAACTTATATCAGTTCTGAGCACCATATTTTCAAGATATTTCAATTGTGTTTGACCAAATTTATTTCACAACTTCTCATGTATCATCTTTTTCATTCAGTTTGTTTTGTAATACATCGTTCGTCACTTGGTTTTTTCCCTCAGTGTGTGTTGACTCATTCTTCGTGCTTCATACAGTGACACGACCAAGAATGTTCTGATCACTTCTACTTACATACCTTTGAAGAGCAACAAGTTTTCCAAGTACACTGCAGATCTCCCTACTGTGTGCCCCCGAGTAACATTATCGGGTCCTGCAGGTAGACTATCCTCTCTGCTGTTTGGAAATTGGCTATTCCCATTCCATTTGTTTGACACCTTGACATATCTGCTGCATGATTATTTGTAGGATCGGACATTTATCAGGAGACACTGGTCAAAGCTCTGGCTAAATACTTTGGTGCCAAATTGCTAATTGTTGATTCGCTTACGTTGCCTGGTGTAAGCACCAACATTCTCACACGTGTAGTCTTGTTTATTTTATTCTCTATCAGGTTAACCTGTTATTTATTCAATCCAGGGATCAACAAAGGAAGCTGATACTGTGATGAAAGAAGGTTTAAGGCCTGAAAAGGCTAGCGTGTTTGCTAAGCGAAATGCTTTACATTTTAAGAAACCTTCTTCAAGTGTTGAGGCAGAGATAACTGGTGGTTCCACAATAAGTTCACAGCCGAAGCAGGAAGCTTCTACTGCATCATCAAAAACTTATACATTTAAGCAAGGTATTTAGCATAGAATTCTCTACATTTAGCATTCCATCGATCATGGTTGGGGTCTTTTAAGTTCTTAGTGAGGATTTGCCTACCTTTTTTATCAGTATATGAAGTATTGCCTTAAACATAGTAAGCTCAAGATTTGTTATTTTTATTTTGGTTGGGGCAGGTGATCGGGTGAAGTATGTTGGTACTGTGACAACACGGTAAAAAAAATTCCTTCTCTGAGTGTTGTTTTATTTGTATTAGTCTTGTGTATTCGTTGAGGAGTTCTATGTGAATTTGATTTTGAGTAACTTGCATTGCAGGGGTCCAGGACTTTGTCATAAAGGAAAAGTAGTGCTGGCTTTCGAAGGAAATGGTGATTCAAAAATTGGTGTTAGATTTGATAAAGCAATACCAGATGGAGGTGATCTTGGGGGCTACTGTGAAGAGGGTCATGGCTTTTTCTGTTCTGGTATTGTGTCGTTCTTTTACTTTCAATCACCTATGCTCGATGGTCATATACTTGTGTTCTTTCGTTTGTTTTGCTAAAGGTTATATACTTCCTCTTTTAAAACCACGATGTTTTTAATATGCAGCTGACTCGCTTCAGCTGGATTCAGAGGATGCTGACAAGCTTGCTATCAATGAACTTTTTGAGGTGCTGTGATTGATTTTACCTTTTCACCTTTATTTCTAGCTTACCAATCGGTGTAATATTGACAAGCTTGCTTCTGACTTCAGTTAGCTCTCAAGGAAAGTAAAAGCAGTCCGCTAATTATTTTTTTCAAAGAAACCGAGAAATCTATGACGGGAAGCAATGATGCCTTTGCAACCTTTAGATACAAGCTTGAAAAATTGCCGAAAAATGTGGTTGCCATACTTTCACAAACCCAGGCTGATAACCGGAAGGAGAAAGTAAGTGTTTATTGTTTCTTTATCATCAGCAGTCATTGATTGTTTTGATGCAGTTTCATTAGTTGCAACTAACACTTATTTTTCCAGTCCCATCCCGGTGGCCTTCTGTTTACAAAACTTTCAAGCAATCAAACTGCACTGCTTGATTTATCCTTTCCGGTATGTTCAGTTTGGATTAGTTGTTCGTTTTTTGTGCACTTTTTCTTGTTGCATCATTTGTTGTGCACATAATTGGCTTTGATTGATATGATCTGTTCTGTCTTCACCTTTTTGTTTTGAACCTGACATTTTTTACTTGTACCTTACCTGAACACTGCTAATCATTATTGATATGCCAACCCCGGCTTGGTTGTGCTGTCTGTATATATTTTTGCATCTTAGGAGTAATTGGGGAAAACGTGTTGCATATGCTCCATTCTTCCATTCTTCCATCTTTGTTATGTGCTTAAATTGTAATTTGACATTTTAAAGCTGAATTTCTTCATTTCCATTTCCAGGAAAGCCTAGGTAAATTAAATGAGCGTAACAAAGAAACCCCCAAGTCAGTGAAGCATCTTTCCCGCATTTTCCCAAATAAAGTTACAATACAGCTTCCTCAGGTATATTTCCAATTTTCATATGTATTTATCTGGATGTTGATACCCTTCATGGTTGATTTGGTAATTCAATTTCTCCTCCCTCTTCGTGATCTATGACAGGAAGAAACTCAGCTGTCTGATTGGAAACAGCAACTGGATCGTGACATTGAAACATTGAAGTCACAATCAAACATTACCAGCATTAGGACAGTAAGTAGTTTTGTCATCTGGAATTTTCTATTCTCTGGTGTATGTTTGATTTGATGAACAACTGTAATCTTCGAAATGATATAAAACTTAAATCTGGGTTATTCTATTTTTTGATGCACGATTTCTCAATTGTTTTCATGCTAGGTGCTAAATCGAATTGGGATTGAGTGCTCCGACCTTGATGAACTTAGCCTTAAAGATCAAGCATTAACAAGTGAAAGTAAGCTTCTATAGAGACACTGTCCAGTGCTACTGGGAAAATGCTAGATGAAAAATGTTCGTTAATTAGTATTTCTCTACATGTTTGTGTTTAATAGACGTGGAGAAAATCATCGGCTGGGCTGTAAGTCATCACTTTATGCATTCTTCGGAACACCCTGATGTGGAAGATAAGAAACTCATCATAAGGATGGAAAGGTAGTTATTTTGTTCACCCAAAGAAACGTATTGGAGTGCTTCTTACGTGCACTTATATTGTTTCATCATTTTTATCTACAGCATTCAGCACGGGCTTACCCTCCTGCAGGGTGTTCTGAATGAAACCAAGAGTTCGAAGAAATCTCTTAAGGTAACATGATTATTATCTCAACATGGAACAAATTAATGCTTATCTAGATTCTAATGATGCATGGCTTATAGGATGTGATCACCGAGAATGAGTTTGAGAAAAGACTCCTTGCTGAGGTTATACCACCCAGTGATATTGGAGTTACCTTCGAAGATATTGGAGCCTTGGAAAATGTCAAGGATACTCTAAAAGAATTGGTTATGCTTCCTCTTCAAAGGCCAGAATTATTCTGTAAAGGACAGTTGACAAAGGTTTAGAACTGAACACCCTATTTAAGTCAATCATTTGGTTTTTCCCATGCTAGATCTGTGATGGGTTATACAAATTTATTCTGACAGCCTTGCAAGGGAATATTACTGTTTGGACCTCCTGGTACTGGTAAAACAATGCTTGCCAAAGCTGTTGCTACCGAAGCTGGTGCCAACTTTATCAACATTTCAATGTCAAGCATCACTTCTAAGGTACATATATAGGTACATGTATCACTTCTAAGATATTTCACATATATAAGCCGAACTTAGAGATTTTTTTGTTTGTCTTATACATGGTTTTGCTGCTTGCAGTGGTTTGGTGAGGGGGAGAAGTATGTGAAGGCTGTCTTCACATTGGCAAGTAAAATTGCTCCCAGTGTCGTTTTTGTTGACGAGGTCAGTGAAGGATTTGTTTCTTATGAGTTATTTTTGGTATCAACTGCTCTAAAATTTGAACTGCCAAGTGCCAAGGGTCTGCAATACTCCTTTGTTTATGTTTTTTTTTCAACATCTCTCCTTTTTCATTGCCCTTCCAGTTAATAGTATTGTGCACCCCTATTATAGGTCGACAGCATGTTAGGAAGGCGAGAAAATCCCGGGGAACATGAAGCAATGCGCAAAATGAAGAACGAGTTTATGGTGAATTGGGATGGTCTGAGAACAAAAGATAAGGAAAGGGTATTAGTACTCTGTGCAACCAATAGACCTTTTGACCTTGACGAGGCTGTTATCAGGAGACTTCCACGAAGGTAAATCTTTTCCAGCAAAGGTTTTGATATCTTTTCCCATAAGTGTTCGTGAAACTGTATGCTTGTCTCTTTACCTCAGGCTGATGGTAAATCTACCGGATGCACCTAACCGAGAGAAGATTATAAGAGTTATACTGTCAAAAGAAGAATTGTCACCCAATGTGGAACTGGATGCCATTGCTAACATGACTGAAGGTTACTCTGGAAGCGATTTAAAGGTCTGCTAATGAGTTTTCTCGTGTGGTCCTTAGTGTTTCTAATTTCCTGGTTTATGCCATTTAACAATATTGTTTCATATTTCAGAATCTGTGTGTAACTGCTGCTCACTGTCCAATTAGAGAAATTTTGGAGAAGGAGAAGAAGGTGAGGGATATATCAATTGCTGTGTATATTGTGCTATTGTATATACGAAAATACAAATAAGAATATTGAGACGCTAGAAACCTTTATACTGTCCAATATGTGTCTTAAAGAGCAGATGATGTACATGAATTAAAAGGGTATTGGGAACATGATTAATACTCTGCCGGACATATTAATATAGCATAAATGAGAATATTAGACAGTCCTACGTATGTATATTTGTTTTGACAGTATACTCTAATGGCTTCATGTTTGCTAAAATTGTGCAATTGCGTGATTTGTAGGAGCGGGCGTTGGCAGTGTCTGAGAATAGACCTATGCCTCAATTGTACAGCAGTTCAGATGTTCGACCACTAACCATGGAGGATTTTAAGTATGCACATGAACAGGTAAAGTTCATCTGTGCACTAGTGTGTCTTAATGATTTTTTTTAATTGTGTGCAGCTGTGTTGCCACCTAATAGACCATTAGCGTACTTTTACCCTGAAGTAAAATTGCTTGTTGATGGCTGATGTTTGCTCGCTCTTATGTAAATACAGGTATGTGCCAGTGTATCATCAGAGTCCCAAAATATGAATGAACTCCTCCAATGGAATGAACTCTATGGAGAAGGAGGTTCAAGGAAGAAGAAATCTCTTAGTTACTTTATGTAGTTCGGCTCCTGCTGTGCATAGGGATATTTATCATCTCCAGCCTCTCACACCATACCCAAATCCCACCTGGCTCTGCAATCATAGCAAAATGTTACAATAAAGGGCCTTGGCAGAATCCCCCACCACCCCACCCGCCTGTCCAGATCTTTCAAAGTCGGCGTACATATGTATCTTCAATAAGGTTTTTGTTCCCGCTTTAACTTTGCTTGTTATATCATACATGTTGGAGAGAGGTTTCAAGAGTTGTAGAAGAAGAGATAAATGGAGGAAGGAGGATGAGGTTAGAAAAAGAGGTATAAGGTTTGTAGGATATAGAATATTAGGCTGATGAGGACAAAAAAGAATGGTGCTATATGTATAGGGAGAAATGATAATCTCATCCTCCTTTCCCTTGTAATCGATGTAATTCTGAAGTGTGTTCATGTTTTGTTGTTTTACTTGTAGCTAATCTTACAACATTTTGGTTACTTTACTGGGATAATGTGGATGATGAGAATGAGATGGTGACTGTAATGTTATTATTGCCAGTTCATAGTTCAATGCTTCTGTGTTTACTCTGTTAAGATTTATTCAGTTTCAATGAAATTGCTTGAATTTTCTGAAAATGTAAACTCTGAATCTGCCTTAGGTCAAAATTCAGTAAAATATAGGATATCAGGCAATTTTTAAGCCGTGGTAAATAGTAAACTATAGTCTATAGTAAACAGTAAATTGTTCTGTACATTTGAAGTGGTATACTGGTAATAAAATTATCAATGTTAATCTAATCGAGCAATATGTTTGCAATCATAAACAAGATTTTATCACCATAATAATTATTTTTTTTATTTAGTTTAAACTTTGTGTACATTATATGAACGATTACATTTACGTCTAAATTTCGATCATGCCTGATGAAATCTTATTTATGGATTTTTTAAATTTTTTTTGGAAGTAATGGATGTTTGTATTTGAGTTTTAAACTACTTTCTCTAATTTCCTCATAATGTGCTATTTTTATTACACTAATCTTTTCTAAAAAAACGGTGAGAAAAAATAGAATATTATTAGTGAAATTGAGGGATAGAATTCTAAAAGCTTTTCAAACTCAATTTTTGAAGGGAGTATAAGTTAAATAAGAGCCATAAAAGTCCTCCCACAAAAGTGTCGAGCTAAAATCCCATGTCGTCTTCCTCACCCGCATCGGATACTTGCAACTCTCGCCACTTTTCATGGCTCGTGAAATCCTGCTTCCCGGACCCACGCCATCCCCACCACCCTCAGCCGTACGCCACCATCCTCTCCGCCGCCGCCACCACCATCTCCGCCCTCCCAGATGACCTTCTTCTCGAATGCCTCTCCCGCGTCCCCCACTCCACTCTCCCTTCCCTGCCGTCCGTTTGCCGCCGGTGGGCCCACCTCTTAGATTCCCCACACTTCATTTCCCTCCTCAATCTCAATCTCACCCTCTTCTCCGTCTCCGTTCATTCCTCCGCCCTCTTCACGGCGAGCCACCGTCTGGATTGCGATTCTGATTGGAGAGTTTCGTCGTTTGTGCCCTCCGACGAGGCTGTGCTCCGCCACGGCTCGCTGCAGTCTTTGTTTACGCATTCTAGGGTTGCCGCCGTTGGCCGGAAGATCTACATTATCGGCCGCGAGGCGATGCTCCGGTGTGATAGCTGGACGGGGAATTTGGTCCCTAAATCCGGAATGCTGGTGCAGAGGAAGAAGTTCGCCGTGGCTGTTGTCGACGGGAAAATATACGTCGCCGGGGGTTGCTCCCGGTCTTCGGCGGTGGAGGAGTACGACCCTGTTGAGGATTCCTGGAGCGTGGTCTCCCACGCGCCGAGGAGGAGATATGGCTGCGTCGGAGCCACCGTGGATGGATTGTTCTATGTAATTGGTGGTTTGAGAATTGGTAATTCAGGGAATGAATGCTCCGGGGCTGAGTCGTTGAATCTCTACGCGAGCTCGATGGACGTCTACGATGTGGCGGCACGTGCATGGCTGAGGAGCAGAGCGGTTCCCGGCGGCGGTTGCGTGGTGGCTGCGTGCGGCGGCGCGGATGGATTCCTGTACGTGCTCTCCAGCCATGCAGTGGAGGTGTCATTCTGGAGCTTTAACGGGGCCCGCCGGAGTAGCGGCTTTGGAGAGTGGTGCCGGATAAAGAGTCCACCGCTGCCGCCGCAGGTCCGCCTTGACAGCACGGTGAGGTTCAGCTGCGTGGCGGTGGGGCAGAAGCTGGTTCTGATTCAAGTCGTGGGCTGCATCGATGACGTTTTGAGGCGCGCTGGGAGGAGTGAGAGGGGGCTGAGAGATGGCTTGGTGCTCATTTACGATTGCACCACCGGAGATTGGAGCAGAGGAACTGACTTACCGGAGGTGATTCGCCGGCCGGCATGTGTTTGTGTTATGTGCTAGCTCTCCTAGTATTTATTTGGTCAGAATATATTTCATCATTGAGACATTGAGAAACACACATTGTATCAATCACACTTTTAAACCATTTTAGCAAGAACTCAATTCTGATTCAAAGAACTGATGAATATGTTTACTACAAGAACACAAAAGTTATTATCTTAGAACTGTAGAAACAACATAAATACAACATTTTAGGGGGAAACACTAATATGGGCTATGCCTGCTTTTCCTGGCACTCTTTTGTGTCCTAGCAACCAGGGCACTTGATATAAATGATCGATTGGTGTCAAAAGATTCATCAGATAACCAACTACACAGCCGACCATCCTCGCCCCCGGTCCATCCAAAGGTGCCTTGCCTTTGACGGGTCTTTCCTTGCATCGGGGTTCTTAATGGCAGCACGCTTCTAACGACATCTGTATGACCACCTTGAAGAATGGCTTCTGCGGCTCCAATTCTTGGCTTTCCTCCATGGCCCGTGTTGTATCGCAGTGGGAAATAACCTAAAGCCCCCGCGTTAGTGCCACCAATCAACCACAGACAATCTTCCTCCATTGAGTAATGGCAGTCAAGAAAGTAGTCAATCTGAAAGAAAATTAAAAAATCAAGAGCTGATACTAATCAAACTAATTATAGATAAACACAAAGTTGTTTTGTTATAAATAGGAACTGAGATGTAGCTCACATCATCTAGTGCCCAGCTCTCTGAGGCCAAGGAACGAGCATCCTCGAAGTTGGCATCCATTGATGATGCTTGCCAGTCCCAGATGCTAAAAATAAATCGAAGTTAGGTTCAACAATCATACAGCCTCACAAGAGAGACTAAGAAAGTATTGAGTATTTTTCATATGACGAAATACGAACAAGACTAAAGGTGATTGGTGCAACACTCTGAGGCGTAGAAAAACATTATAATATCACACACCATTAGTTTACACAAGGGGAATGCAATCTGCATACCTCAAGGTTTCGATGAGTGACAGACACCAAAGCTTCTCATTATTACGTCCAAAAAAGCCAACCTTTCCAATTGAGGTTCCAACATTAAGCACCTGCATAATATAAAGAGTCCAGTACATAAGTTAAAGAATATGAACACCAATTATCTACTCTACCACACTTTCAATCAACAAACTAAGAAACTACTAAAGACTAATAAATTTTGTCCAACTTACCGACTCCAAATTATCATCATCATTTACAGAACCACTAGTGTCAAACAGGCACATCAATCCATCAACAGAAGCAGATAAAAGCCTGTTTTGGATCCCAGGAACAAATTGTACCTGATAAAACCAGTCATCAAGAGATTCAAGACACCGTAAAAAAATTACTTATTGAACTGCGGTCAAGTGTCAACAAACATTTAAAATAGTAACCTTCATCCACTGAAATATTTATCAAGCAACTATCAATTTTCTTTCCAGTCAAAATCACATAATACTTAATTTTGCTTTGCAGCTAGAAATGAGACTGAAATCTAACACATCAACACCTACCTGAGTAACATCCTCTGTATGAGACTCCTCTAACCGTGCAACCTCCTTAGTATTCCTCCAATCCCATAACACAACCTGGAGCACACAAGCAGCACATTAAATTAAGAATCGCGCTTCAGCTGAATCACATAATACTAAAAAACAATTCTAAAAAAAATCAACTTTTCACACTTTCATCACAAGAAGGGTGAAAATATTAATGTTACAGATGTGACGAAGGAAGAGGAACTCATTTATGATAATAAATACTAAATCAAATTCATTTTTAGAGACAACTGCATAAATTCAAGTATGATCATGTACCTCTTTTCAAAAAAAAAAAGTATGATCATGTACCTGAGACTTGCACCCTCCAGCCAGAAGATGATCACCAGCTCCACCAAAAGAGAAACTAAATACTTCTTGTGACGGACCAGCATTTACAACAGCTACCTGCATTTTTCGCAAAATTGCAGAAATGATGATATCACCCGTAAGCAATATTTCAGCTAAAAGAGAACAATTTGACACACACCTGCTGGCAACACCTGATGTCCCAGAATCTGACAGTGGCGTCGGAGGAGGAAGAGCACAAAACGTGCGGCGACGACGGAACCTGAAACGACAATTCGTTTACGGCACCGTTGTGGCCGCGCAGCTCGGAGATGTACTGCCCAGTCACCGGAGAGTACAATTTCACCACGTTCGTCGAGAGCGACACCGCCATCGACGTCCAGTCATCCCTGCGATGATAAATTCATCAATTAGTAACGAATTATTGAGAAGCTGCATAAACTAGGTGAGAAGAAGCGTACTTGGCGACGATTTGGAAGACGTAGTCGGCGCCGAAGTTGGTTTGGATTGAGCTCTTGAGGCCGAAGCTCTTTGCGGGTGCCACGGAGAAGTTGGGCGGAGGAAGTGGCGTAGATGGTGGTTCGACCTCCATTGCCGTGTCTCCGGCAGCTTCCATGCTTTCTGGACGATGTGGTTTTACTCCTGCCGCCCACCGGGGTTTTAGCTGTAGGGTTCGGCCACCACTACAAATTGTCTTCGTAGCACTCTTTACGACGCCGTATTTGTCTGTTCTTGATAGGGTTTTAATCTAGAATTTACCAAATTGGGAAATTGCCAATTTAAATGAAACATTAGTATGTAACAAAAAAAATTATTTTGAATTGTTTTCTATTTGATTTTTATGTCTACAAGTGTCTTGTAAACTTATTTATAATAAAAAATATATATGATGCATGACACAAAATTCATTTAAATAAATATTATTCTTGACTTTATTTCATTGAAAAATCATTTTAAAACAGAAAATTTAAATGATTTTTATACCATATTAATTAATAAATATTTAAGCATCAATTACGTGGAGCGTGGTTTAAACATGATAAAACAAAAAATTACAAAAATCTTTCTTGTTTTATCAAAGTTTAATGTGAAAAAACAGTGTTAGCTTGTGCTTGGTAAGCTGTTGGACTTGCTCTAACTCGGCCAAACTTCGAGGGCAATTCAATTCATTGTTTTGGTTGGCCAGAAGCTGTTAAGGTTTAAATGTTCACTACCAAACTTCGAGGGCAATTCAATTCATTGTTTTTGTTGGCCAGAAGCTGTCAAGGTTTAAAAGCAATTAAGATGTCATCACTACTTCAATCAAAGCTAAACCTCTTTTATCAAAACAAAGAATAAAAACGGAACTTCATGTCCATCAACATCGTTACATGCATTTGGGCTCTTTTCTTGTTTCTTCATAAAAGTAAGTTCCTACCCGTACATCACACTCTTGAATCTCAGAAAACAGAATTACATTTTTTCCTGCCCGAAGACGAGGAATTCATTTAACAATGTTGTCAACATAAAAAGCACGGCTTTAACATTCCTCTGCTAAATCACTCAAGCTTCAGTCTTCCCACTTGCCTTGTCATCAGCTACGGCTGGCTTTGATACCTCTTCCCCACCTGCAAAAACACAAGCAAGATCAGTACATTAATAACCAAGAAAGTAATAAGAACTGGTTTGTTCTACAAACAGTCCAGCTTGCAACTAATCAAGCCAATCTTTATACAGAATACCATAATAGAAAACCAAGAAATCACAATAATTCACTAGAAAATGAAAGTAATGCACAATGAGCCAGTTGGTAACATAGCATAACCTTGGACCAATTAAAATTAAGCATACAGCACAACTTCAAAATACAGAAGTTTCATAAAATTTGTAAAAGTTCATTACCTTCTTCGTCGCTATCATCCTCCTCACCCATGTCATCCATGCCGCCCATGCCACCACCACCCATACCGGCCATCATGCTGGCCATGTCCATGCCACCCATACCACCACCGCCGCCCATGCCGGCCATCATACTAGCCATGTCCATACCACCCATACCACCACCGCCGCCCATGCCACCCATCATGCTGGCCATATCCATGCCGCCCATACCACCACCCATGCCGCCCATGCCGCCGCCCATGCCTCCCATATCACCGAATTTCTGAAATCAATGGTAGCACTTTAAACATTTTGATGGACTTGTATAGGGTATAATAATGAACAATGCATGTGAGGATTCATGAACTTACCGAGAAATCCATTCCACCGGTATCTACATCAGCCGGTGCTAATGATCATAAAGAACAAGAGTAAAATGTGATTTTAATCGTCTTTAAAGGAATCAAATATGGTATCAGATAAAAGAGAAAAATAGAATACCTTCATTGTCATCTTCATCAACCCACTTATCCCAATCAACTTTGATGTTGTGAGGTGTCTTCCCATCTCCACGCAACAGTTTGTTCCACCATTTACTCTCAGTTTTCATCAAAATGCAAAATATGTTTCTTACTCCAATGTTAATTTTGCTTTCCTATAGAAACACATGAGTTATAAGTAACTATATGATATCAAGTGTTGATCTTATGAAGCACAAGGAATCAACTCACAGACTAGTATAATAACAAAGAACATGAGAGCATATAGATAATAACAAAAAAAAGACTGGCAAATCAATTATCACAAGAAGTAACAACCAGCACATATATAGACTAGCCTTAATCAATTATCACAAAAACAAAAAGTCTAGAAGATCCTCCACAAGTAATAACACTCACCTTAACATCAACTTTATCAAAGAGCTCAAGTTTGAGCTCGTAACCACTGTTATCCGCCCCTGCTGATGCAGAAAAGGTAAAAATACCTTCGGGATCAAGGTCAACCTTCGCATCTTTAGCATCTGGCAACATCACCGTGAGGTAGACTTTGTCTTCCCTCTCAGCCCATTTCACCTCAGGATGCCGACTATATAATAAAAACACTTATCAGTGAAAGGTTACAAAAGTATAATAAAAAGATGGCAAAAATTAAGATTCTTCAATCACATAATGAGAACTGAGAAGGCATATACTTCTTTCTACTGAATTCACCATATGAACATACAGTCACAGAAATTTTAACCACATCAAATGCACAACGAAATACAAAACAATCACAGTCAATTTAGCAAGACCTTTATCACAAGTCCTACTGTTGTACTTGTTATCAACATTTTTTAAAACAAGTTAATTGCGTACTTTCACATAATGCTATTGTCCAGAAGGATAACGTAAGCTTAAGCTGACAACCTCAACCAAATTCCAAGTCAACAAAATGTCCCAGCCAATGATCGATTATCATATAAATAACTACTTAAGCACTGTCATCTTTCTGCCATACAATAGAAGTAATTCTTAATCATTGCATAGCTGATTTAAGCACAGCCAAGCCAAGCCAAGCCAAACATAGTGTCCAGCATACATTTTATCATCATCACAGCCTATTAATTATTCGGTCCAGTAAGGGAGATAAACTAATGACATACCCACACTAGTAGCTAGCTCAAATAAATGAACACGCTACCATAAAAAGTAATCAATTACTATATTCAGTCCAATCTTACACACATACCACCAGCAGCAAACAGAACAAACACATAAATTACAGCTTCATAACTGCATTCAAAAGCTGAACTAAAAATTAAGACCTAGTCAATTAACACAGGCAAAAGATCTCGATTAGCAGAAACCTATTCATCCCAATCTTCCCGTCCACAATAAAACCCCTAATCAAGCAAAAACGAAGTGCGACATATCCAAAGCTCGAAGAAATCGAAGCTACGAAAACCGAAGCCAATCGACAAATTGTAAATCACGAGTAGCAATAAAAATCACACAAAAGCGCGGAAACAAGCATCGAATAGTAAATCGAAGCTAATAGATGGAGTAAAAATTACCTCATCTTCGTGGTCTGGTAAGGTTCTGAAAGTGGGTGCGTGAGTGTGTGAGAGAGAAAGAAGAAAACCCTAGAAGATGGTAACCCAGAACTATTCTTAAACCTCGAGGGCACATATAGGGTGGGGTTCGGTAAGCTGGGCGGTTGTCACGTATGGATCGCGGTGTGCGAAATGGGCTTAAGCCTGCCAAGTTCTTTTTGTTAACTGACAGTGGGCTGAAATTCCTTTTAATCAAATGGACTGAAATTATAATACTCCCTGTGATTTAGTACCATGTTTTCTGGTGGTAAAGGTTGATTATGGCCATGTCTACTTGGGATGAAATTAGGGTAGTTGGAGTTGAAAAGTGCTTGAATGGTGCTGGTTGAGCCAAATACTACGTTTATAATTTATAATTTAAATACTGAAATAATTATGAAGTGTAATATTTTTACGTATCATTAAATATATTCCAAAAATTAATATTTGGTGGATTGTAGATATTTTTATTTCTTATTTTACAAAATTCATATATTTGATAATGTACTAATTATTATTATTCATTATTATTGTTTGTTGTTATTACTTATTATTATTATGGGAGTTGGTCTCTTGGGTGACCGTCACTATATAGTGACCAGATTAAATTGCAAATAGGATATAAGTTAAAAAAACACGGAGGGACCAATTTGCAATTTCAAAATTTTTTTAAAAATCACGCGCCACAGTGCCAAGCCACGCGCTACAGTGCCGATTTGCTACAGTGCCGAGTTGCTACAGTAAACATGAACACTTTAAGTTAAAACATGGATATTTTAACTTAAAACATGGACACTTTAACTTAAAACATGGACACTTTAAATTAAAACATGAACACTTTAACTTAAAATATGGACACTTTAACTTAAAACATGGACACTTTAACTTAAAACATGGACATTTTAACTTAAAACATGAACACTTTAACTTAAAACATAAAACATAAATATTTTAACTTAAAACATAAAACATGGACGTTTTAACGTGAAACATGTACACTTTAACTTGAAACATAAAACATAAACATTTTAACTTGAAACATAAAACATAAATATTTTAACTTAAAACATAAAACATGAACGTTTTAACGACACTTTAACTTGAAATATAAAACATGAACATTTTAAATTAAAACATAAACATTTTAACTTAAAATATAAAACATTGACGTTTTAACGTGAAACATGAACATTTTAACTTGAAACATGAAAATTTTAAATTGAAATATAAAATATAAACATTTTAACTTAAAACATAAAACAGGGACGTTTTAACATAAAACATGGACGTTTTAACATAAAACATGGACGCTTTAACGTGAAACATGAACACTTTAACTTGAAACATAAAACATGGACATTTTAACTTGAAACATTGAAGTACACTGTAGCAAACACTGTAGAAAAACACTGTTCACGCGCAAAAACACTGTAGCGCGTGATTTTTTTTAAATTTTTAAAAATTGCAAAATGGTCCCTCCTTGATTTTCTTGATTGCATTATTTATAATTTAGTCCGGTCACTATATAGTGACGGTCACTCCCAAGACTTTTCCTTATTATGGTTGTTTTTTCATAGTTATTAATTATTATTATTGTTACAATGAGTTTATACATATTGTTTTCCAAATTTATCTTTAGTATGGTTCATAAAAAATTATTTGAAACTTGTGGATTGATCTCACAGAATAATCATGTTTAATATGTAAAAATCAGTCTTAAATGTAAGAAGACCAAACATGAAAGAGAAAATATCAGTAGTAATACAATGAATGATCATGTTTAACATGTAAAAATTCAAATTTGATAGTGATAAAGATCAACAATTGCCCCAAATTTCAATTGAGACTGAAACAGATCTATTAATATGGGGAATTTGTAAGCAATTTTTAGATATTGACTACCTCAGGTGTGATTTTGATTTTAGTGGTTAATGTTCTTATAAGGGTGTCTCAAAAGTGTGAATAGATCTGATAAGATGTGTCAAATGGAAGAGAATTTAAGCAACATCAAGATCTTTTTATAATATCCTTAGCACCGTGACAGATGACGATCGAGCTAGCGTTATGTATCACAGACATGCAAACAAAAGTTAAAGGATCCTAGAGAGTAAAGACAGACGGTCATTAACAGCTACAGACTTGCAGTCAAGAGTTAAGGGTTCACAGTCACTAGCAGCAGCACTCCCTTAGATATAGATCTTTTTGTTCATATCTTCCTTTGCCCTCTCCGGGTCGAGGATGACTGTTTTGACTTCTTCAGTCTACCAATTCTGACATACCGAGCAAAGGTACTCCCATCTGCCATGTCATAAACACAATTGATAAGAAGACATGCATACAGAATAAAACATAATCAGGTTACATTACAGTAGCAATGTAGCATGTACAAATCCAAAAAAAAATGACCTTCAATTGTGATGGATCATAATGCTATAACCAGTTGTACCATACTAGGATAGCAACACTATGACACTATGGTCCTCCACAACGGAAGGTCACCTAAGGAGCACATTTTATCTACATCACGCTTATAGCATTTCTTGGTGGTTTACACACGCAAAAACTGCTCAAAAGACACGAGAACATCAGCTAGCAACTTTCAACAAGGGAGAGTGACTTCACTGGCTTGACCTCTCACTCTCAGACCCAGTTGAAAATACTCCATTGAGATATCAGATATTTAAATAATGCAATAAAATGTAGCAGTTTAGTAAAAAATCTAAGTTAACCAAGCTCCAAGCTCCAAGCTCCACTAAAACAGCAACACAGATGGTTTATTACCTTCAAATTGACCAAAACCAGCAAAGTCAACGCCCAGGTCGTTGAAGTCACTCATGCCAGGTAAGTCACTCATGCCAGGTAAGTCACTCATACCACCACCCATGCCGCCAGAGCCACTGCCCATGAAGCCAGAGCCACCTCCCATGGCACCAAATTTCTGAAATTTATGGTTCAATTTTAACATTCTTATGGACTCACAGAACGTATAATCTATAATGAGAATAGAGTCTAAAGGTGAAGGAGGTGCTTACCGAGAAATCCATTCCACCAGTATCTACGTCTCTGGGAGCTATTGAACAGACCAAAACAAGAGTAGACTGTTGAGTAAATAGCCTCTACAAGAATCACATATTATCATATCTATCAGACCAAATACAAGAAAAATACAATCTACCTTTGTCATCATCTTCCTCTATCCACTTGTCCCAATCCACTTTGACGTAATGAGATGCTTTCCCATCCCCACGCTGCAGTTTGTACCACCATTTCTTCTCAGCTTTCATCAAGATACAGAACACCTTTTTGGCACCAATGTTGAATGTGCTTTCCTTTAAAAAAACAATATGCAGCACTAAGTAACAGGACAATACCATCATTGCACTAAATATTATTTGGTAATATTCTATCTAATAATTGCAATTAAGAGTAATGCATATTGCAGAGATTAAAGATCAATGAGTATATACAAACACAAAACCTAAATACGTAGCACTAAGTACCAGGATAATATCAAAATTGCACTAAATATTATTCAGCAACCCGTGCAGCATATTATACTTGCAATTAAGAATATTGCAGAAAGGAACAAAATCATAGATTCTGGCATCTCGGTTTAAAGATCATGCATATGTATACATACAAAGAAAAACCTATACAAGTTGCAACACTTACCTCAACATTAACTTTACCGCGAAGCTCAAGTTTCAGCTCATAGGAATTGTTATCAGCTTCAGCTGATCCAGAAAAGGTAAACACGCCTTCAGGGTCAATGCCAATGTCAACCTTCACATCTTTATCATCCGCCAACGTCACAGTGAGGTACACCTTGTCCTCACGCTCAGCCCATTGCACCTCAGGGTTACAACTACAACAGCGGAAATAACACAATGAGTAATGTCATACATACAATAACAGTTAAATTTCGGCTAAACATCAGTCCCTGCAACAAATCAACCTTACATCTCAATACCAGTAAGTAGCTCATGTCAGTGTCACCAATTCACAGCATATTCAAAAAAAATAAAAAAAATACAGGGTCTAATCTTACACTTACACACCAACCAAACCCCCGGCCAAACAGAACATAAATGCACTCAAATCACTAAGCCAAAAGTCTAGACTAAAATCGATCAACACAAAGACGCAAGAGATCTAGAATAACAAAAAATTGAAGTCCTAGTTAAAGTGCTAAACCCTCTCAGCTCCTCTGCTTATAAGCAGCAACAATACAAAATCCAACAAAAAAGATGCTCAATTCTTGCGCATAAAAGCTAGATGCAATATTTTAACGTTACAAAACGAAGCTAATCGACAAACTACAACAAAACAAAACCTAATCAGAGAAACGCATGGAAATGAGCTGTGTCCAGTAAAGTAAAAGCAAAAAATTACCTCATTTCCGGAAGGTTTGCTGTAGAAATGACTGTGTGAGAATGTTGTGTTGGAGACGAAAACCCTAGAAATTGAATTGCAGAGGCAGATATTTTGACTGTGGAAATGCAGAAGCTTATTTATACTACTTCTCGAGTGTTCTAGAGTGTTCGCTGGGGTTCTCTGTGGACCTTGGTTATGAAATGGGCTGCAACCCGCCAAAATGAATGTTGTTGGGCAGTTCACTCCAACTTACCTTGATATTATTTCAGTTCAAATTAGTCCAGTTTAATTATGATACTACTATAAAGTCCAGCTTAAGTTTAAATAAGTTAAAGAGATCAAGGTTTTGGATACAATAAACTTGATCAATTATGCTCGTTACTCAAATTTATAATAGAGAAGATAAACAAGAAGCATAAAAACAAATTCATAAACATATTATTGTTAGGGTTTAATTGAATTCCTTATTCAGTTTTCTGAAATAAATGGAAAGTTGAAATTCCATTCTGTTTTCGGATTTATAGATTAGGTAAATCTAGCTGTTTATGACTTAAATTAGGCAAAGTCATATTTAGTTTCCGAATCTGTAGCTTGAGAGAGCATTATAAAAACTCTCGTCTGTATCTGTAATCGGTGTAATTTCAAGATGGCCGTTTGGGTCTGAGAAACACCACATCTGGAGCCTAATAAATCTGTTTCTGGTCGTGGAGGTAGCCAATTGGTGAACCACGTTAAAATTTGTGTTCTGTACGGAGGGGTCAATTTCCCAACAATTATGGCCAAACCATAACTATGAAAAAACAGAATCGAACAGGACACTTGCATCTGGAATATCATGTGATTCAATCAAGAATTTATACATCACTGACAACCGCGAGCATTCTAAGTTCAAAACATAATCAAGGGCTGCGCCATACGATAGTTAATTGCTACAAACATGTCTAGAACACCAATGCTACAGACAAAATCAAGGGTCCTAAAGATAGTTAATCGTTATAGCCAGCCAACAGAGATGCAGTTGAGACTCTAGAGTTAAGGGTCACTAGCAAGCTGGTAGTCCTAGACATAAATCTTCATTTTCTTGAATTCCTGTGCCCTCTCTTGTCCCATCCGATCCATCATCTCAGCAGTCTTCGAATTTTTGTAGACAACTGTAGTTTTCCCATCTGCCATATCATGGCATTAACACAGTCAAAAACTGCTCAGGAGACGTGACACTCTAACAAGCAGGCAGCAACTTTCAACAAGGTAAAGTAACTCGAATCAGATCCTTAAAAATTTGCAATTAAGTCACTAGAACGCTCCAGTAAAACAGTAACAATGAAGTTCACCGAAGGACATTTCAATTGTCATGACGAACTATAATTCAAAGCATGTCCTGTATCACGCTATTTACTGACTTAGAAAGACAAAAAAGTGAAGCTTAAACAAGAACCCAGAAATTGAATGAACAAATGTCGGAAAAGAGGAATATGTATACTCCCTCCGTCTCACCCAAAGCTGCACAGTTGACTTTTCACGGTCTTCAATGATCGTGTTTGACCATTAATATCTTTAAGTACATATAGAAACAATATATAAAAACTTACTTTTTGAAAAATAGATGTTATAATGAATCTATTGATATCTCATATAATAGTTTTATCATTTATATATTGACCTATAATTACAGTCAAAGTTTTCTAAGTTTGACTCTGAAAAGTCAACTGTGCATTTTGAAGTGAGATAGAGGGAGTACCCATTTTCAAAGTCAAGGCCAGAAAGCCTTCGGATCCGCTCGTCGTCGGAGGGCCTCTTCCTCTTCTATTCCACGCCTGGAGCAGCGGCGGCGGTGGAGAGGAGGAGGAAACCGGCGGCGATGCCGGCGAGTGAAAGCAGGACAGTGATAATTGGTTTGGACATCGCCGGAGCCATTTTCTGATTCCGAGATGGTGATGCAGAGTTCTGAGCTTTTGAGAGGAAGCGGAACCCTAACTGGGGAGAATTGGAGTGTGACTGACTGACGATTTTCTCAGCTACATATTTATACCGCGGAGATAAAGTTGTGCCGTACGGCTATCGGAATTTGAAATTTTGACCAAGTTTTGACTGGGCTTCAAACTACTCCGCGGTATTAGAACGTTAGAATGATTCTACTAATAAATGGTGATAATTGTAAATAAGTTTTTATTGATCTTTTCAGAGATGGATGAGACCTAATTACCTAAAGTGCCATAATTAAGTGAAAATAATATTTTTCACTCAGGCGATCATACATTCCAATAATATTTTTAAGCCAAATTTTTAGATGGACCATTAGTTTTGAGTTAAGTAAGGATACACCTTCATAGGAAAAAAAAAAGTGTTATTATAACGGTTAGTGTTAATATGATCCTAGAGGTGTTAACATATCTAATTCCGTCATATGTATGTGTGAAGATATAAATATGTTCCTTTAAATTTGAACTAAATTTCATAAACCAACTGAAAGTCATTGAAAATAAAAAGGTTATAATCAATATCAAGAGCCTGAGATGAGATTATATTCGCACCTTATCTAGAATTGAGAATTACTTGCTCAATACTTTTTTGAATTCAAAATAGATTACAACCTACCTATTACATATACACACTTGCTCAATACTTGTTGTAGAGTTCAAGTTTGATCATTAACAATTCAGTGAATTCAGCAAACAACATGTTCATAACCTTAACAAATTACTAACAGACTACGATAGACCAAGCAACAACACAACGCCTAGAAAGCACAAGCAAACTAAATGCAAGAGAGGTTAATCTAATACATCCAATCAAACTAAGTAGATTAAACTTTTCAAGTGTAGTTTTTTGGAAGCTACCTATAAGGTTTTCAATCTTCCACTGAAATCTTTATACAAACACTTTTGGAGGGATACACTTTCGATTTGATGAATTCGATCACCTCATTCAAACTGGCCTTTCGATTCTCCTCAAAATTCCACAGCTCTGGAACAGCATATCTAGACTTCCACTCAGATTATATTCATCCAATTCAATGAATGTTGATGTCACAATCTTGTACATATCTTCGCCCCATTCTTCTTTCAGAAGAAGCTAGTTCTGGATCATTCTCATTTACCTCTTTCTGAAAAGTAAAAAAATGTCAAGAACACTAAAATACAAAACGTTTGAAGAAAACTGGATGCATGTGAGTATTAATACCTTAAGTTTCTGAGCCTCGACTCTTAAGCTGCACCTTAAGTAATGTACGGTATGAGATCTCCTGTTCCCCATTCTCAGTATCGATCGGATTCGTGGATGATGGAGCAGTTTGGAGATCATTGGATTGAAGTACATGGTTGTTTGGAGTTGTCGTCTGCGTATTACTCCCTCTGAACCTATTGAGCCATCAAAGCACTTTTGCTCTACTCTTTTGAGAACCCCCCATACTGCCATCAAAAAAAGTGACTAGTTATAAATAATTAATTATATCAAAAACCATATATTGCGAAATAATCAAATACCTGAAAACATCCACTCGTCTTTCCAAATCACGAAATCCCTAAATAAGCCGACACGAATCTCAAATTGTTGAGCGTTAATCGATGATGGAGGTTGGGTTTGATGAAACACAGAATGGAAGATTGGTTGTTCGAGGTTTCCTGTTAGAAAGGATGTTTGGCCACGGCGAAAGGCCATTGCTATGAAGAATGCTAGGGTTTAAGAAACAGAGGATGAACACTATATGACCTTAATGGCCTTATTGAGCTGTATAAATACTCCCTATGGACTTGGCCTTTGTACACAAGGAAGTCGGAGAATATCTGTTATGATATGATGATGATGATGATGATGATGATGATGATGAGCACAAAATATTTTAGAAGATTTACTGGATTTTATTTGATTATTGAAATTGATATTTTAGGTGAAAGATACTTGGATCTCGGTCAATCATTAGAATATTACTATCAAACATTAGAATGATTCTACTAAAAAATTATGGTAATTGTAGATAAGGTTTCATTGATCTTTTAAGAGAAGGATGAGACCTAAAGTGCCATAATTCAGTGATAATATTATTTTTCACTCAGGTGATGCGTTCCAAATTTCGTTTTGAGTTAAGTGCGAATGTAACTTTCTGGAAAAGTGTTTTTATAACCATCGGTTTTAGCATGATCATAGAGTTGTCAGCAGGTCTAATTCCGCCATATCCATCATGTGTATGTCTAATTCCATCATACAACAACTGAAAGTCATCAATAATAAAAAGGTTATAATCAATAGCAAGAGCTTGAGATGAGATTATATTCGCAATTCATCAAGAATTTGAGAGTTACTTTGCTCAATACTTCTTGTAGGTTGATCATTAACAATTCAGTGAATTCAGCAAACAACATGTTCATAATCTAATCAAATTACTAACAACTTACGAATGAACAAGCAAACTAAAATGCAAGAGAGATCCATTCACCAATGAGCAAAACAAAAGAGAGTTTTATTATAAGGCAATCAGAGGGAGCAGTAACACACACACACACACACAATTCAGACAGATGAGCTTCATCTTCAGGTTATTTGCCTTCTATATCCCAACAGTAAACAAAAGTCGAAGGAAATGAAAAAAAGGTTTCACAACTCAGAGTTAGGTTGGCTTGTAATCGATCACAATCACCTTCTCGAGCTGTGGGAGCAACTGGTTCGCGTACTCCACGTGGGCCGGGTGAGCTACATACTCAGCAACTCCCTCTGTGCTCTCAAAGCTCGACTCAAATACGTGCGTAAAACCCTGATGCAGATTCTCTTTGCTCACATCCTTGCCCCTGTCAAGAAACCAACACAACACTCTCAAATGGTGAAACCTAAATCCTATAACAAGGCCATAATATCACAACATGATACTTCAATTTTTATCTGAATCTCGATTTGTATCTTGACTCTATATCGTCATTGTTATCATTAAAGTACCAGTGATAACTCAATATAATTTTTACAGTTTACTGAAACTCCTACAAAAATGTAAGCTTAACTAACCTACACATAGAACGAATTATTAAACTAGCAGAGGTGCAGATAAATTGCTAATATTTCATCACCAACTAGCCAAATTCTCTGAAGCATTTCTTCAAACACTGTTTTACGTAATCAAAACTTTTTAAAAAGCATTCAATCCAACACATAGAACGTATTATCAAACTCATCAACCATTTCAAATGATATAGTTAAGCAATAACAATTCTGCAATTCCTAGAACAGAGAAATGCAATCTTACAATATAAATTAATCCAAAGCTCGTGTCTTGATGATAACAATGGTACTGTAAAAACATGTTTTACAAAACTATAGGAAAATTTCATCCAAAACCATCGATTCTATGAACATTGGTGATAAAATGCACTTGTATAATCAAAATCATTGCCTAGTTAGCACAACAATGATCGCAATGAATTCCAGAAAGCAGAAACGCATAAAAAACCACCCTAAATTCAATTTGAAAGCGATTCTTGTTCTAATCGGTTAGAGATGGTACCATTTAAAAGACTTCATGGGTTCGATGAGATTGACAAGCTTGGCATAGCCGTTGATGAGTTCTTCAATCTGCTGTTCCGATAGCCCATCTTTGAACTTGGCCAGCAACAGATGTTTGACTTCCATCTCTCTTTTGGTTTATGAACTACAGAGATATCGATCTCATCCATTTTATAGGACTACATTATTTTTGGTCACCCACCAATTATTAATGCATTCTAATTTTTAACAACCATGTTTGGTCATCGATGACATTTTAAAAAATAAATCATCAATGACATTATTTATAGAGCGTGGAGTACCGGAGGAGGAGGTTTCTATCGTGATAGATCAAAATGTTGATTTTCTGATTTTCATGTCTGATTATTATTTATTTATGTTTGTTTTGCATTTTTAAGTCCATTTTTTTACCTATTAAAGTTTGAAATCAAGTTTTAATTGAGAATTTATATTATTTTTATATATTAGTTTGGCATGATATTTTATTTTCATGAAAAATGATGTTTTATAAAATCTAATATGTTATAGATGATATTATTATTTATTTAAATAAAATTTATGCTTAAAAATAAGCAAATCATGAGTTGGATTGAGGGAGTAGTAATTGTGTACTCCACAGGTTTCTATCATTTTGGTACTATAGCTAACTTCCATCAATTTATTTAGGCTTTGTTTGCTAGAGCTTATTTCTTAATGTACTGAACTGAACTAAACTGAATTGAACTAAACTGAAAATTGATGTATTGAAACTAAACTGAATTAACCTGAATTTCATCAAATTTTATTTTTACTGAATAACCTCTGGCAAACATAATTTGGTATGATTCTAATTTTTAATAGAGTAATGATAGAGAGAGGGAAAATTTGTAGGGAAAATTAACAGGGAATGATGTGTCGATGTAGGTGGCTATTCCATCTCATCATTTACAAAAATAAATAAATCTTTCAAATCCAATCTACCATCAATTCTTCAATTTCTACAACTTTTAAAACTTTCACATTAACATTCGATATATTTATTTTTCTATAATAACAATCTAAATAGGCCACGATCAAAGCTTTCATTGCATTTAGGTCTTGTTTGCATGAAATTTTCTGTAAATCAGTTCATTCAGTTTAGATAAATGAATTTATATTTTTTCAGTTCAGTTCAGTTTAATAATTTTTATTCAAATGTTACTTTTATACTATAGATTACAATGATTTTTTATACTATTTATTTTTAAATTATTTCAGTTCAGTTTAGTTCACTTAAATGTATTTAAATTTAGTTAAATACATTTTAAAATATATTTCAGTTCAATTTAGTTCAGTTCAACAAGAAAAACTCAAGCAAATAGTGCCTAAGTAAATAGCATTTTAATGTGAGAGACACTTAAAAAAAATTAATGTAAGAGACTTAAAACTGGAAAGGTTGAAAAATTGATGAGAAAGGAATAGAATTGTATTTGGAAGGAAAAAATATTTATTTTGGAAATGGTGATATGGAATTGCCACATCTAATAACACATCATTCCCTATTTGTTTTCCCTATAATTTTTCCCTCTCTCTATCATTACTCTTTTTAATATTATTTTTAACAAATGATTTGTTGCATTCAAAATAATAGAATTACTTATGCACTAAAACAATAGAAACATAGCGAGTAAATTCACATTGTTGCATTCAAAAATACTTATGCGCTTGTGAAAGTTCATCTAGAAACAGCAAAGAGTAGTATCCATCAAAATCTCCAGCTGCCAGAAAGGATAGATGCCTAATGTTCTAACGTGTTCTATTTATTCACAGAAAAATATTAAATGGTTTTAGTTCGGTCGATCGTGTAAACGTGTGGAGAATCGTCATGATGTACCCAATCGCTATTAAACATTGATTAACTGAGCGTTCCAGGTAACAGACAAAAATTAAAGGGATCCTAAAGATGTCATATCAGAGCTACATGCCATCAAGAGTTAAGGGTCATAGAAACAGACATTTGGTGAGTCACTAGCAGCTGTAATCCCTAGATATAGAACATCCTGTTCATATCATCGGGCTTATTCGGGTCGAGATTGAAAGTTTTGAACTCCTCTGGTCCCAAGCGCCTCATCATCTCAGCAGTCTTGCGATAATTATAGCGAGCATAAGGTTTCCCATCTGCCTCGTAATAAACACAATTGATCAATCTATTAGCTATTGATACAGCATGTACTGCAAATTATGGTGCACTCTATCTGGGGTGAGGACAGTAACACAATTGTCCATCTTAAGACAATATTTACCCTAAACATAAGGTCCAGAAAACAAACAACCATTGTTACACTTGTATAACCCTTTTACATGCAACATTCAAGAGTAGACTATCATACAAGAGGGATGGAAGGTTTCCCTGAAGCTAACAGCAAATGTTTTTTGAGTAAAGAATGCTATAACACAGAGGTCACCAAAGGAGTGCATTTTAATTGTCATGACTAACTATAAATCATGTATTCATGTTGATAGCCGTAACCTCTCAGATCAGTGACAATTTACTTCCAATGTCACATATAAAACAACAGAACTTTAAATAAGCATATTAAAATCTAGCAGTTTCATAAAAACTAAGGTAGCTTTGCTCCAAATAAAACAGTAAGGAGGATGGCTCATTACCTTTTTCACCGAATCCAGCAAAGTCAAAACCAAGGTCATTAAGGGCATTCATGTCGGGTAGCTGTCCTATTCCACAGTTAAATTTCTGAAATATTTGATGCAATTTAAACACTCTGATGGACTTGTGGAAGGTGTAATACAAATAATAAATGAGAAACACAGTTTCAATGAGAGGAAGTTGCTTACCAAGAAATCCATTCCATCAGTATCCACGTCAACAGGAGCTATAAAACAAGAAAAAAGAAACGGAGTAGAATGTTTAGTAAATTGCCTTTTTGGGAATCATTATGTTCACAACTATCTGACCAAAAAGAAGAAGAAAACAGTATACCTTCATCACCATCTTCTTCAGCCCACTTGTCACAATCTACCCTGACGTAATGAGGTGGTATCCCATCTCCACGCAGCAGTTTTTTCCACCATTTCTTCTCATCTTTCATTAAAATGAAGAATATCTTCTTCGCACCAATGTTTATACTTTACTTTCCTAAAAGAGAATCACACGTAATACTGAGTGACTGAATAGCATCATTATTGCGCTTATAATTAGTCATCTATGCAGCATATAATACTTGCAGTGCAGTAAAAACCTAGATGCATCGCATTTGTACCTATTGGAGATAGAAACAAAATCATAGATTCTTGTATCTGGAATAAAGTACATTGAGAGTATTGATCTGCATACCTATATTTTATTTACAGGACTTACCTATCAATCAGTGAATAAGAGAAAAATTGAAGCCTACAGACAAAAATCAGCAGAGTCTACACAAGTAATAACACTTACCTCTACATTAATATTATCCAAAAGCTCAAGTTTCAGCTCATAGCAATTGTTATCAGCTCCAGCAGTTCCCGAAAAAGTAAATACACCTTCGTCAATGTCAATCTTCACAGATTTAGCATACGCCAACATCACAGTGAGGTAGATTTTGTCCTCCCGCTCAGCCCATTGTACCTCAGGATGGGGGCTACAAAACAAAACACCCGGAAGAGGAAATTAAACAACACAACCAGCAAGGTCAGACTCATAAATACATTAGTAATCCACTTTGTTTTGTCTCATACTATTAACACAGTGATTAGGTTAATAATCTATTTCCACAAGAATAATCAATTATACTACTGAATGCATTCGACGTTGAACAAGCACTCCAAAGAGGAATCTCAACAATTGAATGCAGAACCACAAAGACAAACCGTAATATCAAAATTACAAAATGCTACATAAAACTCCAGTAAGTGGAAATAAAATAACATAATCAGTAAGTTCAGACTCATTCATACGGTATTCCAATTTTCGGCTTATAAATCTATTCACATAATGATTAGGCTAATTATCTATCTCCACAGTGAAAATGCATTGAATTGAATTGAGAAATTTCAACAATCATCAAACTGAATGCGGAATCACAAAGATAAGCAGTAAGATCGAACAAAACATTCATGTATAATACATAATGCTACTGGATACAAACTCCTTACACAAAAGAACCGAAAAGTGAAGAGTAAACAGGGAGATTAAAGTTACCCGACAGCGACGGCAGAGCTAGCGAGGTTGAGGACATCAGCGCCGTCATAACCGGCTTCACTTTCAGCGGCTCAAACTTCTCCGAGTTCTGTTCCACGGCGGCGGTGGAGAAACGGATGACGCCGGGGAGTGAAAACAGGGGAGTCAGGCCATTCAGTGCGGTGTTTGCCGGAGCTGCTTTCAGAGATGAGCCATAGCTGTGCTGCGAGCAATAGAGAGAACGAAACCCTAGGAAATGAGTACGAACTCTAGAGAGAGAGCTGTGAAACCCTCGCCTGAACATGATTGATTGGAGTGAGTGACGGTTTTCAGTTTTCCCCAGGGATCGGGGTTGTAATTGTGTTCGTACGGCTAGCTGATCGGGTTTTACATCTGGACAAGGCCTTCATTTATTATGGGCTTTGGCTCTGGGAAAAGGCTTCATCTTTGGTTTTGTATTGGGCAAAACGGTCACATTTCATATCCAAGTTTGTTTCTGGAAATTGTTTTGATCGGATTTATGCAACTTCAAGAAAAGTAGTAGTAGAAGAATTTTGCGTCACTTTGTTTCTGGAAATTGCTTTGATCGGATTTCTGCACTTCGAGGATTTGACTGGAATTTTGCAGTAGTTTTCACCCTGCACTTCGAGGGCATCTCTTTTCACTCTGGAAATAAGTTTAACTTGGACGGATATGTTAACTTGGACTGAGCCTTTGCTGAGCCGCTCATATTACACTCAACTGAGCCAAATGGAAGAATTTGCAGAACACAATTCTGATACATCAGAATGACAATCCAAGTGGAAGAGAATTTGCACAGCATAATTTTGTTCCATCAAAAAGACAATCCAAGTGGAAGAGAATTGAGCAACATAATTTTTTTAAAGTCAGATGTGATACACACATAATATCCGAGACTGCCTGGTCACAGCCGTGCAAACAAAAGCTAAGGGTTAAGCTACAGAAGACAAGCAGTCATAGTCTCATAGATATAGATAGTCGATGACGAGTCACGAGAAGCTGTACTCCCTAGATATAGATCTTCTTCTTGGCATCTTCGGGATCATTTGGGTCGAGAGTTTCAGAGGTCCATCCCTCTGCCCTCTCTGGCATGCCTTAATAACTCAGCAGTCTTACGATAAGTGAAGCCAGCAGAAAACGTCCCATCTGGATTGTCATACAAAATATTGATAAGTCGGTAAGCTGACAAGGCAATATGTAATGCATAAAAGATAAGGTCCAGAGAGCATTAAATAAGAGAGTGGTGTAAGTCATAAGACCTCCAATGACCTACAATTGTAAAACTTGTACAAGTAAATTGCACATTTAAATGAATGGAATATTTATTAATGTTTTTTAATGAAGAATGCTATAACACAATACATTCTGAAATAGCTATAGCAAATCTCTAGACAAAGGAGGTGTCATCTTAATTGTCAAATCACGTTGATGGCATTTATTAGACTTTGAATATAAGTGTAGTAAAATCATAAAAGCCTAATGTAACTAAGCCCCATTTGAAAAGCAACAAAGATGGTTTATTACCTCCATTGGGAGTTATACCATCAAAGTCAAAGCCATTTTCGTTGTCGTTGAAGTCACTCATATCAGGAAGCTGTTCTGTGTCATTATCCATACTGTCAGTATTGCTAGCAGTGCTACCAACATCACCAGAGCCATCTCCCTTGGCACCAAATTTCTGATATATATGGAGTAATATAAACATTCTGATGGATTTATGGAAGATATACTATTAAATGAGAATATAATCTTAGGAGATGCTTACCGAGAATTCCATTCCTCCGGTATTTACGTCAGCAGGAGCTATTGAGCAGAGAAAACAAGAGCAGAATGTTATGTTAATAATAGCCTTTTTGGAATCACAGAGGTTCACAGCTATCAAGACCAAAAACAAGAAGAATACTATTACCTTCATCATCGTCTTCCACCCACTTATCCCAGTCTACCTTGATGTAGTGAGGTGATTTCCCATCTCCGCGCAGCAGTTTGTTCCACCATTTCTTCTCAGCTTTCTTCAAGATGCAGAATATGCTTTTCACACCCAAGTTTACTTTGCTTTCCTGTTAGAGAAACACATGATGTACTGAGTAACTAGATGATATCATTGTTGTACTAAATATGATGCAGTAAATGCCATTAAATCATAGATTCTTGTATCTTGAGTAAATGTCATGCGAGTGTATACATACATATATAACATTCAGGCACTAGATGGGCTGCAGAAACATATCACTAGAGGGCCTATAAAAAAAGTAACAGCACTCACCTTCACATCAACTTTAGCAAAAAGCTCAAGATTCAGCTCGTAGCATTTGTTATCAGCTCCAGCAGATCCAGAAAAGGTAAATACACCATCTGGAAGAAGATCCACCTTCACATCTTTAGCATCAGGCAACATCACTGTCAGGTACACTTTGTCCACCCGCTCAGCCCACTGCACCTCGGGATGGAGACTGCAAAATGACACCCAACGTTTCAAAACCCTTGTATAAATTACAATGACAAAGCATACACTATGTACTTTCTATCCAATGCATTCTATATGTTCAGCGAACGTAAGTGAACTTTTGACAACCACTGATTGCGCAATCACAGAGACAAATATCAAACAATAAGCTCATTATAGCAATTCCTGTATCATAATGTGAAGCACACACACAAACACACACTTCATGAGCACAGATGTACAGCACAATATCATTACCGCGTTCTTATTAATCATCCGGTTCAAGAGAAAAAAAGACAGGAAACAACTAAATTTTCTCTTCACAAGCCTCTAGCTATACCTATCTCACGTGACCGACGCCAATTTTACAGAATATCTCAAACATGAACAGATCAAATTAAGCTTCCTATATGCAATCAACTCACAGAACTAAAAACCTAGATAAAATAAAAAACACAATGACCAAATTCTACTGAAACCTATCTATTCAACTCTTCTGAACATGAAATTAAACGAAATAACTACCATCTCTAAGAATCTAGTCAAAGCACGAAGTTATAGAAGTTGTAGAAACGAAGCGAATCAACAAACAAATGAAAAATTGGGGTAAAAATTACACAAACACGAGGAAATGATCGATGGAGTAGAAATTACCTCATCGTCGTTGTGCGGTAGAGAGAAGAAAAGCCCTAGAGTTTGAGTGAGTGTTCTAGAGAGAGAGTGAAAACTCTAGAAAGTGCAGAGCATAATTGGAGTAACATTACATCAACGTCTTATATATAGTCTTTTAAGCCTTCTAGGGTTGTACGGCTAATCGGCTTGCGAACTGAACTCATATAACTGGGCCGTGGTTTACTTAATGGGGTTTTTGCCCCATTTGGCTTCTATATTGGGGTTTCACATTCCAATAATTTTAAAGAAAAACAATATTTCAATTTATACTAGAAAATTGGGGTTGAGGTCAAAAACAATATTGGGGTTGGATAGAGTTTTGGGCGAAACTTGTCCTTATGGATACCAAGGCTCAAGGGAATAATCATTTACAGTTATTGATTGATCTTTTAGTTAGTTTGATTAGTTTTTCAGTCAGTTCTCTTGATCTTTCTGTTAATTTGATCTTTCATTCATTTTATTTGATCTTTGAGTCAATTTCCTTGATCATTCTTAATCCTTGGTACAATATTGTTATTTCACATAATTTCACACCGAAACTCGGTCTATGTGAGACGGCTGAGCTCTGGCGACACCATCAACCTATAATCTAACAACGGCGGCGGGGTGAACCTTACCAACTGCAACTTCAACCGATAATGGTCTCTTATAATACTTGATCTCTGTAGAGACAGGTTTTAAATGAGAATTTGTATTGGGGTTTGAAGGTAAAAAAATGATTTTCATTAAAGTGTTCTTCTTTTTAGTGGATGTGCTTAGTGCTTTATGAGTAAGGGTTTAGATGGTAACAAATCATTTAAATACAAATGATTTCATGAAGCATAATTTGGGACGAAGGTACAAGTAAATTATTTCATACTCCTTCAATTATATGTCTTACTGAAATAGTAATTTTTTTTCACATCATGTTTGACCATTAATAACTTTGGCCCTGTTTGCTAGAGCTTATCCGTAGATCAGTTCAGTTCAATTCAGTTCAGTTCAGTTCAGTTCTGTTCTGTGAAAATGTAATTGATGAAATTCAGGTTAATTTAGTTATGCTGATTCCATTTTTCAATACATCATTTTTACTTCAGTTCAGTTCAGTTCAATACATGGTGGAAATAAGCTCTAGCAAACAGGGCCTTTAACTATACTTAATATTAGAGTAATTAATTTTAATTTTTAAAAAGTATATCATACGAGGATTCTAACGATATCTCATGTGAAAATATTTTATTTATACATTATAAGTTATTAATGGTTAAATATGGTGTGAAAAAATTGGCTCAATGAGTAAGACATTTATTTGGGGAATGAGGGAATAGTTTTTTTGGCATGGTAGCCTAGTAAAAAAACATGCCTGGGCCCAGCTGGGAATGTGCAAAATGATGTAGCAAGTTTCTACTCTTCTTGTATGCTGAACCGTTCGTGAACAACTTGGTCAAAGTTCGTGTTCGAACTCGGTTTGACCAGTTCGAAATCGAAATCGAACTCGAACTCGAGCTCGTTCGTTAATAAATGAATTCAAACTCGAGATCGTAAGAGCCAGCTCGATAGACTCGTTGAACTGCTCGAGAATAATTTATATATACTATATTTAGAATTTATAAAAATAATTTACATGTCTTAAAAGAAGGCAATTATATGTGTATTAATTTTAGTTCTTTTCATTTATTTATTTTAGTCATCCCTAAAGGGAACTAGAATAGTTATTCGCTTCAAAAAGTGTGTGGAATAAACGACGTAGTTTTGTAGTTTTGTAAGCCGTCAATATAAATATGGTATTAATGTAACAATATTTGATTTGATTAAGCCGCCATGTAAATATGGAAATAAATATGTTATGTTAAGTCATTTGATGATTAATTGTATGATGATTGTTATGATTTTTGGTTTCCTAGAATATTGTGTAAATTATTTATTTATATGACACTTATTTTGTGGATAAAACTCAATAAATAAGGTATATGAATATTAAAAAGAAACTATCAATACAACAATATATTAATGTTATATTAGGCTAAATGGATTTTGTGCTACCAACGCAAGAATATATATACCTTGGTTATTTATGTTATTACTGTAAGGCTAAACGTACAACAAATATACTATTGTGATTATTTACCTAAATATATTGATTAACCCTATAGAATACAACAATATATTATTCCATGAATACATTTATTCTATTTTTCAAGTATATCTCCTACACATATATTTATGTATTTATACTAGATTAATTCTTCCAAGAATCTTCAAAAATCAAAGTATCCATATCCTGAAGCCTTTGATTGTTTCATCAGCTCACCCGCAAGGCTGCAACAAGCTGGAGGATCCTTCGAAGGAATGAAACGCTCCAGACACAAAGGTTTTAATCAGAAGCACTTTTAATATTATTATTGTTTCTGCTCACTTAAAACTTCAAATGCGTGCACATACAAGTTTAACACCCCTCCGTTTAAACGTTGATCATGATGATAAGATCATTGGTTATTTATATATTCATCTAATACAATCTTCAAGAAATTTAATACTATTTGGTGGTGAGTGCATCAATATTCCAAGAATCACGTGTTTTTTTTCAAGTAATGTCTGATCATTTAATCTAATATTTATTTATTTTTAATAATATTTTTTGGTGTTGAATTTGTATCTCTATGCATACATGTGTGATATCCATGTTCTTAGGTGAAGTTTGCATATGTGATTTGATAAGAATCATCTTCCTTCAGGTATCATCTAATCTTAGTTATTGTTTTTCATACTATTTACTCTTCAATTAGATTTTCTTTATAATCCGGATATCTCAATTTTTTAGGCAGAAAAATATTTGATTGTGAGCTAATTTTGAAAATTTTATACTCTTTTAACTTTATTTTCAGAAATATAATGTATACGAGTAATTTAGGCACGTGTATTTTTTGTGATTGCTAATGTAATGATGCCTTACATAATGTTGATTTATGTCCTCGATTTAGTTTAGTAGCATCTTTCATATGGGATGATATATTTTAAGATATCCCATATAATTAATATCTAAATTAGTGTACAAAATTGATACTTTTTTATTTCGTTTACGATAGACTATTTTCCCTATTTATAATTTGTGTATGTACTATAGGATATTATAGAAATTTTAGTGAAATTGATTTTAATCACCTTATATATAAGATTATTTCTTTATATAAAAACCCTACCAAGTTAGATTTGTTTGAAAAGATTTTACTTTTCATTTTTTATCTATTATTATACACGCAATTTATGATGCTTTTATAAATAGGTGTGCCTAACCGTTTGCACAGAATTGAACAAATTACAATTTTATGTTATAAATCAAATGAGCTCTTTTTGAGTTTTGACATATCTTGAATTCTAGAATTAATAACTAACAATTAAAAAAGAATTCCAGGAATATATCATGTACCGGAATAAATCAGTTTACCATGTGTATATTTTGGTACGCGTATATTATGAGGTAATTATAAATTTTGAGGATTTTACCATGTGTCGTATTGTTTGGTGGACAGAAATACGTAGAAACATAGAATACAATTCCGCGTACTTTTGACGTGATATTACTATTTTATCCAATAAATTCTTTCAATTTTCCTATTTCTTCCAATCCTCAACCATATACGCGTAGAAAGTGACGTGAACCAAACAAAGGCCTCGTTTGGCAATTAGCTTTTACCAGTTAGCGGATTTTATTAGCTGTTAACTGTTAGCAGATTCTATTAGCTGTTTTGACTAGCGGTTTGACTTGCGTTTTGTACATTAGTGTTTGGCAAATAACAATTAGCTGATAGCTGTTTCAATGCGTTAAATGACTGATATAGATAGTACAATTTATTATTAATTATTATTTTAGTGTTTTGCTTGTTTATCGAAAATAATTATCACTTATATGTTTATTTATTTTTATTATTTAAATTATTATTCTTTATTATAATATATCTACGTTTATTAAAAAAAAAATAAAGGATTACATTACATAAAAATTTTATTTTGATATATATTTAGCATGTGCCATTTTAATTTCAATATTTATAATACTTCAAAAATAAATTAAAAATATTGAAAAATATACGTACGTACGAAAATATCTTAAATATATTGTGTACGTATGAAAATTTTGCAAAGTTGAATTATATATATATATAAATTATTAGTTTTAAGGAAATTTTGTGAGAATAAGGATAAAAAGGATATTTTGATATATTGTTTTGTTTAATTTTTTGTAAACGCTGCTCTTTCTGGCGTTTCAGAAACGAGAGGTTTCATCAAAACAGCTAATTAGAAAAAGCTTTTCACCAAACACCAAGAAGAGCTGATTGACCAGTCAACTGTCCATATTTAACCCAAAAAGCTAAACGTTCTTCAAAACTCTCGTCACCAAACGGGGCCAAAGTCACAAAAATAAAATCCTAGGAAATACAAATTACACGCTGCCAACCAAACACAAACAGATTCATATAAATTATGCATTTGAATCGTGGAATTAAGTTCACGTGAAATATAAAATCTGCAGAATTAATTTCCCACATTGAACCACACAACTCCTAAGAGCCACAAAACTGAAGGATTAAAAAAACAATAAAATACATGTTAACATATTTGGAAAAATATTATGAAGTCGAAATTTTAATCAATCAAGTACGAAACACTAAATAAAAGAAACTAGACCATCATATACGACAAAACCTAGATCTTCAATTCTACAAAAAAAAAAAATATTGAACAAAGAAGAATACGAAAGTAAGTTTACACCCTAAGTTCGTGTACATTTAATTACGACAATCTTTATACTCATCTCTTTAGTGATTGATAATTCTAACAAAAAATATTTTTATATTCTTAGGAACTAAGAAAAACACCCCTATGGTCACAAGAAGCTCAAACTAGATGAAGTATAAGAACTTAGCAATATAAAGTGATTCTTTTTATTTATATAGTACAATGACAATTTTGGTTTTTTTTTGGTTTAGCTCATTTCATTTGAAACAGATTTTCCTTATTTTGTTTATTAATTTAGGTGGAATAATTTATTAGTATATTTGTAATAGTTTTTAATAAGATTTTGGAATTTATTTTGTTCAATATTACAAATAAAACATATATTTAATTATATTTGTTACATATTTCTTCAATTTCATTATATTTATTATCTTACCGTAATATATTAAACAATTTATATTATTTAATCAAAACAAAACGGCTCAAGCACAACGCACAACGTGCGGTGGAGTCCTACTAGTTGATTGGTAGTAAATTTTCAATACCCTGTACCAAAAATATCATATCAATTATATATCGAAATTATTTGTATGGTATTGATATTAAATTTTCAATACCATGGTACTACCATACTAAAAATACCATATCAATTATATCTCGAAATTATTGGTATAATTTTGTATTAAATTTTCAATACCATGGTACTACCATACCATACTGAAATAATAATGTAAACTAAAAGAAATAATATTGGGTAATTTACTTAATTAGTTACCTTAATTATATTTTCAAGCAAGTGTTTTACAAGCCTTGCGATATTCTTCAACAAATTCAGAGGGAAGTGGTATAGGCTCTATTTGGTATTTTTTTTTTCTACTTTCCTTCAAAGTCCATCCATTTTTCTGTTTGGTAACTTAAAAACAAGGGAAAAACTTTTGAAAGAAGTTTTTTTTTTGAATTCAAGATAGATTACAACCTACCTATTGCATATACACGTCCTAATCTAGGACTAACTACGTTCCATCCTCGTAGATTTGAGACGCCATCCTGATTGACCCAGCTGCTTGCACCAACAAGCCACGGAACCACCGAAGCCGAAACCACCGATCGCATCATCATGAGTCCCCACCTGCAGCAGCCAGCATGGGAGACCACAACGGGGGCCACCAACACGGCCCCTGAGAAACCACCATCAGCCCCTTTACGCTTGGTAGACCCTGACAATAATTGCTCAAATATTCACAATTTTGTTACGGGTGTGTTTTGAACCCTGGACCTCTCAGTTACAGAGAGGGTGAATTACTTTTGAAAGAATTACTTTTGAAAGAAGTAGAAGTTGTTTTCGAGGGAAAAGTTGTGTGTTTATTTTGCTAAAAATAGACATTTTTATCAATTAAAAACACTTTTAACTATAAATTTACCAAACACTCCAAAGGTTTTTAATTCTAAAAATATCAATTATAACTAATTTACCAAACACTAGAAGTACTTTACTTTCCAGCAGCTTTCTCACAGAGAAGTAGAAGATAACTTTACTTATAAGCACATCTAGAACCTTCCCTCATTCACATTTCACATGGAGTACAAGTTTTTCTTCCCACTTTGTAAGAGTTTTCTTGTTCTCATTTGTACAATATACTAAGACCTTTGAGTTATTTACAACTTAGGGAGCCAAATAAATTTCCTTCCACCAATGGTGATTTTAAATTTAAAAAAAACTATAATAGTTATTGGATTCAAATGAGTAAAATAAAAGACATTGTTTCTGTTAAAACAACATTTTGTAAATATTATATTCTATTAGCAATGTGAACAAGAAGATCATTCGTATATCTAAATATTAAATTTTTATTTGAAAAAATATCAATAAAAGGATTAAATGTACTAATAAGTAAATGAGTAATTCTCCTATGAGGCATCCTCACCCATGAGCCAAGGTCAAATAATGATAATTTCATTGATGTCACCTCATTATAAATCACTACCACATCATCAAACATCGACGCCACCTCATCAAACCTCGGTGTTAGTTCATCAAACTTGTCATCTCATTAAAACATTTGTGTTAGTTCATCAAACCTCACAAAAAATTGTTTACTTGAACCTGCCTCTCAAGAATTGGTCTAAGTAAATTAGGATAATTACTAAATGAGTAAATGAGGTGCTGTACGCCTGTACCTAGCTAGAACTAATAATAATAATAATAATAATAATAATAATAATCCTAGACCAAAACTATAATGAGAATACTTTGATAAAAGTTTCTCCTTATCTTCCAGCAAGGGTAATTTGGTAATTCTACACCCCATACTTTTTCAATAAATATAAGAAACAAAAAGATGTGTCTTTTCAAAAAAAAAATCCTTCTGCATATAAATATACCAATTCATAAATTAAAACTAAGATAACTCAACCTTTTTCATTAATCCTAGACCAAAATTATAATGAGAATACTTTGATAAAAGTTTCTCCTTATCTTCCAGCAAGGGTAATTTGGTAATTTTACACCCCATACTTTTTCAATAAATATAAGAAACAAAAAGATGTGTCTTTTCAAAAAAAAAATTTTCTTCTGCATATAAATATACCAATTCATAAATTAAAACTAAGATAACTCAACCTTTTTCATTAATCCTAGACCAAAACTATATTGAGAATACTTTGATAAAAGTTTCTCCTTATCTTCCAGCAAGGGTAATTTGGTAATTCTACACCCATACCTTTTCAATAAATATAAGAAACAAAAAGATGTGTCTTTTCAAAATAAATAAAAAATCCTTCTGCATATAAATATACCAATTCATAAATCAAAACCAAGATAACTCAACCTTTTTCATTAATTATAGAAAGGTAATTGGAACTTGGAAGGTACACGTAGCTAAAACAGAAGTCAATATTCCAACTTACTCTTGCAGGTTTTGGTCATAATTTTAATTTTTTGAGGGTCTATTTTTTGATTACATGTAGTCATATAGCTCTCTAATTTATATTTTATTTTCCTTATTATTTGTCAAATAATTCTGGATATTTTTTCAAATTCTGGATAATGAGAATACTTTGATAAAAGTTTCTCCTTATCTTCCAGCAATGGTAATTTGGTAATTCTACACCCCATACATTTTCAATAAATATAAGAAAAAAAAAGATGTGTCTTTTCAAAAAAAAAATCCTTCTGCATATAAATATACCAATTCATAAATCAAAACCAAGATAACTCAGTTTTTTTCATTAATTATAGGAAGGTAATTGAAATTTGGAAGGTACACCTAGCTAAAACAAAAGTCAATATTCCCACTTACTCTTGTAGATTTTGGTCATAATTTTAATTTTTTTAGGGTCAATTTTCTGATTACATGTAGTCGTATAGCTCTCTAATTTATTTATTTTTTCCTTATTATTTGTCAAACAATTCTGGATATTTTTTCAAATTCTGGATATTTTTCAAATCCATGAAATGAATGAAAGGAGAATTTGTTGTTTTAAAAAAAATTAAAAAGTAAGTCTGTTGCTTCGTCCATCTCGGTTCATCCAATTTAATCGCTTAATTATTAGTTTCTCATGATTAAATTATTATATGGACGAGCTGATGACCGAAGCTATATAAAAAGTAAACATTTTGTGTGGACGTTCTGACACGTCAATTTTCTGATTATGCTCTTCACACTAGGCTATATTCGATTGGGCCCCTCTATGTCTAACATTTTGCGATTGTATTTATGTTCAGCTACAACTAACAAACCTTAATATAATTCACCATTTTTGTTGGAGATCATTTGTATTATACTTTATTTATTTTAATCATGATAAAGAGAATTATTATAGTCTTTTTAAAGGTGAGAAATTTTCATGTAAGGTAATACGGCCGTAGTAGAATAGTTTTTTATATCATGTTTATATGATTCGTTTATTTTATTAATCTCTTATTATTTTACTTTTAATTATAATCTTCTTGTTCGTCCATATGGTATGAAATTCTTACCTTATTGAAAAGTCACATCATTTATACATGTAAAGTTGTGTGTTTTCAGTAACGTAAACCAAACCATACATTGATTACCATTAGACAATGCATCTATAAATTGACACATCTAGAACACCCTCTCTACCTAAAAGTATAACTTTCCTTCTATTTTCTTCTCAGTATTTTTTGTTCCTACCTTGATTTAGGCTACATGTTAATCATTTAGTTTGTTGATGCCCACTCTGGCTTTTACTTAGTGATTATCATATACATGAGTATGTTGAAATTTTTAGATGAAGTATCAATACAAAATGTTAGGGGGGTTCGGGGAAGAATTTGGTTTGCTGCTCTTATTTCTTCACTAATCAAATTTGCATTTTGCATTCCAGGAGCTTTTAAAAAATTATAAAAGTGAATTTCAATGATCTTTTGTTCGCCTTCTACTTTTCTTTGGTTTTATCTTCTACTTTTCTCAAAATATTATTTGGTTTCAGCATACTGCCGAAACAGTTTTTTCTATATCTCCTTGATTGCGTCGGTTTGTGAGTACAAAGTTGTTGGAAATGCACACAAATCTGCAAAAGTTACCTATACAACTTTTGAAAAATGTTTCCAACTTTGTGTAAAGATGTCAAAAACTGAATAAATAATTATGTTTATGTAATGACAATTTTGATATATTCTAGATGTATGTGTGCCAAGTCCTCCACGCAACGCGTGGAAAGACCACGCTAGTTTTTATATAAAAAAACTAAGAGAATACATTTTGAATAAAAAATAAATAAGATATGAATCCCACATCGTTGGCAAGATAAAGGGATAAATACTCTCTTAGTTATAAATTGATTTTCCATTCATTTCCTAACCATTCTTAGTCCAACTTGCTTTGGTGGGTTTCCATGTGCAAAGTCATATTTTAGATGTTTGAGGTTGAATTGGGCTTCTAAATATCAAAGTTAAAATTATTTAAGCTTGTGTAGGTTTGAAATAATCGCGCTCACGAGTCAAGCTCGAACATTCTAAAACTTAGAACCGAGTTCGAGCTAAAATAGAGAAAGTCTTGGGTGAGACCTGTCTTTGTGGAGACCAAAAGCGGGGGAATGAACATTTACTGTTTCTGCTTGATTTTTTAGTCAGTTTGTTTTATCTTTCAATCAATGTCCTTGAGTATTTTTGTTTTTCCTTGATTTTTCAGTTAATTTGATCTTTCGGTCAATTTCCTTGATCATTTCCTTGGTCAATTTCACCAACGACAAATTCAATCAAGGAAATCGGCGGGTTTAAAGCTCACCAACGACAAATTCAATCAATAGCAGTCTCATATAATCTTTGGTCTCATTTGAGACAGGTGTCAAATGAGAATTTGCCGCTAAAATATTATAGCTCGCACGAACTCGAACATACAAAATTTCACGAACTCGAACATATGTATGTTCGAGCTCGACTCGACTCGTTTACACCCCTATGCTGAACAACTCATATCTCAAAAATCACTTCTAAGTATAAATTAAAAGAAAGAATTTCGAATATAATCCTTATAAGTTTGTTCAGTTTAGTATTGCTAGCTTTTACCATTTCCAATACGTTTGTTATTTTAAGTTTAAATTCATTTATCTAAAATAGTACCATTTTCAACCATATGAACTCCAATCAATATGAATCGACAATTGGAATAAAAGCTTAATACAACCAAGCTACAATACATTTGCAGTCGTTTAGATTTGTTCGTGAAATGAATGCAATTTGCTACTCCAATATGTAAATCGTAAAGTAAACGACCTCAGTGGTAATTGTTACTAGTAATTGAGAGTTCCGGATGGCAGACGTGCAGCTAAAAGTCAAGGTTACATTCCTACACAACGACCATCATTGACTTATTTACAGCTGTGCTATATTCAAAGGATTCCCGCCAAAATAAACAGAAAGACAGAAGCCACCCAGGTTTCAAAATCATCTGCCATCTTTCCCATCTGCTTTAACATCTCATCCTTCTTACGACATTCAAACCGAGGATCCCCCTGCTCATCTGCGTGATCATAAACACAATCGATAAGCCGATAAGCTAACAAGACATTATGTAGTGTATAAAACATGATCCAGGAAGGAAACAATAAACCAGATTGTGGTGCGCATTACAAGTCCTACAAATGAAATGACCTTCAAGTGTGACACTAGCTTAATTGCTTAACCAAGTAAATACAGCATTCAAGAACAGATTATCATATTAGCGTAGTTGGAATATTTCACCCAACATCAGTATCACCCCTCAAGATATCAGAACTTTAAATAAGGGTAGATAAATCTAGCAAGTTTCACAGGAACCCAAGGTTATTATTGACACTAGCAAGTTTCACAGGAACCTTCAAGTGTGCCACTAGCTTAACTGCTTAACCAAGTAAACACAGCATTCAAGAGCAGGCTATCATAGTAACACAGATAGAATATTTCACAAAGGCGGTTAAATTTACCCCAACATCACCTTTTAAATAAGTTTAGATAAATCTAGCAGTTTCATAGAAACCTAAGGTAACTGAGCTTTAATGAAACAGTAGTGGAGATGGTTCATTACCCTCTTCACTGAAGCCAGCAAAGTCAAAAACCATATCGAATGGGCCACGACATGAGCAGCCCGTGCTGCCCGTTCAATCACACATACCACCACCAATACCGAAAAAGCCAGCCCGTAAATCGCCATAAGCATCACCCATAGCACCAGGTACCCCACCTTAAACACTAGATCCACCAACCAAAACGCCAGAATAATCACCCTTGCCAACAAAGTACTGAAATTTACAGTGCAATATAAATATTCTTAAGGACACACAGAAGGTATGAAGTTAATGAGAACCGAATCTTAGTGTGAAGGAGACTGCTTACCAATAAATCCCATTCATTTCCACTACGTGAGCCACCACGCGTAACAACAAAGCCATCAACCGTAACACCCAAGTTCTGATTTTTTTATGGTGCAATTTAAACATTCCAATGGATTTATAGAAGGTATAAACTTAAAAAACTATAGAATATTAATGTGAAAAAGATGCTTACCGAGATTTTTCAACCATTCCATCAGAAGGAGCTACTGAACGGGAAAAAAAAAACAAAAGTAAAATGTAGCGTTAATAGCATTTACTGGGATCAAAAAGATTCATAGCTATCAGACCAAAATCTATACCTTCCTCATTATCTCCATGCAGGAGTTTGTTCCACCATTTCTTCTCAGTTTTAATCAACATGCAGACTACAATATTGGTCGTTTCGTTCTCACCAATGTGTACTATGCTATTCTATAAGAGAAGCACACGAAGTACTGAGTAAATTAATAACAACATTATTACACAAAATAGTATTCAGTAATCTATGCAGCGTATACAGTAAAGGCATAGATGCAAAGCATTCATTCCTGGTGGCTGGTGCACATAAGAATCAGATAATTTACATGCATTATAATTTATGTACATATACATACACATGTATATATTGTTTAATTATATTTAGTTAAGGTTAACCAAACAATCAGGCAATAAGAAATAGAACAACAGACAAGAATCTGTAGAGCTTAGTCAAGTAACACTCACCTCAACATCAACTTTATCAAAAAGCTCAAGTTTCAGCTCGTAGCCATTGTTATCAACTCCAGCTGATCCAGACAAAGTGAAAATACCTTCTGGATCAAGATAAACCTTCAAATCTTTAGCTTCCACAAACATCACCACGAGGTAGATTTTTTCCTCTCGCTCAACCCATGCCACCTGACGACGCCAACTACAAAATGACACCCCTCGTCAGTGGAAAGTAATAAGAGAATCAGTAATGTCATGCATACATTAGTAGTCTTTATTTCCACGATGATTAGGCTAACATTCGGAGCCCTTGTAAAAATTACGATTAGAAGGAATACACTACTTTTTATTGATTGCATTCTACACTTGAACATGCAGCAAGAAAAATTCAACAATAATTGAAAGCTAGCAAAATGACCGATACCATACAGTAAGATCAAGATAGCAAGACCTGTATCACAAATGCTGTTATAGTACACATAATCGGCGTGATTTTCTTAATCAGTTAACCCATAGATACATATGTAATACCCCATACCAAAACTTCCTTGGCTTAACAGAAGTATAACTGTGAGCTTAAGCAGGAACCTCAACCACGGTCCAGATCGTTGTAAGTCCCACAGGCCACAGCCATACCGTAAAATCATACAATAAATAAACCATACGAGTGGTGACACTGCTAGCTCATAGTCACAGGCTCACAGCTGATCCATAAGCATGGTCAAACAGCAAAACAAAGTTCTATTCAACACAAATAACAAACCAACGCGACATTCAATTACTTGTTAAGCATCGAACCCGAAGTAAACAACTCAATTCTCTCCTCACATCTCCATAGCCGTAACTACCTCTGTTAAGGACGCCAATACACAGTGTATCTCAAAAAAACAGAAGAACAGAACAAATTCCAGCTCCAAAATTTCAATCAAAGCACCGAGCTAAATCAATCAACACAGAGCAACAACGAAGCATCCCAATTTGCATCAGCATCAACTCAAAAAACAACTCAAACAACAAGCTAATCATACAGCTCAACCGCTCTACCCGCACAACGCGGAATTAAGCAAAAACGAAAAGCTCAAAGTAATCGAAGATAATCGACAAGCACGTGATAAATGAGTTTCGAAAAGTAACGCGAAGCTAATCGATGGAGCAGAAATCACCTCATCTTCGTCGAATTCTGGAAATTGCGGAAGCAGCTCTGAAACCTCTAGGGCTTTCCTGGTGTTCGTACGGCTAGCTGACCGGTTCGTTCACTGAGTTGACACCTGCCGCCGTGCTCGCCTAATGGGCCATCTTGCCTTTTGGATTGGGCGCAGAAATGAGCAATAACATTTCTTGGCCATGTTGTTGATGGGAAAGTTCGAGCTCCTGCTTCTCTTCTTGTAGCATTCTCAATGGGCTGAAATGCTTGAACTATTTATTATTATTTTTTAATTTTGGAAATGAAACTGAGTTGATATATCACGCTTATATTTTACTTATACATGTCTTGAAATAGTATAAGTATGCCCTAAAATGATTATTTTTGTTTTTTTTTACCAAAATTATTCTGTAGTTGCGGAAAATTAAACCTGATCTGAATATATTTCTTGATTTTTCAACATCATTTTATTTTTAAATATAATTAAATAATAGTTAAAATACATGGCGTGTTTCAGTAAAATACGATATCAGTTATGAAAAAAAAACATGATCAAAACCATGATGTAAACTACTTATAATTTAGTAGTTATCATTTATTTAACATATACTCCCCCGAGTCAAAGAGATTTATCCAATTTATCTTTTGATCCGTCCCAAAGAGATTTACTCATTTCCTATTTTGGCAAAAATTATAGAGAAAGTCTTGGGTGAGACATGTCCTTGTGGAGACCAAGAGCAGGGGAATTAGCATTTACTGTATCTGCTTGATCTTTTAGTCAGTTTGTTTGATCTTTTCAATCAATGTCCTTGAGTATTTTTGTTTTGCCTTGATTTTTCAGCTAATTTGATCTTTCGTTCAATTTGCTTGATCTTTCGGTCAATTTTTTTGATCATTTCCTTGGTCAATTTCACCAACGACAAATTTAATCAAGGAAATCGGCGGGTTTAAAGCTCACCAACGACAAATTCAATCAATTGCAGTCTCATATAATCTTTGGAGTCTCAAATGAGAATTTGCCAAAATTATAATATAAACTATCATCATTTTCTCACATACTCCACCAACCCTACCGCCCGCATCAGTGTCACATCAGATAAAAACCGTGTCAAAAGGAATTGGACACAATATAGGGGACGGAGGGAGTAATAATCATCCATTGGCAGTTCATTACCAACACATTTATAATTAGAGAACTGCAAAAACAATTAGTAAATCAATAATCATATGAAATGAATAAATAAAAGTCAATAGTCGATAGCTGTTCACCAAATTAATAACCCAAGGACAGCATTGATGAGCAACGTACATTCCGATTTCCGGGTCAAGCTTTCCACTTCGTGAGCGAGTGGCGTCATTCATGACGATAAATCATGCTTCCTGTGACGAGGCATTCGTAGATAATTCTCTAAAACATCAGTTTTAAAAGTGAAAAGATTGAATATGAGAAGATCATTAATGCTAATGTTTAGTAGGTAAAATGTTTGGTTACTTTATCGGTTTTTCTAACGAGTGCCCATGGGCACTCGTTAACAGGATGAGATTCCATAGATAATTGTGTAGTTAATGTTGGTAATTGCAGAATCAATTATTTACGATGATCTCTACATTAATTGGATGGGAATGCATTAATTTTACTTGGTAAATACATTTATTTGTATAGTTACTTTATATTTACCATGTGTTTGGATTCTTTCACGGTAATTATATTAACGATTGATAATTATTCATGGTAATATCTTAAATGGATATTATTCAATTTGAAATCACTGTGTATTTAAATTCAAAATAGATTGTGTTTATTATATTTAAATAATATATCATTCGATAAAATTTTCAAGATAATAATATTTTATATGTTAGAATTTATCATTGCTTAATTAGTGTTTAATATGTTTATTACATGTATTTTATTTCAAAAAAATTCATATACATCATTTACAAAGCTATCCGTATACAAGTAATACAATTTTTTGTTATAGTAATGTTTGGTGGGTTTATAAATGCTAAAATATAACCATTGAAATTATCCATAAAAAATACAAAGAAACGGATTATAAATAGATGTGTTTACCGGTAAAAAAAACAAAGGCAAGTGGTAAATATATAGTACTGGATGTGTTTACCGTTAAAAGAAACAAAGTATGTGGTAAATATAAAGTAATTAAGAAAAACAGATGAGTTTATCAAGTAAATTTAATGCATTCATACGTAAGTAACTAGAATTGATCGCAATTAATTACTCCTACAATTACCAACGTTAACTACACACTAATCCATGGAATCTCATCCTATTCATGGGCACTCGTTAGAAAAACCGTTTTTTTATTAAACACATGAACTATCATTTATGGCAGGACGGTCACATCTAAGATTTTGTATAAAATTTATGGTTGAATATGAATTTTATTATATATTATCCATGCATCTAATCCTCATGGTAGTAAATTGAAGATAGTGTTCAATATTCGATTATGACGTTCATGTTTGGTTGCAAATGGATATGGAATCTGGAAAAACGCATGGAATCCAACTATATTTTCCCATGCATTAAAACAGAGGCGGTGGTGACTAAACGGAATCTCGACCGCGACGCTTCATTTATATGCACGATCTCGACGGTTTTCGTCCTTTTGCAATTTACCGAAATTGTCATTGCGTGAATTTAATTTCTTCATCAACTAATTAATATGTAACCTTATAGTAGTAGTATGGAGGGGCTCAATCATATTGGAATTTTAAAGCATATGGGACCACGAAAATTCTCACTTAATTGGTCTGATGTTATTTATTGTTGTGCATGTGAAAAATGAAGGACGACCGAAGGACAAATCCCTTAAATTAACTAAAAGTTAAGGCATTGTTTATAAAAAAGATTTTTTTGTTATTTTAAGTGTTTATATAAAGAGATGGAATCTTGTGATTTTTCTAATGGTAAGATCGCTTGATAATTTGTTGATTTTAATATTAAATTATTAGCCTGTCTAGGAAATATTAATGGGAAATCGAATAACACTAAACAGTTATATTGTACGATCACCTTATATGAGGAGAATTTATGTTTTTAAATTTATAAGTTAAAAAAGTTTTTTAATTTATTTAAATTGAACTGAATTTTTTAATCAAAATATATTTTATCTTGAAAATTAACAATATAAGAAAATAAAACTAAATTATATTATATTATATCAAAATTGAATTAAACCGGCTAAAATTGAACTAAAAGGTTTAAAAAAATGAAAATAACGTGCTTTAATTCAAGAAATAAATTATCAATTGTGAAATTTATTTATCAAACTCAATTTACGGTTTGGCTCACCTTTAGTCTCCTTCTGGTTTACTATTAGTTTCTTTAATCTGATACAATAATCCTACTCTACTCTAATGATCCCGTATGTCGAGTGCCCGAGATCCTCACCATGATGCTTAGAGTGGAGTGAAGATCTCACTTACATCGTCGATGCTCCTTTGCTCTTGACACCATCAATGTAGTTCAGACTCTTGAATTAGAAGAATTGCGTGAAATGTTGCATTTGTGAAGTTTCGAACTCTAGACCTTCCCTGAGCGGGACTATGCTAGTTGGTTCATTCAAATTATTGTATGGTATGAAAAGTCATTTACTTGCTTTGTCGCTAGTCTATATTTTCAAGGAAGAAATATGTCACATTCAAACTTTACTAAAAATCAAGTGATGCATGCCGAAAGGAATTTCCATGGCATTTCACATGTTTTGAAGATACGAATAATTGTTATTTACTGAAAATAGCAATCGAGTCAACGCACGTCTTTCTGTGAACTAGGAGGAGGCGTGTTTGTTTTTGTGAGTTCTTGACTCAAATGACACAAATTTTCCCCCATTTTCCGATATCATTAATTAAGTAATTTGACAGGATAACCAAACAGGCGTTGCCATAAAAATAGTGGTTTTTACAGATAAGTGCATCATAATAATATTGAGTTTAAGAATATGGATAAATGTTGGTGTTCTTACTTAATCCTACATATTTAACATTGATATTTCAATATATTATTGCTAATATTCTTATTGTTATGTCTTTATCTTCTTGTTTTTAAGAGATATGCTTTACAATATTCTGTCCGATTATTCAGAATTTATCATATATTTTTATTCAAATAGTATAAGATAATTTCTCCCCCAAATTGTGTATTAATATAAATTTATGATAAATTATTTTTTATTATTTTTAAGTTTAGTTGATGTGTTTGTTTTATTAGGCTCTTATCGTAATACCTTTAATTAATTATTTTACAATTGTAAATGTATATGTATGTAGTTAGTTTAATTATTTGTTCTATTAATTATATTTATTATACTTTTCCTTTTATACATTAATATCATACTCTTATCATTTGTTGAGTTGTTGGTCCATTTCAAACAAGATGTGCCTATGAATTGGTGACACGTCCTTATTTGTTTGTTTCACATTTTACATATTATAAATAAATAAAATCAATCAGAACTATTAAACTTTGGTCATATATTAAATTTATTTATTAATAAAAGGATTTACATTTATATGTTTGTGGTTATAATTGAGAATTTACTTAAGGGTCACAAACGTATACTAGTAGTTTTCTTAGTACAGCGACATTTGTTGACTAACTAAAGCGCTTGTTTTGTTTATGGATTCCCGCCGAAACAAACGGATCAACAGATCTTTTCTGATTGGTGGCCTTTGATTTCATTTTGTATAATATCAATACTAATATCACACTTTCTATATTCAAAAAGATAAAATATTACACCTTCTAATTTAATACGTTTTATTTATTTATTTTGGGAAATGTATTACAAAAGGCAATATTTCTTACATTTTAAAAGTAAGATTTGATCCGTTTTATCATATACTGTACTTTTAATTTTCATTTCCAATACTCTATGTAGTATCAATTTATTTTATAAAAATCCATTTATCCATGCGATTATATGGTCTTCCAAGATTTGGGACAAATAATTTAATAATATAACGGAGAATATAAAAAACTACAAACTCTCGTATGAGACACTTTAAATGTTAGAGCATAGATTTTAGCTGTAAATATTATAAAAAAAATGAACTTCCATACAAAATTAACATGAACAGGTGAATTTTAACAAATAAATGAACAATATCAATACAAACAATACAGTTTACAATAAATATCAAGATTATTAAGAAACACCAACATAAAATAAATTAACATAAACCTAAATTTTAGGTGCAAGACCGTCTAAAATAATATAAAACAATACAAGTAAGGAGGAAAAATATATGGTTGTGGTTGTGGACCTTGTGGTACTCAAGTCTCCAAGTAGCACTAGGACAATCAATCATGATGTAATAAACTTGATTTCTTGAAATTTTTTAATGTATATCTCCATAAAGTTGTTCGAAATGCAGAAATAAATGATCTTGTCATTCCCACCTATAATTACTCGTAAACTTCGTCAACGTTGATACAAACTCAACAATTTCTTCATTTCTAAATTATACAATATTTCCTCTGAATTTTCCATTGGCTAGTCCTTTTCACCACTGGCAGCTTCAGAGTATTTAATCGTGCAAGCTGGAATATCTGCTTCCATTCGTTGAATCGTCGGCCGAGCACACTTTCCGACAAGCACCTAGAAAACAAATGAACCTCCGGCGCCATTCTTGCTGGAGTCGAGCCTGATGAGCAATACTAATGATCAAGAACAGTACCTGATCCCGTTTCTTGGTTCTGAGATTCCGAGGTCGGAATTTCCCAGAATCCAGGGAGTGGTTTTTTTAGTTCTGACTGGCTCCTGAGTAAAAAACGTAAGATTTCCCAGCTGCTTGCATGTTCTGTCCATTCGTGTTTGTTTTCTTGTTGTGTAGTTTCAAGTAAATATATTGTTTTTCTCAAAATTTATGAGTAATATGAGAGTTCGAAGTTCGGTGAGAGCCTGTTAAGAGTGTTTTTGTTTGAAGAAATAATAGCCTGACCAGTGTTTGATTGACTAATGATTGTATATTCAGACATTCAGTAAAAATCCCTTTAATTGAATTTGAGGTTGCTGAATTTTTACAGTTTGAATTTTTTATGTTTTCGCAGGAGAAATTGTTAAAGAATGGATCTTTCGAGGTGGGGTTTTGATCCTATTATGCTGCATGATTCAGCTACATGGCTTACATCACTTTCTTGTTCAGCTTCTGCTAAGAATTCGGTGTTCGAATGGTTGAGGTTCTTGCTCCTTTCTCCATGTCCTCAAAGAGTTCTGCTATCTTTCTTCAACATTTTGCTGTTGCTTATATTTACTGTCTTTGCTGTACAAAAGCTATGGTCAAGATTCAGGTCTAAAGGGAATTCGAATTCCGATGTGAATAAGCCCTTGATTGAGGTAGAGAGAAATTCCATTTCCCCTATTGAAGTCAGCTTTTGGTTCAGGCTGACTTATATTGTCACCATTGTTTTAGCCCTTTCTTCCACTGTATTATGCATTCTTGCTTTTACTGGAAATGATGATAATGGTAAAGGAATCAATGGAGCATTTTGGTTGATCCAAGCTGTTGTTCAGTTCTTGATCACTGTGCTAGTTATCCATGAGAAGAGATTCCAAGCTGTTGCTCATCCACTGACTCTTCGGCTATATTGGGCCGCGAGCTTTGTTGTTCAAACGTTGTTCTTGTCATCAGGCCTTATTCGCTTGATATCCGTAGATGGTTCAGGTTCAGGTCTAAGGTTGGATGACATAGTTTCTGTAGTTGAGTATCCTTTATGGATTGTTGTCCTGATAGTAGCTGTAAAGGGCTCAACTGGGATTTCACCTAGGAGAAGTGAAACTGAAACCTTAACCAATGGAAATGGAGTGGCCTATAAAATGCATAGTGATGATCCAAATGTCACTGGTTTTGCTTCAGCATCTCTTGTATCCAAAACCTTCTGGATATGGGTGAATCCCTTGCTGGCAAAAGGGTACAAAGAGCCACTGAAGATCGATGATGTGCCTACTCTTTCACCTCACCACAGAGCTGAGGTAATGTCAGAGCTTTTCGCGAGGAACTGGCCTAAACCCGAGGAGAATTCTAAGCATCCTGTGCGAACAACGTTGTTGCGTTGCTTCTGGAAGGAGGTTGCATTCACAGCCTTGCTCGCAATCGTGAGGCTGTGTGTAATGTACATCGGACCAACACTGATTCAGCGATTTGTCGATTATACAGCTGGCATAAGGACCTCAGTCTATGAAGGCTACTACCTTGTACTTATCCTGTTAATGGCTAAGTTTGTTGAGGTTCTGAGCTCTCACCAGTTCAACTTCAACTCACAGAAACTCGGGATGCTTATTCGCTCCACGCTTATTACATCCTTGTACAAGAAGGGTTTAAGGTTGTCATGCTCAGCTAGGCAAGCTCATGGAGTTGGCCAGATTGTGAACTACATGGCTGTGGATGCTCAGCAGCTTTCGGACATGATGCTTCAGCTGCATGCCATCTGGCTGATGCCTCTGCAGATCACTGTTGCCATTTCCCTGCTCTACACCTACCTAGGATACTCCACTTTCGTTGCCTTGTTCGGACTTGTCTGCGTCATCGTCTTTGTCGTGGTCGGGACGAAGAGGAATAACCGTTTTCAGTTCAACATCATGAAGAACCGCGATTCGAGGATGAAGGCCACGAATGAGATGCTCAGTTACATGAGAGTGATAAAGTTCCAGGCCTGGGAGGAGCATTTCAACAAGAGGATTCAGTCTTTTCGCGATACCGAGTTTTCATGGCTGTCGAAATTCATGTACTCGTTCTCTGCCAACGTTGTTGTTCTCTGGACCACTCCGGTGATGATAGCCACGTTCACATTCGGGAGCGCGATCCTCTTTGGATACAGGCTTGATGCAGGGGTGGTTTTCACTGCCACGTCACTCTTCAAGATGCTGCAGGAGCCGATCAGGACGTTCCCGCAGTCCATGATCTCGCTCTCGCAGGCCATGATCTCGCTCGACCGGCTGGATAAGTTCATGGTGAGCAAGGAGCTGGTTGAAGACTCGGTTGAGAGAGTGGAAGGCTGTGGAGATGGAGTTTCGGTTGAGGTTGAAGATGGCTCGTTCAGCTGGGACGATGAGACGAGAGAAGGAGTAGTGAAAGAGCTGAATTTCACCATCAAGAAAGGCCAGCTTGCTGCCATTGTTGGCACTGTGGGATCAGGGAAGTCATCACTCCTGTCATCAGTTCTTGGTGAAATGCATAAACTATCTGGAAAGGTAAAAACTACTTTTACTGTCTGAAGTAATTACTCTGTGATTGCCTTGAATGCAAGCTCTATATTACTGTTCTTGCAGGTAAGGGTTTGTGGGACAACGGCTTATGTTGCTCAGACAGCGTGGATTCAGAATGGGACGATAGAAGAGAACATTCTCTTTGGTGGGACGATGAATGAGGAGAGGTACAAGGAAGTTGTCAGAGTTTGCTGTCTGGAAAAGGACCTGGAAATGATGGAGTTCGGAGACCAGACTGAAATAGGAGAGCGTGGGATTAATCTCAGCGGCGGACAAAAACAGCGTATTCAGTTAGCTAGGGCGGTTTATCAAGACTGCGATATCTATCTTCTTGACGATGTTTTCAGCGCTGTAGATGCTCACACTGGCTCTGAAATATTCAAGGTAATTTCCTCATGTTATGTCACTATTTTTTTGTTTTGTCTTATGTTTAAAAGAGTCACTGATCTTCATAAGAAAAATATGTTCATGTCTGATGCAGGAATGTGTTAGGGGAGTCCTTAGGGAGAAGACAGTTTTACTTGTTACACATCAAGTCGACTTTTTGCACAATGTTGATCTAATCCTTGTAAGTACAACTAACTCCCTTCGCTTCATTTTCTCATTCCTTGTAAGAAGATGGGTTCCATGAAATGCATATACATCATGGGACTGAAACCTTAATCTGAACAAACTAGGTTATGCGAGATGGAATGATTGTTCAATCAGGAAAGTACAATGAACTTCTTGATAAAGGAAATGACTTTGGAATGTTGGTATCCGCGCACGAGTCATCCATGGAGCTAGTAGAAAGTGAGAGTTCAAAACAGTTCGATGATTCGAACGAGCCTCCAAAGTCTCCTCAGGCATCCTTTAGTCCTAGGCAAGTAAACGGAGAGAGTAAACCTCTAGTTCAAGCTGTCTCTTCTAAGTCTAATGCCAAGCTTATAAAAGAAGAAGAGCGTGAAACCGGGAAAGTTAGTTTGACTGTTTACAAGCAGTACATCACTCAATCTTTCGGGTGGTGGGGCGTGGTTTTCGTGCTGATTGCTTCTGTATTGTGGCAAGCAGCATTAATGTCGGGCGATTATTGGTTGGCTTATGAGACTTCTGCTGAGCAGGCCTTATCCTTCAACCCTTCTTTGTTCATTGGAGTTTACGCGATAATTGGATTCATTTCCTTCCTCCTGGTGATGATAAGGATAGTTTTACTCGTGCTCATGGGGCTTAAGACCGCGCAAATCTTCTTCAGAGGGATCCTCAACAGCATTCTGCACGCTCCTATGTCGTTCTTTGATACAACGCCATCTGGAAGGATCTTGAGTCGGGTAAAGTTTCCATCAGTTTTAACATTGTTCATCAGAATGTTAGAATGTTTTGTTTTTCACAAATGTTTGGTATGGAAAATTTCCAGGCATCCAATGATCAGACCAATGTGGACCTTTTCCTCCCACTGTTTGTGAACTTCTTCATGACAATGTATATCACGCTGTTCGGTATCATCATCGTCACATGTCAGAATGCTTGGCCAACTGTCTTTCTTTTGCTTCCATTAGCCTGGCTGAACATTTGGTATCGGGTATGAAATGAAACTATGAATAACATTTCCTCAGCTGAATGATGATTCTGTCTTTATGTGTCAAGTTGACAACGTTGTTTGCAGGGCTACTATCTTGCAACATCTCGTGAACTGACCCGACTTGACTCGATCACAAAAGCGCCTGTGATTCACCACTTCTCGGAGAGCATATCGGGTGTCACGACGATTAGGTGTTTCAGGAAACAGGAGAGCTTCTGCCAGGAAAATGTAAACCGCGTGAACGGAAACCTTCGCATGGATTTCCACAACAATGGATCCAATGAATGGCTAGGTTTTCGGTTGGAACTCATGGGATGCCTTATCCTTTGCACCTCTGCATTGCTCCTAATTGTCCTTCCTAGCAGCATTATCAAGCCAGGTACATTATTTAAGGTTTTTTACATAGCTAGTTGGAAAAAATATCCAATGACATTTGTTTCATCTACCTTAACTTGCTCAGAGCATGTCGGTTTGTCTTTATCGTACGGGCTGTCCCTCAATGCTGTGATGTTCTGGGCAATCTATGTCAGCTGCTTCTTGGAAAACAAGATGGTGTCGGTCGAGAGGATAAAACAGTTTACAAACATTCAATCAGAAGCTGAGTGGAAGAGAAAGGACATTCTTCCACCTCCAGAATGGCCTAATAGGGGCAATATCGACCTAGTTGATCTTCAGGCAAGTTCTTGATCATTACATTCACTGCATTAGAATGCAACATCTTGAATATGGTTTTGAATCTCTTGATAATGCTCTCTCAGGTGAGATATCGCGAGAATACGCCTCTCGTTCTGAAAGGAATAACACTGAGCATAAAAGGAGGTGAGAAGATTGGCGTAGTAGGCCGAACGGGAGGTGGAAAATCGACCTTGATACAGGTTTTCTTCAGGCTGGTGGAGCCCTCAGCTGGCAGAATCATCGTTGATGGCATCGATATCAGCACTCTCGGCCTTCACGATCTCAGGTCAAGATTCGGCATCATCCCTCAAGAACCTGTTCTCTTCGAAGGAACTGTCAGGAGCAACATCGATCCTATCGGCCAGTACTCAGACGAAGAAATATGGCAGGTACACACACAGTAGCTATACAGGACTTAGTTGAACTGAACTGAACTGAACTGATGATAACTGCATTGGAAAAAGTAGCTATAGGACTTGATTAGTCTTAAATTTCATCAAAATCAACTTTTTGCTGAACTGAACTGATGATAACTGCATTGAAATAAGTAGAGCTATAGGACTTTATTAGTCTTGAATTTCATCAAAATCAACTTTTTGCTGAACTGAGCTGAATTGAACTGATGATAACTGCATTGAAATAAGTAGAGCTATAGGACTTTATTAGTCTTAAATTTCATCAAATTCAACTTTTTACCGAACTAAACTGAATTGAACTGATGATAAGTGCATTGAAATAAGTAGAGCTATAGGACTTGATTAGTCTTAAATTTCATCAAATTCAACTTTTTACTGAACTAAACTGAATTGAACTGATGATAAGTGCATTGAAAAAAGTAGCTACAGGACTTAACTAGTCTTAAATTTCATCAAAATCAGTTTTTTTGCTGAACTGAACTGAAATGTGTAACTTATTGGTGCTTCCCTTGGCTGCAGAGCCTCGAGCGCTGCCAGCTGAAGGAAGTTGTTGCTGGAAAAACCGAGAGGCTGGATTCGCCTGTTGTGGACAATGGCGAAAACTGGAGTGTTGGGCAGAGGCAGCTTCTGTGCCTGGGAAGAGTGATGCTGAAGCAGAGCAGAGTTCTGTTCATGGATGAGGCTACTGCTTCGGTTGATTCCCAAACCGACGGTGTGATTCAGAGGATCATCAGGGAGGACTTTGCTCTGTGCACAATCATCAGCATCGCTCACAGGATACCTACTGTCATGGACTGTGATCGCGTTCTTGTCATCGATGCAGGTCTGTATTTCAACCTATTTCTAGGTCTTTTTTGTTCCAGTTTAAGAAGATTGTTCTTATGATGATGATGATGCGATGGAACAGGAAAAGCGAAAGAGTTTGACAGGCCATCCAGTTTGCTGGAGAGGCATTCACTGTTCGGTGCATTGGTTCAAGAGTACGCGAATCGATCTTCTCAGCTCTAAGATTCATCGGAGTTTTGCCACGATTGAGTTTAGATTATTAATTATAGTTTAGATTTGTAGTAGTAGCATTTATTCAGACAGGCTTCAAGTGAAGGTGATGATGATAATTGATAGGCATAAGAATAAGATGAAGAAATTGAATGCAAATTTGTGAACCGTGACTACTTATTTTGATAAATAACATCATAAAGATGCTCAATGATTCATCTCCTACTCCAAGAAGCTAGAAGCAGGACTTTTATAATAAATGTTACATTTGTAAAACAATAATAATTAAAATTTTATAGATAAATCAATAATACTGAGTCGTGATTTGTATACACAATCTTGATAATACTGAAAGACTTGCTGGGCGGGAGCATGTATGCTGTATTTTCCAATAAATTACAATATTATATTTTTGCTTGTACATAATGATATTTTTTTTTGTAAAAATAAAAATAAAAATAAAAATAAAATAAAATAACGGATTATGTGTGGTACAACTTTTATAATTAAAAGGAAAATACTCTGAAAAACTAATAAAAGGAAAAGAAGAAGAAGAGATAAACACAAATAAGAAGCCAACGACGACGTATGCGCTAAACCCTAAAATTGATAAAACCAGCCCTCTATATCATCATCTTCCCTCTCACACACCATAAACCCTTCACCCCCTCCACTCCCAGCTGAAGAAGAAGCGGCGGCGATGGGAGGCTCACGGCGGAAGTACAAGCGGAACAGGACCAAGGTACAAGTCGGGCTCCCGAAGAAACATCCCGGCGTCTTCAAGCCGGCGTTCAATCTCCCGCCCAAATTCCGGTCCCTAATCGACCCAGACTCCAAATGGGACGAAAAAGCCAGCGTCATCGACAACTACAGATCCTTCGGCGTCGTTTCGAACCCTAACTTGCTCGGCTCCAGCCACCGCACCTCTCACCTCATGGAAGCCGGCTCGCTGCAGATTCCCGACCACTCTCCGCCGGACTTGGACCCCGCCCTGGATTCCGGCAGCGAGCTCGAAGAAGACGGTCAGTATATTTATTATATAAATTCCATCTCTAATGAATTCATGTTTCAATTTTTGAATTGGGTTATTTAGAATGTTCTGTTCAACTTTAAGTGGTTCAGTTTGGTTAATTTTAGTTCAGTCTTCTTCTTTAATGAGTTAGGTTAATTGATTCTTTTTTACTTAGTTTGCTTGATATTAGTTGAGTTCAGCTCAAATGAATCGAAAAAAGTAGGGCCTAAGATGTATATAAGAAGATCCTACCTTATTATGTTCTTTGATATGAATTCAATTTGTGACCAGAAAAGGTTAAGTGCATGGATAATAATGCATCAGGACCATAATTTAGTAATTTACAACAAAATCAATCATCATAAATGATTATGGGCATCTCTGCTTATTAGCAATTGGTTTTCTGTGTTTTTAAAAAATTTGCCTTCTTCGTTGTGCAACATTAGAAGTTTAGGAGTGAGTGATTTATCGTTTTTGTTACTTCCATCTTTTAGATTTAAAGAGTGCGCTTGGGAAGAAGAGAAAGGATGGGAAATCCGCGCCCCTGCAACCTCTGACAACAATACAGCGTATTTACGTTGGCAGACTGGTTGATGAGTATGGAGAAGATTATCAGGTGAGAGTTTGGAATGCACTGAGCTGATTTACAGTTTTTGTGTTGGCTATGTTTGTTTTGTGCTGATGAGGTTTCGGTCATTTCAGGCCATGTTTATGGACACAAAGCTGAACAAGATGCAGCATTCAGTTGCGACTCTGGTGAACCTGTGCAAACGGTATCACGAGTCCAAAGGCAAAAACCCTATGATTGTGGGTGCTTGAAGCTGAACAAGATTCGAGGAGGATGAAATTACCGTTCTGCTGATTCTAGCATTTCCTGTTGTAGAATGTTTAGATGCAGATTACTTTTGTTTTGCTCCAACAGATATCTAAAAGGGTATTATGTATATTAGAGGATGATGTTTCTCATGAGCTCTCTGATGTTAGAAAATCAAAGGTTGGATTTTTGTTCCCTACTAGTACTTTCTTAATGATCTTGTCAAAAAGTGTGCTAAAAGGGTAAGAATTTGCATGATAAATATAGGCAACTGGACATTAAGTTTAGAATGTTACATAAACAGGCATATGATGTTACATGTAAGAGATCAAACCGACAACTTTTCATCAACAAAATCAAACTTTACGCTGAAAACATGTATTACACATCTGTTCTACATCAACAAGATCCTCGAGAAATAACAGAACACTGAATGGCACCATTCAAAATCCTGTGAATGCTCGGCATTGCATTTCCCAGTGCTCCTTTGCTTGCTTAACTCTTTCGATCCTTTCTGTATGGAGCCTCTCCTTCCAATAATCGGGGCAGCTGCTTAAAAATTCGCCATTTCAGTGCTCAAATTCAGTAACTACAAGTTTTAACATCAAACAAATTAGATCAAGAAGTGCATACCTATGACTCAACAAAATGTTCAGCTCCTCCATATGTACAGCGCCTTTAAACACGTCTTCCTGCAATTACAAAACACTGACAACATTCTAACTCGGAAAATTCAACAATGCAATTTCAAATATTTGAATGAAAAAACATTTCACCTCACGGCAAAGGGGACAATTTTCCTTTGGATTTGCTGCCCTTAAACCATCCACAATGGTAACTGATGCAGACTTACAAGCACACATATAACAGAATATGTGCCCGCACGTCAAAGACACTGGATCAAACACTGTATCCTGTTTGAGGAAATATATTCAACACTAAGACTTGCAACATATTGTAAATTATAAGAAATTAGGGACTCGAGAATCGTAATTTACCAGACAGATAGAGCATGTCAAGTCTATTTCCAGCTTGACCGAATCAAAGAGCTCGCAAGAAAGCAAAGGCTTTCCATCTTTGTCTTCAAGGGAGCATCCCTCAAACAATGCCAGAGCTTTCAGTTTCCCGGCCTTTGCAGTCCTCGTGTTTATGTGGAATGCCATCAGCTCACTTAGCCACGGAGACTGAAGAAGCTCGATTTGCATATTGTGAGCTTGCGATTTAAACACCTGGCCTTGTTTCGAGTAGTGAATCTACAAATTATACCAACAAGGTCAATGAATCCACACACAATATATATACAATACATATGATCCTTGTAGTGAAGAATTATTACCTTATCGTATTTCTTGAGTATCTTACGCATTGCAATGGCGTTAATAAGCGCGTAATTCACCAATTCCCTGCCTTCTTGTACCAAGGTAACGTGGTTACCGGGTAGTTTCTCCTTGAACCAAATGAGGCATCTGTCAAAACCCGAGGACAAATGAAGCTCCAGCAGTTTCTGTGCATGCTCATTGAAGAAGCCAACAACCTCAGACATTTCTTTCATGAGGGAAGGAAAAAATGTGCCATCACATACTGCAGAGAGCACAATAAATCTCATCAAGATCAACTCAATTATGTTTGTAGATAAAACTGCTCAGATTTTGATTTTTTTGGAGAGTTCATTTCAGCTTAGCTCAGCTCAGATTCAGTCTAAAAGAACAAGGGCTTAGTTAGGATTCGAACTAGACAAATTCTCAATTGAGTCTCACTGAATTATTAGGCTTAACATGTAAAAGATCAGGCATAAAAGTGAAAAGATCAACTATAATACATTGAATGATCATGCCTAATATGTAAAAGATCAGATTTGAAAGTAAGAAGATCAACATTAATCATAACTAGAACCTTAATCATAACTGCACTTTGGGACTTATCCGAACATACAATTCAGATTGATTTGTTTTTCTTATTAAAAGTTCAGATAGCTAGAAATCCAATGTCCCTGAAATCATTAACATTTACACTAATCATTCTTTCAAGCATTCATCGGAAAAAAACCGAACCATTTCTATCCAAAACTTCAAAAGGCAGAAGGTGACTAAATTTCAAACAAAAGAGGGAAAACGAAATTTACCGCAGCTAATCAAATTGAATTTCTTAATTAATTACTGCACAGAACGGTAAGAACATCGGAGAAATAGAAAACCTGGGCACGAGTCGGGGCAGCCGGAATGATGATCATCGGAGTGAACAACATCCGTACGGCACCGTTTCAATATCTTCTTCAGATTCTTGAAGCCAACCCGGGGGATTTTATCCCTGTGCGGCTGCACTTGCATGAATTCCTCGTACTTCTTGCAGAATTTCATCCTAGCTAGCTGATCATCAGAAAAACAAAATCTACGTTTTTTTTTATAACTAAAAATCTAGCTGTTGACGTTAGCGAGTTTGCAGTATTATAAAAATGGCGGCAGTGGGATGGTAAAACAGTAGAATAAACCTCTTAAAAAATCTGGAAATAATCCTAACCGATGAATTTGGCTTTTGATACTAACCTTTTAAGCGCTGCCGAGGAAAAAGTCAATTTTGTCCCCACGCTTTCACGGATCTCATCTGAACAATTTAATATTGATCCTTGACATAAATTTTCTTTCTTAAATTACGAAGTTACTGATGGAATCTAACTAAATCGCTTAATCGGGATTTATGTTTGAGTGTCTAAATTCTAACTTTGAATGATTTTTTTTGTCAAGAATTATAATAGAAAGAGATTTTTTATTTGATAATTTATACAAATGTTATGTATTAATTTAGTGGGAACTTGAGATGATGCGTGGGAATATGATGATTAGAGAGGGTGCCAGGCTGGTTGTTATTATCAGTATGACGACTTTTGCGTAATTTTTTTGATCCCGTGAATTTAGCAAATAAAACAATTTAAAAATAAAACAAAAGGTCAATTGTGTGGAAGGTTTTAACTGTGGTATTTTGTGTTACACTATATTTTATTGTTATTGTCAACAACGTATTTACTGGATGGATCAATATCGTGATGAGTCAGATTGCTGTGTGTACAAGGTGATGAACATTCCGGACTGGCTTATTTGAAATTCAATAAATATATCAGAGTATTTGAAATTAGGTAAAGTGAAAAAAAATAAAATAGAAATTGCCTTACACTTTATTCAATTTCTTTTTTGAGGAATTTGCACTGAAAATTACATTAAGCTTTTCAAATTGCCTTTATTCATGAAATAAACGGTGTAGTGTAGTATGTAATTCATGGATCACTCCCTCATCGTTGCTCTTAGAAAGAAAAAGGAAGAAGGATCGGAAAAGCTCAAGATTGGCATCTCCACTTACCATGGTCGGCTTCTTTCTTCCTCTCGATTCCACCCGTGTGAATCCACTATTTAGCGTTCATGGCTAGCTAAAATACTCTAGATTTTATGCATCTAGATTTTATTTGCACCCTTTTTATACATTATAGGTACATAATTTGAATTATGATTGGTCAAATAAAGTGGATTGAAACGCAATACCACTTGATCCAAAACATGATCAATGTTCTTCAAACTGCAAGCACCTTGAAATCCAGAAATCATGACCGGAAACACGATCTGTATTATCAGATCAGAACAATAGACACAAATCATAAAACATGATCCTTATAATTGGATCGAGAACAAAACTTCGACATAAATCAAGATCTAGTCGAAGAACTTATTATGTGGATTGAAACCCACTTATTCAACGGTATTAAAAACAATAAACAGAAGAACGATTGCTTCCCCGTCTCCCCGTTATGGGAAGACGGGGAAGAAAATTGAAAAAGAAAAGAATGAGTTTGGGGAGGATTTTGGGAGAGGGGCGGCTAGGGTTTTTGTAATTAAATAGCTATATTATCAGCTTTTCTTTAAAAGTTTGCTTGTAATTAGGGATGACACGGGGCAGGTATTATCTATTAATATAAATGTTTAGTTTCACCAAATTGAAATATATGTAGGTGTCATTTGAATTGAAAAACCAAGACGCGAAATCGAAACTACTTAAGACTTCTGGGAATGCTAATGGGCTTTTCCATGTCAGTAAATCACTAATCAGTATCAGAGCTTCTCATCATATCAAGTGGGCTACAAGTATACAGCCATTAATTCTGCTCCAAAACGTCTTTGTTTCACTTTCTAAAAGTTAAACTAAATTGGCTTTGGTCGTAAATTTTATATTATTGTAGATTTAATGTTATTATGTTAGTATAATATGAAGGGATTTAAATTCAAAATCACATTCCAAAATTATTATTTTTCAGATTTTTTTTATTATGAATATTCATGGTTATCAGTTTAATATTATCAAATTAAGAAGAGTATCTCACTTTTTGCGTGTGAAATCAGCGCAACAGAACAGAACAGATATAGGCATATAGCCCATTGTTTGATGGAACCGCCACCAGATATCATGCTTATCTAATGGAAACAAACGCTACAAATGGTGTTATTTGATTCATTTGGAGCATAAAACTAAAAGCAATTTTACCAAGTTGATGCGCACATAGATTCTCATAATCTCATTGAGAAAAGTTAAGCATTAAAATACATTCCAAGTGACCAAAAGTCGAGTGCCAGGAATCCAATTCCCTCCATTATTGCCAAGTGACCAAAAGTCGAGTGCCAGGAATCCAATTCCCTCCATTATTGCCAAGTGACACTCTTTGATAAGGGAGTGAGGACTATATTGTAAGAATTAATTTGTAAAATATTATTTAAAAGTTATAATGAATCTAACATAAGTATAGTTTCAATATAAACTGCTAAAGACTAATAGTTAAATTTTAGTCCAATTCAACAGTTACATGTAAGATTGATGAAATAACAGAAGTTTACTATAGTTATTACTTGTTGAACTTATAAATATATTTATCTAAAATATTTTTTTTAAATGTACTAAATTGAACTGGAAAAAAATAAAAAATATTAAATTAAATGAAATTGTACTATATGCAGGGAAATCGTAGAGGCAAAAGTCAAAATGAGTTCCTTGAGCATTAAAGAATGTTCTTGACTGTTCTAGAGCTAGAGATAATCTGTTGCGTACTAATTACGTAATTACATAAAAGTTCATGTAAAATTGAATGGAAGGGACTCATATACTGTAAAATTGAAGTCTTATAATTTTTTTTAAAAGCAACCTAAAACAACAAAAGATAGTGTAATAATTATATCAAACTCAAATGAAACTAGATCAAACTGAATTCAAAAAAAATAACATCAAACTCAAACTTTTCAATATTGAGAAAATTCGTACTCCCACTTTTTAAATATTAATTTTGAATATTCCAGCAAGATAATTATTCCATTGGCACAAAGTGTTGCAGAAGCTTCTCCCCTGAACTTTTTCCACCGGTATAAGTTCACCGCTCTTGCGTCTCACTTTGAAACACAAAAATCATTTCCAGATTCGCAACAGTTTTCATACACCAAATTAAAACAGAGCTAGAAACCAACACCGTTAATGGCGGCGCCAGCGACCTTAGAGAAACCAGTTATGGTGGTCGGAATCGACGACAGCGAGCACAGCTTTTACGCCCTTGAATGGACTCTGGACCACTTCTTCGTCCCCTCCGCGCCGCTCCACGCCTTCAAGCTCGTCGTCGTCCACTCCAAACCATTGCCGTCCGCCGCCATCGGCTTCGCCGGCCCTGGTAACGCCACTAGCTTTTCCGATTTACTGTTATGATCGCCGGCCGGTTAAATTAATGAAATTATTACTGATGAATATTTACCAGGTGCTGCGGATGTGCTGCCGCATGTTGATTCCGATTTGAAGAAAATTGCCGCCAGGGTTATCGAAAAGGCCAAGGAACTCTGCGCTTCTAAATCGGTATTTCTTAATTATAAATTTTTTTAAACCTCCTCCATGCAGTTTAATTGATTTCTCGTATAATATATTTATTCTGTAATTATTAATTTTCATTAAACGATGTATTATAAGTTTATTTTTTTATAAAATTATGGTAAAATGCATATGAAAATATGATCACTATTTTATTTTTTCAAAATAAGATTACTATTAGTCATAAGTGTTAAGTATATAAAATTATGCCATCCAAGTCCAAATAACAATATTATAAGTTTATTATAAGTTTATTATAAGTTTATTTATTAAATAAAATTATGGTAAAATGCATGATGAAAATATGATCACTATTTGTTTTTCAAAATATAAGATACTATTAGTCATAAGTGTTAAGTATATAAAATTAGTTTAAAGCATTTGGATATGCCATCCAAATAACAATATTGTCTTGTATTATTTTATGTTGACTTTAAACGTCAAGAATCAAGATTGCCACAAATACTTTCTTACCTACGAGAAATCAAATTATTTAATGATCTAGACTTTTCACTTGTAGCGATTGGAACACTATTAATTATTTACTATCAATTCAACAAAGAATAAATTATTTAATTTGTTAAAAAAAATGATTTAATATCTAATTTGTCCTACAAACTCATTTGTGTTTGTGTTTTCAAAGGTGGGTGATGCGATCCTAGAAGTGGTAGAAGGAGACGCAAGAAACGTTCTGTGCGAGGAGGTGGAGAAACACCATGCCTCCATCTTAGTTGTTGGTAGCCATGGCTATGGAGCCATAAAGAGGTTATCCTTCAGTCTTGTCCCAAAATAAACTGCACAATTAATTTATTTTTTCAGTTATCAAAAAATGTTTGATATAATACTATATAATTATGTTTGATTGAGAAGTATAGTATAGATAATACTATTACCCAATTGTTATATTTTTTGTCTTAACAAAAAGTAAGGATATTTTGGTTAAAAAAGGACTTGGAAAAATGGATATGCTAGCCTATATGCATATAGCAGGCTATTATATATGTCAAAGTTGATGTCCATTTTGTGATAATTGTTTGTTTTTGCAGGGCTGTTTTGGGAAGTGTGAGTGATTATTGTGCACACCATGCCCATTGCACGGTGATGATCGTGAAGAAGCCTAAGCACAAACACTAAAGAGAACGCTAAAAGAGGAAATATTCATATACGAGGGATTGATCACACTTGCTAATAAAAGACAGTGGAATGATGATTTGTTTCTTGAATTGTTGTTGATCACCAATTACAACTGTGGAGAATTGTTCGTTATGTATATTTAAAAAAGTACTTGTGAAAGAAAACATATTTATTTTTTGATAAACTGAACTGAAAATTAATGTACTAAATTTTATTAAATTATATTTATTTAACTGAATTGACCCGGTGTAAACAAAACAAATTGTAATATAATTATTAAAACAGATTAGAAAAACTAAATAAATTCAGTCATAGGTATCGCGCAAACTCAGTTGAATTTTCAATATTGAGAAAATTCCCACCCCTGGTTTTTTCTATTTTTTCAAATATTCCAGCAAGGTAATTATTCCAATTGCCAGATAGTGTAACTGTAGCAGAAACTTCTCCCCTGTTTTTCCACCGGTATAAGTTCACCGCTCTTGCGTCAAAATCATTTCCACGTCAAAAAACAAACAGAGCTAAAAACCAACCGTTAATGGCGGCGCCGGCGAACTCCGAGAAAGCAGTTATGGTGGTCGGAATCGACCGGAGCGATAACAGCTTCTACGCCCTTGACTGGACTCTGGACCACTTCTTCGTCCCCTCCGCTCCGCTCCACGCATTCAAGCTCGTCGTCGTCCACTCCAAACCCTTGCCGTCCTCCGCCATCGGCCTCGCCGGCACCGGTAACGCCACTAGTTTTTCCGATCATTACTTCCCGTCGCCAAACGGTAATTACATTAAATACTTACGATTTCTTTTTTACCAGGTACTGCGGATGTGCTGCCGTACGTTGAGGCCGATTTGAAGAAAATTGCCGCCAGAGTCATCGAAAAAGCCAAGGAGCTCTGCGCTTCTAAATCGGTACTTCAGTAATATTTGTCAATTGTAATTTTTAAAAAGTTTTTGTGGAAAGGAGAAATTATTTCTTTGTTGGATCAAAAGCAAAAACTTGTCATAAAAATACTTGTACACCTAAGAGATTACGAGAAACCAAATCAAATTGGAACATCATGTTGAAATCCTTCGAAGAATAAATGATTTAATTTCCGCTTTGTCCTAATTCCAAACTCAATTGTGTTTTTCAAAGGTGGATGATGTGATCCTAGAAGTAGTAGAAGGAGATCCGAGAAACGTTCTTTGCGAGGAGGTGGAGAAACACCATGCCTCCATCTTAGTTGTTGGTAGCCATGGCTATGGAGCCATAAAGAGGTACTCTACTCTCTCATTCTTCTATTCAATTGCTATATGCAAGTTCATTTTTCTCTTACATGTCTGAAATGCACCATAATACCCTCTAGTATGCCTTATAATTTAAAATTATTTTGTTGTCTTAACAATAATAAGGGCATTTTGGTTTTAAAAAAACGGACCTTGCACAAAAATAGTGAAACTGCATATAACAAGCCTAAATTATAAAAGTGCCATGCTAGGGTATGGAGCCAATATTATAAAAGTGAAACAACGCTTAAATTAATGCCACATTGTGTATATTAGAGAAAGTCCTGTTTGCTGGATTTTTTTTTTTTACTGAACTGAGGTGAAGTGAAAATTAATGTATTGAAAAATGGAATCAGCATAACTTATTTAACCAGAATTTTAATTAATTGCATTTTCACTGAACTAAACTAAACTAAACTAAACTGATATACGGAAAAACTCTAGCAAACAGGCCAAACTATAGCTAATTACCGAAAATACTGAAGATATAGAAACTGACATGCTCATAGTATCTTCTACAATACACACGATTTCCCAAGTCGCTAAGGATTGTTGATGTCTATTTTGTGGTAATTTTGTTGTTGTTGTTGCAGGGCTGTTTTGGGGAGTGTGAGTGATTATTGTGCACACCATGCCCATTGCACCGTGATGATCGTGAAGAAACCTAAGCACCAAACACTAAAAAGGGGAAATATTCATCTACGAGGGATTGATGAAACTTGCTAACAATAGAATATACTACTAGTGGAACGATGAAAGGGCTCCTCGCTTCTGATACTTGTTGTTCACCAATTACAATTGTTGAACAAGCCATCATTTGTTCGATATGTATTGTTCGGTATATTTAAAGATGCTAAACATATTACTGGTAAATGATTATGACAGTCACCATATGTACGTGATGCTTTGAGTTCCTTTACACATAATATTCCATTAATAATTTAGCATTTTCACGTTCAGAACTCAGAAGTCCTTCAAATTTCAAAGCAATGGCATCGAAGAAGTTGAGTTCGATCTTTTTTTTAATCCAACTATTGAGATTAAGGAAAGAAAATAAAGATATTCAGTATATCGATATATTAGGAATATAGATATTTAGCTATATTGTTTTCTTAGTGAGAAAGTTATTGATTAGAATGGTTTCCCCATTTAGTTTGTATTGTAGATCTATAAATATTGTAGCCATCATCATTGATGAATCAGCCTTTTGATGATAATACGAAGTGCCATGTAAATAATATTATCACCTTATTTCTATATTTTATATTTTATCATGGTATCACAGCCTAAGATCCTAGAACCCTAAACCCTAGATTTTTTTTCCCTACCCCCAAAATTTCCCCTAACCCCGTTTTCATCTTCCTATCATGTTTTGGCCACTTCCACCGCCGCCGCCGTGCTTCACCGCCGCGTTCGTCGAAGATTGCCACCCGTCACTGTTTGTTGAAAATATGCTCGTAGCGGTCCTCTCACCGCCGCCGCCGTTGCCGCCGTGAAGATCGTTGCCCAGATTGATTTGCCAGCGCTACTTTCTCTACTGCTGGTGCTACTCCATTTTGCCAACGTTACTTTCACTACTGCTAGTTCTACTACGATTTGCCAGCGCTACTTTATCTACTGGTGCTACTCCGTTCTACCAGTGCTACTTTCTCTACTGCTGGTGCTACACCGTTTTACCATTGCTACTTTCTCTACTGGTGCTACTTCGTTTTACCAGTGCTACTTTTTCTATTGCTGGTGCTACTCCGCTGCTTGCTACTATTGTTGGATGTTTGTTGCATACACCACCGCCGTTGTCGTAAGAGGTCACCGCCGTCGTGGATGCTGTTGTGATTTTTGTTCTCCTCGTGTTCTTTGAAAACTACTGTATTGTTTTCGCTACTGATGTTGATTCAAGACTATGGAGCTTATGAAGAAGAGTCACTATACTCTTTTTCCCACTGGGTTTTTTAACGAGGTAGTGTGATCTTTCTGACAGAATTTCATGATCTTTTTCGCAAGTCGGCCATGGTTTTCACCATGCTCCAACTTGAGGGAGGGTATTGAGATTAAGGAAAGAAAATAAAGATATTCAGTATATCGATATATTAGGAATATAGATATTTAGCTATATTGTTTTCTTAGTGAGAAAGTTATTGATTAGAATGGTTTCCCCATTTAGTTTGTATTGTAGATCTATAAATATTGTAGCCATCATCATTGATGAATCAGCCTTTTGATGATAATACGAAGTGCCATGTAAATAATATTATCACCTTATTTCTATATTTTATATTTTATCACCAACCAATCAAACATAGTGGTATTGCTGAAGAAGTGAGACATCACTTCAAATATGTTATTTTTAAAATTTAAAAATTTTCACTTAACAATATTAGACTAAGTATCAATTAAAATATATCATCAAAATCAATTAATTTCAATTTGTGTAGTAGTTTAAATAGTTGGAACCTGGAATAATAAGGATTGACAACTGATAAGTTAAAACTAAATTTATGGTCGATTCTACAAATATATTCAACTCTATTATTGAAAAGAATAAGTAAATATGTGAAAGTAGCACCAACTATCCAGACGTGTGAAAAGAGCAATTGTTGAAAGCAAAAATAATAATAAACGATGATCATTTGTGGAATTTTTTCAGAGAATTTTTTTTAATATTGGCTAACGGATCACAATTACCAATAACTAAAAGCGTCTAAATAGATACAACGAAATATAAATAATATAATTAGTAAAATATAGAAACACTCAAAAATTTATAATTAAAACTAACTGGCTAAAATTTTAAGTTGTTTTGAACTGAAATTTGAGAAAAAAAAAAAGTGGTATAACCAAACTTATGATCTAACCAATCAAATAAAGAAAAAGGGAAGCTATATTGGCTAGGTTATCCAAACTATTTATCATACAAATTAGCAAACGTAATCATCTTCATTTTCATAATTATTGCACATAATCAGTCAAACTTGCTAACCAAATAGAAGCAATATACAAAGCACGATCAAATCGAAACTAGACAAAGCAATAATTTACGTCTTTTTAGATATTTGCATACCTCACAGCCTCATCTGAGCTAAAGATAATGAAATGTTATTTTCCATATATACGTCTTTACTAAAAGCAGAAATATAAAGCGGTTTCTCTCCATTTTAAACTTCTTTAGCCATTCCCTTAAACCTTAAAACGACCTGACATCTGTGCAACGTGTCCGTCGTTTTATCCACAACTGTTGTTTCTTCCGTTTTAATTCCCCTTTATCAAAATAAAATATCTCTTAGAAAATCAACTTTTTAACGTAGTAATCGACTTTCAACCTTTCCATTAAAGATTAATTTAATGGCTTTTAACCGACATGTCAACATTTTATTTCAAATCTTTTGAATTATTTTATTTGTGTGTTTCTAGTAGGTTCCATTGAAGTTGAACGGTATAATTATTCTTGCAACATCCATTTTAAAGCTTCCTTCAATTATTATTTTGAGAAGAAACTGTCCAAATTTTCACACTTTCATATTTAACTTTTTACATATTAAACATGATTATTCAGTGTATTATTGCTAATCATTTTATTTTTATGTATGATCTTCTCACTTTCAAGACTGACATTTACGTATTAAGTATGATTATTCCTAAAATCAATTATAAATACATATAAAATTTAAATTTAGTTTATAACAACAAAACGACCATCTGTGTACATAGGTTAATTATTTATAATTTATGCAAATTATTACGTTTATTGGGTGTGTATTAGATTGCAAGAAATTAATGTTGTTTTAGTTGCCATTTAGTTGCATTTATTTAAATTCCTTCAAAAGAAAAAAAAAGTTGCATTTTTAATGATTTATTAACATCCATTTCGAGAATTGTGAAGTAGGGCTGCTACTACTGTTTAGGGGATAGAAACTATAAATAGAGCAATCTTTCGAGGAATTCCAAGTACAAATTTTCAGCACTAATCATCATCATGGCAGAATCGGGAAAACACGAGTCGCCAATCAACACGCCGACGGGATCGGAGAAACACGGGTCACCACTGAGCAGCAAGGCCGGATCGGAGAGACGCGAATCACTGAGTCTGAGCTCGACGGGATCGGGAAAGCTCGACTCACTGAGCACGACGGGATCGGAGAAATACGTCATGGTCATCGCCATCGACGACAGCGACCACAGCTTCTACGCTCTGGAGTGGACTCTCAACCACTTCTTCGTCCCCTCCGGCGAACTTTCTCCGTTCAAGCTCGTCGTCGTCCACTCCAAGCCGTCTCCCTCTTCCGCCATGGCCCTCGCCGGCGCCGGCCCCGGTAAGCACTCATTCTCGATTTCCCCCCAATATTAAGTGTAAGTGTGTGTGTGTGTGTGTGATTGATGATTGATCGGAATTTATGTTTGCAGGAGCCGTCGCCATCGACGTGCAGCATTATGTTAATGAGAATCTGACTAAGACTGCTGACAGAGTCCTCGAAAGGGCTTCCCTGTTGTGTTCTTCCAAATCGGTAATTGTCTGGTTTCAAATATTTTCCCGCCAAATTTGGGGGAGATGATGATTTCATTCTTGATTTTTATTGCTGATTTTTGTTGATTCATTGATCAGGTGAACGATGTGATCTTCGAAGTCCAAGACGGTGATCCCAAGCATGTTCTTTGTGATGCCGTGGATCGATACTCCGCTGACATGCTGGTGGTCGGCAGCCATGGCTATGGCTCCATCAAGAGGTAAAATTTTAAAGGAAAAAAAATGGAACTTTACAAGAAAATAATATATATTTAAGTAGTTAGGCCTTATTTGCTAGAGTTTAGGTGGATCAGATCAGTTCAATTCGGTAAAAATATAAATTGATGAAATTCAGGTTTATTCAATCAATGCTGATTCTGTTTTTCAATACATTACTTTTCATTTCAGTTTAGTTCAACAAAAAATAAGCTCCAACAACTAGGGCCTTATATCGAAAGTTAAATAAATTACAATAAAAACTTGATTGTTAAACATGTTTTTTTCTTTCTAATTTGTTTGATGTGACTAATTTTACAGGGCTCTTCTGGGGAGCGTGAGTGATTATTGTGCACATCGTGCCAACTGCAGTGTGACCATTGTCAAGCTGCCCAAGACCAAAAACTAAAATGCAGCAGCAGTCAGTACTATGATATGTAACTAATAAAATTGTTTCTGTCTTAATATTACTAGAGTATTGATCATTGTATTAGGCCTGAATCTGACCGGAATTTATCGACAGCCTGATATAGCAATAAGTATGTCTGGACCGAACACGAATGCTGTAATACAATAGTATGCAATCCTATGTTATTTAATGTTGAGGTAAAATTTGATTGATGCAAATGTTTGTTGTTGGTTTCTCTACTGAGAGGCTCTGGATTCAGAATATGCAGAATTTGCATCAGTTTTTCCCTTCTTCAAGAAATTAGAGTACCAATGAGCTGAGAGCTTAGGATATCTCCTCATTTCCTTGTCATGGAAATCAACGTAGTACAGACCAAATCCTGTCTGATAACCACCCAACATCTCGAATCCATCCAAGAACGACCACACGAAGTAGCCCTCTGTGTTTACCCCATTCCTTACAGCACGAAAACAAAAACAACAGAAACATTAACATTGATAGAAAGGATAGACAGACAATGTCAAATCAAAAGTAAGGAATAATGTCTTTACCTTAAAGCATAGAGCAAAGTTCCCATGTAAGTCTGCAAATAATTCACCCGTGATTCATCATCCAGTGTTCCATCGAGTGCAGTCGCTTCACCTGCCAAATAAAACAAGACGCTTAAACAAAGAGGCCAAGAATTCTTTGATAATAATAATGAATTAACATAAGTGAAGTACCATTTTCATGAATATACGTAGGTGGATTTCCATAAGCTGTCTTCAGATATTGCAGAATCCCATAAAGACCAGATGAGTCCACATCTTTCTGATGAAGAACACAAATGTAAGAATTATGTAAGAATCGAGAAAATGATACCAAAAGACAGTCCAATGATTTGTATTGACTATTGACAAAACCAACCTGATCTGATGGTGTAAGTTTAGGACTCCCTACAGAAACAAACAAAAGTTAAACAAGTAAAAACAACATCAAAGTTCTTGAAAACAAATCATTTTGTAAGAATTTGAAGAGTTCAGAATCTGCTTACATTCTATGCTTGCTCCCATATCGGCATTTAAATCCCGGATATTTAAGTTCAAGCTGTTCGGATTATCCTTCACAAAAATTGTCACATAATGGTTTAGACCGATAAAATCAAATGCACCTTTTACAAGCCTAGCTTCTTGCATTGAAAAGACAGGGAGCCTGATTCCAACGTTTTTCTTTACTACATCGGGATAGTCCCCGAAAACTAGAGGATGAAGAAACCTGCAATTGAGCAGAAAGTAATGCATCCTTTTCTACATTTATGTATAAACCAAAAGAATTACTAGTAAATCTTATTTTTACCAGCCAAGATAAAAGTCAATAGTCCTCTGAGTAGCAAGTATATCTTCTGTAGCATTAGAATAAGGAGAAAACCAGGCCCCGTACAGGTTAATGCCTACAAGACCATGTTGTTTGGCCTGCACTAAGAACACACAGTCACACACCACACCTAGTGATATCTAATCTGAAGAAAAAAAAAATATTCAGACAAGAAATGACAAAGAATCCTCAATCCTCCTCGTACCTTATACTTTCTGCGGTATAGTTTTACAACAGATGAATGTGCCAGTAACAAATTATGACCAGCAATATATGGCTCGGTTGTGGAGTCACCGCCGTTACAAACTAAACCAAATGGCAGAGAGCAACGTCCTGGTGGCGTAACTCCAATGTCATAACCTCCGATGGCAAACACATTTGCCTCATTTAAGGTTGTCCAGTGTGAAACTCGGTCACCAAATTCCTTGAAGCATATATCAGCATAGTAAGTGAAGTCTCTCCTGAAATTACAACTAAATGTTAATATTACGCATACCTTAAAACACAAATCACGTACGATGATAAACTGATAATAATCAAGTGCTTACACTATTTTTCGGCTAAGCCAGCCTTTGTATTTATCTTCAAGAGCCTGCGGCAAATCAAAGTGATACAATGTAGCATGTGGCTGTATTCCTGTTTTTATTTTTTGGGTACAAAAGTGAATATGGATAGATACAAACTGGAAAATGAAGATAACGGATGAAGAAAAGATGAGATTTTTACCATTTTTGATTAGTTCGTTGATAAAATTGTTGTAGTACTGTAATCCTTCGGGGTTGACAGGGCCAAATCCATCTCCAAAAACACAAAAATGCCAAAATGTAAGGGAAAAAAAACTCTAGGAATAACGATTGATACACGAGTATGTGAAGATTGAGAAAACATACCAGGAATAAGCCTTGACCATGAAATAGAGAATCTATAGGCCTCTAGACCTGTTTCAGCCATGAGTTTTACATCTTCCTGAAAGACAAAAGCTGTCTCAAAGAAGCTAGAATATAGTCTTATGTAGGAAAGGTACCACGGCGTATTCCTAACCATCCGAGAAAAGATACAATTGTTCAAGAATACTAGGTAATACACTAACTTAATCTAAAAGAGGTTGAACTGAACAAAAGCAGAAAATCGAACGAGATGGCTACCTTGTATTTATGATACTGATCACATGCTATATCTCCAGTGGAACCATTGAGGAGATATTTAGTCATTTCTGCCACATAACACACAAACACACAACTCAATCAAAACACACAAACACAGTCTTATAGCACAAAAATCTGATTTGACAAACCTGTGTCAGAATGAACAAAAGTGTCCCAAATGCTAGCTTTCCTCCCATCTTCAAAAGCAGCCCCCTCTACCTGATATGCAGAAGCCCCGGCTCCGAAAACAAAACCATCTGGGAAATCTGACCGCGTAATATTCATCGTGCTTGAAACCATCACCGCCTTCCAAACAAACATGGACACCATCACAACCAATCTGGAAACCGCAGTCATTTTCTCCATCGAGGTTGATTTTCAGTTTACAAACTTACTCCTGCAGCTTCATTTGTTTATATCCATGCCAGTCCAAAAACAAAATGATCCCAGAAAATTCTTTGTGTCTTTTCCCCATGAATTTTCATGCCTCCATCTTCTTCCTTTCTATTCACAATGGGACAACAACAAGAAAGTAAAATGACTCATTTTCAAAACCTTGTCATCTCCGTCAGTTCTTAGGATTATTACAGCATTTAAATATTGACGACTAAGTCATTTCTTATCATAAATCATTCAGAAAAGTTCGAATTTAAAATGTTCAATACTTATGCAAACAAGGCTCATCTTTCTCAACAATTCTCGACCATTTGATCCATAATAACAACCAGAACCAGGGGTATAAGTGTATAACCAAACTCCACTCGTTACTCTGCTCAATTTTGTTCTAAACTACTGAAAGAGATTAACAAAAAAAAAGTGATTTAGTACTGCGCTGCGTGAACATAGTATATATATTTAGAGGTATTGGAGCAGAGCCCCTTACCGGAGTTATAATGATGACACTGCTTGTGCTTGGTCCTCTGATAAATCTTCACATTGCGGCGGCGCGAGTGGTGGTGCTGTGGTGGCGAGCAAATTGCTTTTGCCCCGCCTCTTTTTCCGAAAGTAGACCGTCATGGTCCTCATGGATAAAACTTGGTACCGGGGGCCGGGGCTCACTATTTCCTTTCCATTTATTCAATCTTTGTTACTTTTTATGGAATTTCAACCTTATTCTCTTGAAAATATTTATCATGTTTATAAAATTATTTTGATGAAGTTTAGGATGATATAATTTGGGCATTGCTAAATAGCGCCCTAGATTTTACTTACTAACGCCCTAATACGTATAAATACATAAATCTTTTAACTCAAAGGTAAAATTAGTAAACACCTGATTAGAATTAAAATTGGTAAATATTAAAAGTAATAATGGTAACAATAGACTAATTAAATTTATAAGGTAAAATATTGTATTTTTATATAAATACAGGGCGATAGTAAGCAAAATACAGGGCGTGATTTAGTAATCCAGTATAATTTTACTTCATGTCATTTCAATTCAGCCTTTTCCAACCTCTCTCTGGATAAGGGCTGAATGGGGGGAGATAGTTTTTTGCTATTCCTGAAGAAGACAAACCATAATTTGCATCATTTTGACATCTGTTTCTTCACTTCTTCAAGTAATTGGAGTACAAATGAGCAGAGAGTTTTGGACAAATTGCAAATGGCCGCCTCTTTTCATCTGGGTCAAAAAATATTCTCCAAACGAATTCTTCAATCACTCATGGTGGGAGAATCCGCATTTGTACAAAGATTTATTCTCTTTGGATATTCTTAAATTAATATACTATAGAGCAGGTTTGTATAGAGATTTCATTTCATTGGATATTCTTAAATTAATATACTAAACATGCTCTATATTTTTATAGCTAAACTCAAGCAAAATATGCATGTTTCTTGTTTCTGTTTAGAGTGACACGCATGTTTCTTGTTTTTGAGGCTGTGGATTCAGTAAATGCAGAATTTGCATCATTCTGAATATCAATTCTACCATGATTCAAAAACTTGGAGTACCAATGAGCAGAGGATATCTCCTCAGTTCCTTATCATCAAAATCAACATAATGCAGACCATATTTTGTCTGATACCCACTCATAATCTCAAATACATCCATTACTGCCAGCATGAACATTTACCTCAAAATATCAGAAAACTTGAACAATGGAATGGACACGATAAAATTCCGAGGTCTGAAACAGCATCTTACCTTAAGGCATCGAGCAAAGTTCCGAGGTGGGATTGAATATATTTCACCCTTGGCTCATCGGTCATCTGACCTAGCATCACAAAAGAGAATGAAAGTGCTGGCTCATAAAACATTAATATCTCAATAGCAAGGTACCATTATCATGGATATAAGTAGGTGGATTTCCATAAGCCCTGATGAATCAACATTTTCCTGAAACAGTACATATTTAAAAGGTGGGAATCAGATAAAACAAACATCCAATGCAATGCCTTTCAAAGCCAACCTTCTCTGATAGTTTCCCTGCAGAAACAACAAGAAAAAATTAATTTCTCAAAATCCGCACTATTCAACAAGCTGGATTTCACTTACAGTAACAGGTGAAGTCATCAAATGCTGGACAGAAACTAGAAAGAATGTTCATACCTTATACTTTATGTGGTATAGTTTGACCACAGATGAATGTGCCCTGTCACCAAACTCCTTGAAGCACACATCAGCATATGAGGTGAAGTCTCTCCTGAAAATCAAAACCAAATGCCAGTTATGCACATCACTCAACTTACAAAACTCGTATAAAACGATCATCCTAAATAAAGGGGTTGCTCCATGCAGGTTCATTTTTCTCTTGCAGGTCCGTATTTTTACCATAATACCCCTAATATTGTTAATACAAAAAATGGTCTTGAAATCATAGGGTTCCATCGGGGGCCTTATGGTAAAGATACGGACCTGCAAGAGAAAAATGAACCTGCATGGAGAAATTGCTTAAATAAAAGACAAGGACTCACACCATCTTTCGGTTAAGCCAGCCGTTGTATTCATCTTCTAGAGCCTGAGGCGAATCAAAGTGAAACAAGGTGGCATGTGGTTGTATTCCTGAAGTTGAACGGATTATGGATACAAACGAAAGCTGAAGATATCCATCAAATAAAAAGATGGAAATTACCATTCTTGATTAGCTCATTGATGAGATTGTTGTAGTATTCCAATCCTTTGGGGTTTACAAGGCCATTTCCATCTCCAATAAGGCATTATCACAGATACCAAAGTGTAAGAATGGATACAAATCGATGAATAAACTACGCGAAATCGAAGATACCAGGAATAAGCCTTGACCATGAAATGGAGAACCGGTAGGCCTCCAAGCCTGTCTCAGCCATAAGTTGCACATCTTCCTAAAACATAAACAATTCAATAGCACCAATTCTCAGTGTAACTACCTCGTACCTCGATAGGAAAGTCGACTCTAACTTCTGCTAACTACCTTGTATCGATGGTAATGATCACATGCTATATCTCCAGTTGTACCATTGAGAAATGCCCTAGTAAATTCTGCCGCATTACATCCAACTCAATAAGACTGAAATCATGAAATTGAAAGCTAATCTAATAATAATTTCTATTTTTAAAAAAAAACCTGTGTCAGAATGAACAAAAGTGTCCCAAATGCTAGCTTTTCTTCCATCTTCATAAGCAGCTCCTTCTACCTGTTAACATACACATATTCAGACAAAGGTTTAACACATAAAGAAAGCAAAAAAAAAAAAAACACACACACACACACGCACACACATACTTGATACGCAGAACTCCCAGCTCCGAAAACAAAACCATCTGGAAAATCGGCACGCTTAAAATTCCCCACGCACGAAACCAGCATCAACTCCCAAACAAGCATTAACATTATCAACACCAATCTGTAAACCATGGTCATTTTCCCCATGTTTTCTTACCCCTGCAGCCACAGAGTTCGAATAAAACTAAAAAATTATGACTTTTTAAAACATTATTGCAGTTTTTTAAGTTTATCAATCAACTGATAAGACTGTGAAAAATCAAGAATGCAGCAGAAATCCAAAACAAAAGATTCTAGTAGTACACAAGAAATTGATTTTTTTTTCTTTTTTTTCACGAACCTTCTTCCGCCTGCAACATTTGGCCGACTAAAACAAGTTTCGAGACAGTGTGTGCACCGTCTGTCGCTTTCTCCGGTGGCGGAGACGGCTACGACAACAATTTAAGCCATCTAAAATTAGGACAAAACAGCCTCATTTTCAAGTTCTGTCAACGTTGACGGTTGGTAAAAAACGTCGTTAGGTGAGGTCACATACTCACATATATACAAGCACTCAAATTCGTTGTTTAAAAAAACAAAAATATATCTCATACAAAAATTCATTTATTAAATATATAAATTAAGTAAAAATATTTTATACAAAAGTGAATTCATTTAAATTAAGTCTAAAATTTAAAATATAATTTAAATTTATAGTTTAGTTACTTGCAAAACTTTATAGTTTTACAAACTGACCAAACAATTCGGCCCAAATGTGTTTGGCAATTTCTGGTAAAATTGCAAATGGCCCTTCTTTTCATCACACAAAAACAATTCGGCCCAAATCTCAAACCCTACCTAACGAAGCCAGTATTCATTTCCAAAAAAAGTTATCCTCTTGTTTTGCGGCTACGAATATGAGGTAGTGATTTTCGTTATATTTCGTTTGTCGATTGACTTAGTTTTTCGTGGTATAGTTTGTGCTTGATTTCATGGTGTGTAGATCTAAAGATTTGAGTGAGGGATTAGCTATTGATGTTTGTGTTAATCTGGATTAATTTTGTGTTGGTTTTCTGTTCAGTGTTTCGATTTCATGTAAGAATCTGGAATGTAATTGTTTGGGCAGCTTGAATTGATTAGCTGATAATACTGGACTACTTTTAGATTTTTGTGATACATGGCTGATTAGTTAACCTCAATGTATATATTTATGCCTACACATATCTTATGATTGTTAATGAATTACCACTTCGTTGTGCACAAGTGCTCATTTCAACGGCTCGCATTGAACGGCTTTTTAGAACGATTTGTCTCAATTGTGATCTATGAGTGTCGGTCTGTATAAAGATTTCAGAAATTGTAGCTTTCGAATTATCCTTTTCCCAATAAGTACATCATGGGAAAATTAAAAAAGAAATTTGGATACATTTTTATTTTGAATATCCATCCAAATTTCAAAATCTGCTCAGCTCAAGGATCCAGGCGGATAGAAGTCAAAATTTTGACTTATTTAGGTTTAATATTGATTTGTATAGAGATTTCAGATTGTTGTGTATTTTAAACTCTTTTTAAGCTAGATGTACCAAGCAAAACAGCATTGTTGTGTTGTGTTTTTTATAGACCATGGTCCATGGATCTTGTTTCAATTTAAGTTGATACAGCTAGTTATAATCACTTTCCGATCTAGAATCAATCTTTGATACTGTATCGTTATGTTATAAACTATACTGCCTACTTTTAGGAGTTATGGTGTATGGAGTAATTTCTTATTGCATACTTTTACGAGGTGCAATTTTCTTTTGGTAGGTTGAGTAATCATGAATAGTTTTATAGTTGAACTTTAAATCCAATAAAACTGGTAAACAATAATAATAATAAAAGTATTTTATTATTTTCGTGTTATTAGTAATAATAGTTTTATAGTTGAACGCCATCCTTTCATATTATCACCTTACTTTTCCAGTTTTTCCGCCACTGATGTACTCCCTCCATTCTCATTCAAGGTTAGATTTATTGATAAATTTAATCAATATATAAATAACAATGGAGTACTCCTATAAAATTTGTGGTACCATTTATTACTTGACTGGTAACTTTTTATACATAGCTATTTTAAATTAATTAGCATCTACTGAGATGCAAAATTTGCATTCTGAATCTCAAATCCTCCTTTCTTGAGGAAATGGGAGTACCAGTGAGCAGAGAGCTTAGGATATCTCTTCAATTCCTTATCATCCCTATCCACATAGTACAGACCATATCCTACCTTGTATCCTCCCAACAGCTCAAATCCATCCAGAAATGACCACAGGAAATACCCCTTTGTGTTTGCTCCATCTCTTCCAACATTAAAACAGTAAAAAAAGACTTAACATCTGAAGAAATAGTGACAAAATCAATCTTCTTAGGAAGAATGTCTTATTACCTTATTGCATCAAGTAAAGTTCCGAGGTAGATTTGCACATACTTGACCCTTGATTCATCCTTTAGCGCTACGTCAGGCTTAGTCCCTAGACCTGTCAAACACGAGCCGTAAAGGATAAGAACTATCAACAAATGTCCTACTGTTAAAAATGTAAGCGATAGATAAGTGAGTTCCAATAGCATAAAGAATGTGCACGTGGAAAACTATCGACAGAGTTATAGAAGATCGTGTGCTAGTGTAAGACTGGCACACGATCTTCTATAATACATGTAACTAAGTAAGAGGGAGGGAGGGAGTACCATTTTCATGGATATAAGTTGGTGGATTATCATAAGTTGTCTTTAGGTAGTGCAGAATCTTATATAGCCCGGATGAGTCCACATTTTCTTCTGATGGTATTTCTGTAGGATCCCCTAAAGAAACAGCTAAATCAATAGCAAAAAGACTCTGAATTGATCACTAAATGCAAGTAGGATTTTGCTTACATGATAGCATAGCTCCCATATCAGCGTTAAAGTCCCGGACTTTCATGTTGAAGCATCCTGGATCATCTTTGATTAAGATTGTAGCGTAATGGTTCAGACCTATAAAATCGAACGCACCCTTTACAAGGTTTGATTCTTTTGAGGTAAGGACTGGTAGCTTTTTTCCAGCATTTTGTTTTACTACATCGGGATAGTCACCGACCACTAGTGGATGAAGAAACCTGCAGTGAAAATGCATCATTTTCTTGATACATTTGAAATGCAGAAAATGACCAAAACAATCAAATTTTACCAGCCAATATAGAAGTCTATAGCCCTCTGACTAGCCATTAGATCTTCTGTAGAATTTGTATACGGCGCGAACCAAGGGGTGTAGAGGTTTAGTCCCACAAAACCTTGTTGGATAGCCTAGAGAGATGCAACACAAATAATGTTAGCAGTAATTAAACAAAAAGTGAAATAAAAGAAAAGAAACACAGATAAATACCTTGTACTTTATACGGTACAGATTTACCACAGATGAATGTGCAAGTAACAAGTTATGACCTGCAATATATGGCTCGGTTGTGGAGTCACCCTTAGTGCAAGAGACACCAAAAGGCGATGAGCAACGCCCTGGAGGGGCGAGGCCATTGTCATAACCTCCTATTGCGAACACATTTGCCTCGTTTATGGTAGTCCACTGTGACACTCGGTCGCCAAATTCCTTGAAGCATATATCAGCATAGTTTGTGAAGTCTCTCCTGAAACCACAGCCAAATGTTACCTACTTTATCAATTAGGTCAAGTTTGAAAAGGTCGGAAAGATGATGATCAAAATGCTTACACCATTTTCCGGCTAAGCCATCCGCTGTATTCATCTTCAAGAGCCTGCGGCGTATCAAGGTGGTACAAGGTAGCATGTGGCTGAATACCTGTTTTTTTGTGTGTGTGAAAAAATGGTTTCAAAGCCAAACTTGAAGATATCCAACAATGTAAAAGATGAACTTTTTTTACCATTCTTGATTAGTTCATTGATGAGGTTATTGTAGTATTGCAATCCTTTCGGGTTCACAGGGCCATTTCCATCTACAAAAACACAGATGCTGAAGTGTAAGAAGAACCAGGGACAAGTCATCATATATTTGAATCGACATAATACCCGGAATAAGTCTTGACCATGAAATCGAGAATCTGTAGGCCTCCAAACCTGTTTCAGCCATGAGCTGTACATCTTCCTGAAATATGAGGATTCGCGAAATGAAACTCGATAAAAACTTCCACGTGTATCTAGAGCGATTGAACTGAATAAAGAAGAAGAAGAAGAAGAAGAAGAAAAATACCTTGTACTTATGATACTGGTCACAGGCAATATCTCCAGTTTCCCCATCAAAAAATTCCCTGGTAATTTCTGCAAGGTAATTTCTAGTAAGACAAAAGAAAAGGTGAAAACACACAGTCTAAGAAGATTTGATTTAGTTCTTAGGACTAGAGTTCATATGACCTGAAGAAATGCTACAGACAACAAAAGTCAGAAACAAACCTGTGTCAGAATGAAGATAAGTGTCCCAAATGCTAGCCTTTCTACCATCTTCAAAAGTAGCCCCCTCTACCTGTTCATTCATCGATCATTTAAGAGGATCTCGTTCGTGCGATTTTAGAAACCGAAGAGAAAAATCGCAGAAACAAAACCAGACCTGATATGCAGAAGCTCCAGCTCCGAAACTGAAGCCAGCTGGAAAATCAGTTCTGGTATAATTCTCCACACCCGAAACAGTCATCGTCTTCAACAAGAAGATCAGCCAGATTATGAGCGCCATTTCGGAGAATCCGGTAATTTTCTCCATCAAAATCCTCTGTGATGAAGTTCAATAACTTGATCAGTTATTATCTTGATTAAGTTCAAAACTGAGCCACAGAAATAATGGAAAGTGCAGAGAAGACTTTTTGCGGGCTTGCCTTAATCTTTCCACAAGTAGTAGTGTAGTACAGAAGGAAGAAATCAAACGGCAAGTAATATAATCCTAGACCAAAACTATAATGAGAATACTTTGATATAAGTTTCTCCTTATCTTCCAACAAGGGTAATTTGGTAATTCTACAACTTATACCTTTTCAATAAATATAAGAATAAAAAAGATGTGTCTTTTCAAACAAAAAAAAATTCTTCTGCATATAAATATATACCAATTCATAAATCAAAATCAAGATAACTCACCTTTTTCATTAATTATAGGAAGGTAATTGGAACTTGAAAGGTACACCTAGATAAAACAGAAATCAATATTCTCACTTACTCTTGCAGGTTTTGGTCATAATTTTAATTTTTTGAGCGTCAATTTTCTGATTACATGTAGTCATATGGTTCTCTAATTTATTTATTTTTTTCCTTATTATTTGTCAAACAATTCTGGATAATGAGAATACCTTTGATAAAAGTTTCTCCTTATCTTCCAGCAAGGGTAATTTGGTAATTCTACACCACATACCTTTTCAATAAATATAAGAAACAAAAAGATGTGTCTTTTCAAAAAACAAAAATTCTTCTGCATATAAATATATACCAATTCATAAATCAAAATCAAGATAACTCACCTTTTTCATTAATTATAGGAAGGTAATTGGAACTTGAAAGGTACACCTAGATAAAACAGAAATCAATATTCCCACTTACTCATGCAGGTTTTGGTCATAATTTTAATTTTTTGAGCGTCAATTTTCTGATTACATGTAGTCATATGGCTCTCTAATTTATTTATTTTTTTCCTTATTATTTGTCAAACAATTCTGGATAATGAGAATACCTTTGATAAAAGTTTCTCCTTATCTTCCAGCAAGGGTAATTTGGTAATTCTACACCACATACCTTTTCAATAAATATAAGAAACAAAAAAATGTGTCTTTTCAAAAAACAAAAATTCTTCTGCATATAAATATACCGATTCATAAATCAAAACCAAGATAACTCAACCTTTTTCATTAATTATAGGAAGGTAATTGGAACTTGAAAGGTACACTTAGCTAAAACAGAAGTCAATATTCCCACTTACTCTTGCAGGTTTTGGTCATAATTTTAATTTTTTGAGGGTCAATTTTCTGATTACATGTAGTCATATAACTCTCTAATTTATATTTTTTTTCCTTATTATTTGTCAAACAATTCTGGATATTATTTCATATTCTGGATATTTTTCAAATCTATGAAATGAATGAAAGGAATATTTGTTGTTTTTAAAAAAATTAAAAAGTAAGTCCGTTGCTTCATCCAGCTCGGTTCATCCAATTTAATCGCTTAATTATTAGTTTCTCATGATTAAATTATTATATAGACGAGCTGACGACCGAAGCTATATAAAAAGTAAACATTTTGTGTGGACGTTCTGACATGTCAATTTTCTGATTATGCTCTTCACACTAGGGTATATCCGATTGGGCCTCCTGTATCTGACATTTTGCGATTGTATTTATGTTCAGCTACAACTAACAAACCTTAATATAATTCTCCATTTTTGTTGGAGATCATTTGCATTATACTTTATTTATTTTAATCATGATAAAGAGAATTATTATAGTCTTTTTAAAGAGAAATTTTCCTGTAAGGTAATACGGCCGTAGTAGAATAGTTTTTTATATCATGTTTATATGATTAGTTTATTTTATTAATCTCTTATTATTTTACTTTTAATTATAATTTTAAAAAATGCTTGTAGTTATTAAAAAAATAATATAAAAAGTAAATGTTGTATTTTAGATTACTGAAAAGATATTCTGTTATGGATGACAAAAAGTTTGGACTCAAGTATTAACTAATAGAGGACTGCAAGCACTTCCACCGATAAGCCAATGTTGGATAAGCACATACCCATAGGGTATGAAATTCTGAGCTTATTGAAAAGTCACATCATTTATACATGTAAAGTTGTGTCTTTTCAGTAACGTAAACCAAAACACACATTGATTACCATTAGACAATGCATCTATAAATTGACATATCTAGAACATCCTCTCTACCTAAAAGTATAACTTTCCTTCTATTTTCTTCTCAGTATTTTATGTTCCTACCTTGATTTAGACTACATGTTAATCATTTAGTTTGCTGATGCCCACTCTGGCCTTTACTTAGTAATTATCATATACATGAGTATGTTGAAATTTTTAAATGAAGTATCAATACAAAATGTTAGGGGGGTTCGGAGAAGAATTTGGTTTGTTGCTCTTATTTCTTCACTGATCAAATTTGCATTTTGCATTCCAGGAGCTTTTAAAAAATTATAAAAGTGAATTTCAATGATCTTTTCTGCTTCTACTTTTCTTTGGTTTTACTTTCTACTTTTCTCAAAATATTATTTGATTTTAGCATACTGCCGAAACAGTTTTTTCTATATCTCCCTTGATTGCGTCGGTTTGTGAGTACAAAGTTGTTGGAAATGCACACAAATCTGCAAAAGGTACCTATACAACTTTTGAAAAATGTTTCCAACTTTATGTAAAGATGTGAAGAACTGATAATCATGTTTATGTAATGACAATTTGATATATTCTAGAAGTATGTGTGCCAAGTTGCGTGGAGAGACCACGCTAGTATGACTAATTTAAATATAAATGTGACGTGACTAAAGTTCAATTAATATATGTTGTATCAAATGTGTTGTAGCAATTATACATCGTTATTTTTAGGGCTGGAATTTTGTACCAAGAAACCGTACCAACCGACTTACCAACCGTACCAATACCGAAAAATACCAATTAAATTGGTTACCGACATTGTTGGTATGGTATTACCGTACCAACACTTAGTATTGGGATGGTATTGGTATTGAATATTAAATACCACGGTAATACCGTACCGTACCAACTTATATATTTAAATATTAATTAAATTATTTAATTTCCATATAATTTTAATTATCATTGATTTCTTTCCATTTCCAAGTCTCTAATCTTCTTCAATCAAATTAAATTTCTTAAACATGCCAACTAAGTTACCATTTCCAAGACTAATCACCATTCACCCATTCTTATTCTTCAAGCTACGTTCGTCTTCAAAATCAAATCTGCATCAATCTTTTGTATGCAACTTTTCTCCAAGACTATTGAAGACGAAGACGTTGAAAAATTTAGTTCTACAGCTCTTGTAATTTAATCTATCATCTTGTTGCATTTCATATTTTGTTTTGTTTGGATGTTTAAAATAACTGATACAACTTATATATTTTTAACTTTTGAGTTGGGATTTTTTTTCAACAAATTTTAAGATTTTTTACCATTTTTATAATCTTGGTACGGCAACGGTACATACCGATTACCAACCGAACTTGTTGGTTACCAACATATTGGTATACCGACATATTTGGTTGGTATTGGTTTTTAAAATACGTGTACCAACTATGTTGGTACGGTACATGGTATTGGAGAAAAAACATGATAACCGTACCGATTCCAGCCCTAGTTATTTTACATCTCTTAGCCAAAAAATAAATATAAAATAAATAAATAAGTTTACTGAGAGGCTATGAATGTAGAATTCGCACTGTTCTGAATCTCAAATTTTCCCTTAAGGAAATTGGAATACCAGTGAGCAGACAGCTTAGGATGCCTCCTTAATTCTTTATCATCCAAATCCACATAGTACAGACCATATGCTACCTTAAACCCTCCCAACAGCTCGAATCCATCCAGAAAAGACCACAGGAAGTACCCCTTCGTGTTTGCCCCATCCCTTCCAACATTAAAACAGTGGAAAAAAAAAACATTAAACAGCTGAATACAAGTGACATAATCAATATACTTAGGAAGAATGTCTTGTTACCTTAATGCATCAAGCAAAGTTCCAAGGTAGGATTGCACAAACTTCACCCTTGGTTCATCCTCTAGCACTGCGTCTCGTGCAGTCCCTAGACCTGTCAAATACGAGCCGTAAAGGTTAAGGTGGAAGATGAAACCCAATCTTTTGTTACACTGTGTAAAAATAACATATGCAAATTGTAAGTCCAGATTTTGTTGGCTGCTTTGTGGAATGTCATGTTGCAACATGACTTCAGTTGGCAGAAAAAGATAGAATATTTTCCAGGCTCCAGCGCAGGTTTTGAAGATGGAAGGAAAATATTGTGTGATGGAGTTTATGGAAACTACAGTCCTAATGGGTGTCTACAATGTGATTTGCAGCTGTATTAGAATGGAAATATTCGGTGTGATCGTTTTTCCATTTATCAGATGATTAGACACGCATAAATTCCTTTTCTTCAAGGTTTTAACTTGGAATACAATTCTATTGAAGGAAGGAATCAAGAGCCGTGTGAAAGGAAGTTTCTACATGGCAATGAGCTATAAAAGATGGACATCAGTCGCGTGCTAAGGTGATCGGTTTTACACGGAAATTCTGGAATTCAGAGTTTTATCTTTTGAGCACAAGGCGACGCAGTCCTGGTTTTTCAACCTTACACAAAACACTTGGGACGTGTGTTGAAGCTCGGGTGGTTTAGAACCTTGCCGCACCTTCGTGGAAAAGAAGGTAATCACTGTAACAGCTATCTATGCTAGAGTAGCCAATTGATAGTGTGATAGGCTTGCTGATATAGCCAGTAGCTTGTAATAGATAGGGAAAACTTTATTACAGCTAGTGAAGGGTTTTACCACGGGCTACGGCCCCCCAGACGTAGGTGCATTGCACTGAACTGGGTGATCACATCGTGTTCTTTTTAATTCCGCACTTTTAGTTTTAATTAGTTGTTTTTAATTAAAACTAGAACACGATTGGAATTAGATCACGTAAGCAGGGAATTTCATTTGGTATCAGAGCTTAATCACTCTTTTAATCCTCTTGCGAGGTGAGTGAACGATCTGCTTACTATGGCCAAAGAAGGAGGATCCATCACACGAGCTCCTCTACTGGTTGATGGAGGATACCCGGACTGGAAGACGCGCATGCGTATATTTATTGATCAGCTTGATGATGATGCCTGGAACATGATCGAGATCGGATACAGTCCACCTACCATACCAAATCCAGCTGGTGGAACTATGCCTAAACCTGTTCCATGGACTGACACAGAAAAGGCTATGAAGAGGCTGAACAGCAAAGTGCTAGGCGCTCTCTATAATGGAGTAAAAGATGATCAATTCAGAATCATCTCGGGGTGTACTACTGCCAAAGCTGCCTGGGAAGCACTTGAGAAGGAACATGAAGGATCCAGGTCTGTTAGAAAGATCAAGCTTGGAATGATCAAATCTGAATTTGAAAGTCTGGAGATGTTGGAACATGAGACAGTTGATGAGTTCAGCACTAGATTGAAAGATTTAATTCATAGAGCACATCAGTTTGGTGAAAGATATACTGAGGCTCAAGTTCTGGACAAGGTGAAGAGGTCATTACCTGAGAGATTTTCAGTCTTAGTGATGAACCTGGAGATCAATGCTCAACTGGACGTTGTTACTTTAGATGAGCTGTTGGGGTTTATGAAGACTTCTGAGATGTGCACTGAGAAAAGTAAGGATAAAAAGGCTCTGTCATTTCATGTTGCAACATCAAAAAGTAAAGGAAAGATGGAGGAAGATAATATTGGCTCTGATGAAATGGCATTGCTTGCTAGAAACTTTGGGAGATTCATGAGGGGAAACCAAGGAAGAGGATATTCTGGCAATCAAGGAAGAGGAAATCAAGGTGCTCAGAATCAAAGCAATCAGGGTCAATTCAGAGGGGTTCCAGGTCAACAGGGTGCACAAGCTCAAATGAATCAAGGCCAGGGAACTCAGAATTTTCAATTCCAAGGAACTAAGCCCTATCAGAATCAGGGAGATCATACTTATCTGAACCAGGGAAATCAGCCCTATCAAGGTCAAGGAGGTCAATCTGTAGAATCTCAGAATGCTGTCAAAAATTTTCCAGGAGGAGATTCTACTCAAACTAGACTCAGGACTGTTGATGATCTACCAAGAGGTCCTGAAGGAACTAAGCATGCTGGTAAACCTCAGTGCAAGGAGTGCAATGGCTTTGGACATCTAGCATATCAGTGTGGGAATTTTTTGAATCAACCTAAGGCATTTGTGGCATCAGGAGAAACCTGGAGTGATGATGAAGATGAGATTCTGCCTGAAAAACATGTGTCTTTTGGAGTTAGAGTTGTGGAATCAGGACCAGTTCCGGATGAATCAGAAAGTACTGATCTCCAAAGTGCATATGATGATCTGTATAAGGAATGGGAAAACTCAGTTGAACTAATCAAAAGTCTAAAAATTAGTCAAACTGAAGCTACTGAAATGACAAGCCTTGCAGAAGAAATTGAGTCTCTGAAAGTAAAGGTCAATACCCTAGTGAATGATGCAATGGTTGAGGAGCAGGAAATTGAAGAATTAACCGTAAGTCTAAAATCCATGACTAAAAGAGCTGAGAAAGCTGAAGGGGAGCTTGCTGATCTGAGAAAGAAACTTGAAATCTCAGAAGGAAAGAAACCCATGGATGATATGGAGAAATCACAGAAGCTAGAGATAATGACAAAAAGGGCTAAAGATGCTGAAGTAGCTTCTGATATCCTGGTTAAGAAGCTGGAGATTATGACTTCAAGAACAGTAAGTGCTGAAGAAAAAGCTAAAGCCAGAACCATTGACTGTGACAATCTGGGGAAGAAGTTGAGAACTGCAATTGCTAGAGCTGAGGAAGCTGAAGCAACCATTCATAAACTGAACACAGGAACTGCAAAATTAAATGATCTCTTGGTGATGGGAAAGACAGATGGTAACAAGCAAGGTCTGGGATTTAACAGCAAGGTGTCAAACTCTCAGATGACCAAAACAGTGTTTGTGTCTGCAAGAAATCAAGCATCTAACAGTCAGAGAAAATTCAGAAGAAATCAGCCTAACTGTGCACCTGTCTCAGAAAAGAGAGGATCTCAGGGAATTGTAGAAAGGAAGACCCCTCCTAGATGTTGCGACTACTGCATGATGCAAGGACATGATGAAGTTCGATGCATGAAACTGCTGAGAGATATTATGAGAGGAAAGCAATTTACCTCATGTTGCAACATGGAGCCTGATCAACAGAAGAAACTCACTAGAAAGGTATGGGTACCAAAATCTTCACTGAATTGTCTTGTAGTTCACACCTGCTATAATGTATATGCCAGGAACACGTGGTATTTTGACAGTGGGTGCTCGAGGCACATGACTGGATCCCCAGATCTGTTAAGCAACATGGTATCATGGAGTGGTACAGTACAATTTGGAGATGGTAAGATCAGTAAGGTTATTGGAAAGGGAGAACTTAAAATTCAAGATTTTCCTGTGCTGTATGATGTATTGCTAGTAGAAGATCTCAAGGCAAATCTAATCAGTATCAGCCATCTGTGTGATCATCAGATGACAGTTCATTTTAATGAATCCCTATGTACAGTCAAGCAAGGGACTAGTGCTGTACTTACTGGGAGAAGATCATCTGACAACTGTTACATCTTGGAACCTTTTATTACATGCCTCAGTGCTAAGAGTGATAACTCAATCTTGTGGCATCGTAGATTGGGACATGCAAACACGAAAGCACTGAGTAAAGCATCTAGAATTGAGGCTATCCGTGGACTCCCTCAAATCACGTATCAGAAGGATATGATCTGTGGCCCATGCAAAGAAGGAAAGCAGACAAAAGCACCTCATCCGGCTATTACTGAAATTACCACATCCCAAAATCTGGAACTTCTACACATGGACCTCATGGGACCAGTAAATGTGTTGAGTGTGTCGGGGAAGAGATTTATATTCGTCTGTGTGGATGATTTTTCAAGGTTTTCCTGGGTTGAGCTGTTGACGGACAAATCTGAGGCAGTGAGTGTTATTCAAGATCTGGTCTTACGCCTGAATAATGAAAAAGCCAGTGTAAATCAGAGGGTAGTCAAGATTCAAACCGATAATGGTGGGGAATTCAAAAATGATGCAATGGCTCAGTTCTGCTCAGCTAATGGAATTACCCATATCTATGCTCCTCCATACACAGCTCCCATGAATGGAATTGTAGAACGCAAGAACAGAACAATCCAAGAGATGGCTAGGACTATGATGGCCGAGTACAGTGTTCCTAAAAGGTGGTGGAATGAAGCAGTCAAAACAGCTTGCTATGTGATTAATCGCGTCTATTTGAGGCCGTGGACCGAGAAAACAGCTTATGAAATATGGAAAGGAAGGAAGCCAAGTGTTGCTCACTTTCATGTATTTGGTGCAGAGTGTTATATTCTCAGAGATAGAGAGAAACTGGGAAAATTTGAATCTAAATCCGACAGGGGGGTGTTCCTTGGGTATGCGATGAACAGTAGAGCGTACAGGGTTTTTAACAGACGTACTGGAACTGTTATGGAATCTATTAATGTGATAATTAAGGATGTGCCGGATAGGGTTCCAGAAGATATTGATGATATGGAGTTACAGCAGAGAACCTCAATTCAGAATACTGAAGGTCCAAAGAATCTATCTTCTGAACAACCTAGTACAAGTTCTCATGTTGCAACATCACTTCTGACTCCAGGAGATGGTCAAATTTCTAAACCTACTGAAGTTGAGCATACAAACCCAGAAAATCCCAGTGTATCATCAACACCTCCTTTGGATGAATCCACTCAACCAATCACTGAAAATAATTCGGACAATTCGGATGAATCTGATGGAGAAACAACACGAGCAGACACTAGAATTACTCCACGACAGAAAAATCCCCGAGGAAAGCCTCCTGTGAATTATGCCCAAATGCACCATGGAAGCCGCCATGTTATACAATGTTTTCTGTCTTTGATCGAGCCAAAGAACCATAAGGAAGCCTTATTGGACGAATACTGGATCTCAGCTATGCAGGAAGAACTGAGTCAGTTTGAAAGAAATGATGTATGGGAGTTAGTTGCTCGTCCGCAAGGAATCAATGTCATTGGCACGAAATGGATCTTCAAGAATAAATCCGATGGAGACGGAACAGTAACCAGAAACAAAGCCAGGCTTGTTGCTCAGGGATATACTCAGGTTGAAGGTGTGGATTTCGATGAAACTTTCGCCCCAGTTGCTAGACTTGAATCTGTGCGAATTCTCTTAGCCATGTCATGTGTGTTGAACTTTAAGCTGCACCAGATGGATGTTAAGAGTGCTTTTCTAAATGGCATTGTTAATGAGGAAGTGTATGTTGAACAGCCTAAGGGGTTTGAAGATCCTCACTTTCCTAATCATGTGTTCAAGCTCAAAAAGGCATTATATGGTTTAAAACAAGCTCCTCGTGCTTGGTATGACAGGCTCACTCAGTTTTTACTTAACAAAGGCTATATTCGAGGGGGAGTTGATAGAACACTGTTTATGTACTCTCAAGGGACAGATATTCTAATAGCTCAGATTTATGTGGATGATATTGTTTTTGGTTCAACCTCTACAGATCTGGTAAATGAGTTTGTGTCATTGATGACATCTGAGTTTGAGATGAGTATGGTTGGTGAACTATCTTATTTTCTGGGATTACAAGTCAAACAGGGTGATGATGGCCTGTTTATCAACCAAACAAAATATGCCTTGAATCTTGTTAAGAAGTTTGGTCTTGGAGATGCAAAGGCAGTTAGAACTCCAATGTCTACCACTGAGAAGTTAACTAAAGATGAGAAAGGTGTGCCTGTTGATACTAAACTTTATCGAAGCATGATTGGAAGTCTCTTATATCTGACAGCTAGCAGGCCTGATATTTCTCTAAGTGTTGGAATATGTGCTCGTTTTCAAGCTGCACCTAAGGAATCTCATGTATCTGCAGTAAAGAGAATCATTAGATACATCTCTGGCACTGCTGATTATGGTATCTGGTACTCTAAAGGAACTAGTTGTCAGGTGTATGGTTACAGTGACTCTGACTGGGCTGGAAACGCAAATGATCGAAAAAGTACAACTGGAGGCTGTTTTTTTATTGGGGAGAACTTGGTGTCTTGGTATAGTAAGAAGCAGAACTCAATCTCTCTATCTACTGCTGAGGCCGAATACTTAGCTGCAGGGAGCTGTTGTACTCAGTTGATATGGATGAAACAGATGCTCCGAGACTATGGTATTAAGCTGAGACGTCTTACAATTCTATGTGACAATAAATCTGCTATTGATATCTCTAAGAACCCAGTTCAGCATAATAGAACCAAACACATCGATATCAGACACCATTTTATCAGAGACTTAGTTGAAAGAAAGGAAGTGGAACTTAAGCATGTGCCTACTGAGAGCCAATTTGCTGATATCTTCACTAAGCCTTTGGATGCCTCAACATTTGAAACCCTGAGACAACATCTTGGGGTGTGTACTATCTAAAGTACTGAGGGTTGCCTACTTGTATAGTTGTTATTTCAAATTCTGTTTTTCGTTTGATAAAAATCAGAAAATACCAAAAATATGGTTAAGGGCAGAAGTTGCATGTCATGTTGCAACACGAAGATATAAGGTGCAAGTGATAGTCTATGGCGCATGAGATAGGCGCATTTATGGGTAGGAGACAGCTTGGGCCCACAGAATTCATGTGTTATTTTTCCGTTGGGCATTATTAATATTTCGCGTAAAAAGGCGGAAAAACTTGTTTTCCCCTTTTCATTCGCGCCCAGCTAGAAACCCGTCCCCATTCCTATTGCAACACGAAATTTTTGCTCTCTCTTCTTGCGAAATCTTTCCAGTACTCACCGGACTCGGCGTCGGATTTTTTCTGTGCAGTTGAAACCCGCGGCTTTCCTCTTAAGGTACCAACTGGTTCTCTCGATCTATTGGTTTCTTCTGGTTCTTGAGTTAATTAATAGGGTTTCTGTGAGTATCTGTGATTCGTGTCTGGTTTATTCGGTCTAGCAATATCATGTATTTTCGTGAATGTGATCGATTCAGATTGGGGTTTGGTAGTCAAGATTGGACGGATTTAGGGGGAGTTTATGACACTCGCTGGGTTAAGGGTTTATGGGATCCCTGTACTGATTTGATGGGGCCCGAGGCTAATGTTGTTGGATTTGTGACACCCTTGCCTGATTCACCTCCGTCCCCTGCCCTGGATGTGATTCCTGAGAATTTTATACCTGCCCCTGGTTCAAGAGATGACATTAAACTCAGGGACTATCATGAGAGGTTAAGAATCTGGAACTATGCTAAGGGTCTAGATAATTTTCTGCATGGTGCGTTGGGGAGTAGAAATAATCCTGATAGATGTTCATTTGATGGCAAGATGAGGCCAAAACCCCCTAGGACAGATGTAATTATAACCTCTGATCTTTATAAAACAACTTTTGTGAGGCCTGAACCCAAAGCCAACCCGTATCTGAGGCCTTCTTCTCCTAATTCCAGGTATTCTACAAGAGGATCATCTATGGCTGGAAATCAGAATAGAGATGGCAGCTCTGAACTTCCAAAGAGGAGACCAAACACGAAGATTCCCTGTGTGAGGAGTAGGCCCTATCACACCAGATCAAACACCAAGCTGAGGTCTGTGTTTACCAACACCAGTGATAACCCCATAGTCCTGGATGATTCTGGTTCTCAGAAGGGAGGGCATGAAAGCATTGACTCTATCATCTCCAGGTGTGCTGATTTTGTTGATCCTTTGGATCACGTGATCTTGGGCCAGCGACTCAAGCTCAGGCAACAGGCTCCTGCAACAGCACAGGCACAGTCACAGGAGAATATTACTCCAACTGTTCATGACACCATTCATGGTCCAGCTGTTATTCCAACCTCTGCCACCTCTCCTGGAGTCTCCTCTGGTCCTGTTTCTAATGGTTTATCTCGTACAAAAATGGTCTCCAGGAGAACTAAAATGACTGCTGGAAGGATATGGAATGATGGCAGAAGGAGGCAGCGATTCACAAACTTTCCTCAAGCCACACCTCGATGTGAGGATGATCCTTCTCCCCAATTATTAAGAGCCTTCAGACATCCTGCCTCTGCTGATGAACTAGATGGGATTAGAGTCACTGCATCTGGGATTCCTGATGATGTTCCAGGAGATTCTTACTCAGAACCAGCTGCACGTACAGATTTTCTCCGGTATGGTGGGACTGGTGCAGTGCTTTCTATGCCTGATGGCCTAAATCTTGAGGATTGTTTTGAACCTCTTTCGGATGCTGAAGAAGTTCAGAAGGATGAGCTTGTCATTGCTGATATCCTGGAGAGTTTGAGGAAACCAGTACCTGCCCCAGCTTCAACTGATGCTCCTGTGCCAGCAGTTTCTCATGTTGCAACACCAGATTCTCCCAGTCCCTCACAGAAAACTGAGATTGTAGAATCTGATGATCAAACCAAGACAGCCATTCTTGAAGACCAGGAAACTGGTAATGCTGATGATGAGGTCCAGGGTCCCTCCTCTGCTCCTACAGAGATGCCACCTACACTACCTAGTGATGATGATCTGGGTCATGAATTCCAGTCAGAGGAGGATAGCCAATCTGTGTCTTTTACAGAGGTTCCTCTCCCTATATCTAAATTCAGAAGCTTGAACAAGCTCAAACCCAGAGTTGCTAAGAAGTTCTCCTTAAGTGGTTCATCAGATGGTGATGTTTTGCTATCCCTAAGGCAAAGGGTGGATATCAGATCCCACAGGAAGAAGTTCACAGCAAGGGCTACTCCAGCTACTGTTAAGCACTACTCGAGGAGAGCAAGGAGGATAACTGAGAAAAATTCTACAGCTGCTGCCACTGTCACTGGAAAGACTCAGCTACATCTTAGCTCTGAGAAACCTTTACCTCCACACTCTCCAGCACATGATGATAATGTCCCTGCCTCCTCTCCGCTCAGTCCTATTAAACTCAATGTCCCAGATTCTCCAATTCACTTGGACAACATCAATGTTGAGCAGGATTTGCTTTCCCCTACCTCTCCATATCCAGCTCCAGATGAGGCAGACTATGCAAGTTTGGAGGATCCAACTGGTAATGACACCCCTGCTGATGAGAATCTTGCTGATCTGGAAGATTCAGATGTTGACCTTGAGACTAAAACTGGGAAGGAGGATGCCCCTGAGGATGTTGAGATGCTCAATGCTAGGCTGTTGTCCTTGGCACACTCTGAGAAGTTCTATTCTGTCACAGCCAGCCTACACTATGATCTGTTGAGTTCCAGGGGTTTCTTTGTAGAAAAGGTGCTGGATATTAAGAAGTGCGCTGAAAGTGGCTTTGATACATTTCTGGGCCAAATTGGCTATGTGCAAGCGGCCACTGTCTTCAAGAGGTATGATCCAGACATGGTGCTGGAATTTTACAGTAATCTTCAGAGGAGCACACTGCAAGCTGGAAATGATTGGTCTGGCAAGCTATACTTCAGGGGGAGAATCGTTTCACTTACCCCAGAAAAATTGAACTCAGTCCTAGGTATTCAGTTGCTGGAGGACTCTGATATGGCTTATCCCAGAGACTATATTGTGGACAATCATGTGCTGGCTAGAGCACTGACATTTGGGAAGCTCAGCTCCTGGCCCTCTGGACATGTACCCACCAGCTCTCTTACCCTCAGGTTTTGGCTGCTCTTCAAAGTTCTTATCAACTGTTGGATGCAAACTTCCAACACCACTTCCTTGACCCCAGATCAGGCAGAGCTTCTATTTGGGATTGGTTCAGGGTGTGAGGTGAACCTTGGGGAATATGTGTTAAAGAGAATTGTGGGTGCTCTTGATGCATCTAGATGCACTGAAGCTCTTCCTCATCCGTGCCTGATTACTGCATTTCTAGTGGCTGAAGGGTTCGAGGCAAATGAGGATGAGATGAAACCAGCTGGCAAGTTTGGTTTTACTGCCAAGTCCTTGGACAGGACTGTGCTGGATCTGCCCTGGGATCAAAAGATGATGTCAGGAGATGTTGTTATGTCTAACCAATTTGAGTTAAGGGCTGCCGAGAAGGAGATCCAGTTGCACATGGATCAAATTCTGTTTCACAGTGAGCTGTTAAAGAAGGCTCAGGATGCTAAGGCTCGAATTCTGGCTGCTATAGCCAAAGAAGATGAGAGGGGTGAACCACCTGTTCCACTTGCTTCTAGTCCATCTATGCCTGCTCCCTCCAGGTCTTCTAAGCGAGCTAGTTCCTCTGGCCATATGAAGCAGCCCCGAGCCAAGAAGACCAAGATTTCAGTCACTCCTGCCTGGAAAAGAGGCAAAGTTCTTTCTGACTCTGAGGATGATGCTCAGTGATCTTTGTATTTTTCTCTCTCCCCTTCTCTGTCTTGATTTCATACTGTGGATGTTTTGTTTCGGGCCCTTTGGCATTTTATGGCCCCAGGGGGAGATATATTGTGACTGAGTTTCTTTTTGTGACTGTATTAGAATGATAATTCTACTTTTTCTGCCAAGTTCTTATGATTGGATCCATGAAGTAGAAGCTGTTGGTTTTCTGAGATGTTAAATTCAGTAGAAGCTTTTGACATAGTGGGTCCACAAATTGCCAAAGGGGGAGATTGTAAGTCCAGATTTTGTTGGCTGCTTTGTGGAATGTCATGTTGCAACATGACTTCAGTTGGCAGAAAAAGATAGAATATTTTCCAGGCTCCAGCGCAGGTTTTGAAGATGGAAGGAAAATATTGTGTGATGGAGTTTATGGAAACTACAGTCCTAATGGGTGTCTACAATGTGATTTGCAGCTGTATTAGAATGGAAATATTCGGTGTGATCGTTTTTCCATTTATCAGATGATTAGACACGCATAAATTCCTTTTCTTCAAGGTTTTAACTTGGAATACAATTCTATTGAAGGAAGGAATCAAGAGCCGTGTGAAAGGAAGTTTCTACATGGCAATGAGCTATAAAAGATGGACATCAGTCGCGTGCTAAGGTGATCGGTTTTACACGGAAATTCTGGAATTCAGAGTTTTATCTTTTGAGCACAAGGCGACGCAGTCCTGGTTTTTCAACCTTACACAAAACACTTGGGACGTGTGTTGAAGCTCGGGTGGTTTAGAACCTTGCCGCACCTTCGTGGAAAAGAAGGTAATCACTGTAACAGCTATCTATGCTAGAGTAGCCAATTGATAGTGTGATAGGCTTGCTGATATAGCCAGTAGCTTGTAATAGATAGGGAAAACTTTATTACAGCTAGTGAAGGGTTTTACCACGGGCTACGGCCCCCCAGACGTAGGTGCATTGCACTGAACTGGGTGATCACATCGTGTTCTTTTTAATTCCGCACTTTTAGTTTTAATTAGTTGTTTTTAATTAAAACTAGAACACGATTGGAATTAGATCACGTAAGCAGGGAATTTCACAAATAAGTAAAAAAATGGAGGGAGGGAGAACCATTTTCATGGATATAAGTCGGTGGATTTCCATAAGCTGTTTTCAGATAGTGCAGAATCTTATATAACCCGGATGAGTCCACATTCTCCTGTGATGGTGCTAGTGTGGGACCCCCTGAAGAAACAACAAACAGCTAAAACATTACCAAAAAGACTCTAATTATTTCACTAAATGAAAGAAAGATTTTGCTTACATAATGTGAGAGCTCCCATGTCAGCGTTTATGTCCCGGATTTTCATGTTGAAACTTATTGGATCATCTTTGATGTAGATTGTAGAGTAATGGTTCAGACCTAGAAAATCAAACTCAAACGCGCCCTAAACAAGGTTTTGTTCTTTCGAGGTAAAGACCGGTAGCTTTGTTCCAGCATTTTTCCTTACTATGTCGGGATAGTCCCCGAACACTAGTGGATGAAGCAACCTGCAGTGGAAATGGGACCGAATATGCATCGTTTTCTCACAACTTGTAATATTTGTAAGCAGAAAATGACCAAAATAATATAATCTTACCAGCCAAAATAAAAGTCCATAGTCCTCTGAGTAGCCATTAAATCTTCTGTAGAATTTGTATACGGTGCATACCAAGGAGCATAGAGGTTTAGTCCCACAAAACCATGTTGGATGGCCTTGTGAGATGCAATACAAATGATGTTAGTAAATTTGCACAACAAGCAGGAAATTCACAAATAAATAACCATACCTTGTACTTCTTACGGTATAGTTTGACCACAGATGAATGTGCCAGCAACAAGTTGTGACCAGCAATATACGGCTCAGTTGATGAGTCTCCCTTAGTGCAAGAGACCCCAAAAGGTGATGAGCAGCGCCCTGGAGGAGCGAGTCCATTGTCATATCCTCCGATTGCAAATATATTTGCCTCATTTATGGTGGTCCATTGTGATACCCGATCGCCAAATTCCTTGAAGCACACATCAGCATAGTTTATGAAGTCTCTTCTGAAATAACAACCAAATGTAACCTACTTTTCATCAATAAGGCCGGGTTTTGATAAGATTAGAAGGATAATAACCAAATGCTTACACCATTTTCCGGTCAAGCCATCCATTGTATTCATCTTCCAGAGCCTGTGGTGTATCAAGGTGATACAAGGTGGCATGTGGTTGTATTCCTGTTTTCTGGTAGAATATGGTTTCAAACCCAAACTTAAAGATATCCAACAATGAAAAAGGATGGAAATTTTTTACCGTTCTTGATTAGTTCATTAATGAGGTTGTTGTAGTATTGCAATCCTTTGGGGTTGACAGGGCCATTTCCATCTCCAAAAACACAAAAACACCAAATTGTAAGCCTTAAGGAAACCTTACAAGTCTTCAAGTTCATACAATAGGTAACCAAAATCGAAGGTGCATACCGGGAATAAGCCTTGACCACGAAATTGAGAATCTGTAGGCTTCCAAGCCTGTCTTAACAATGAGTTGGACATCTTCCTGAAATACCATTCAAAATTGAATATGATCACTTGAATTGAAACTTACCTGTGTCAACTAAACTGGGGGAAAGAGATGGCTAACCTTGTATTTATGATACTGATCACAGGCTATATCTCCTGTGGCGCCATTGAAGGACCTCGAATATTCTGCCAGAAGAAGAAAACACATAAGGTCTCAAAACGACACACTCTATATACATATTTAGACACCACGAAACAGTTCCATTTAAGTTAAATTTTGAGGAATACTAATGGATAAAATCAGGAAAACAAACCTGTGTCTGCTCGAACATAAGTGTCCCAAATGCTAGCCTTTCTTCCATCTTCAAAAGCAGCCCCCTCTACCCGTGATCAAGAACATATACATTGAGGAAAATGTAACAATTTATGAAATTTGTACCAAAATACTAATTATAGTACCAAAACAAACAGGACAACTAATGTTAACCAGAAACTTAAAAAGAGAATTACAGAAAGGAACTTTTTTTATATAAAAAACAAACTGACTTGATATGCAGAAGTTCCGGCTCCGAAAATGAAGTCATCTGGGAAATCAACCCTGGTATAATTCTCCACGCCCGAAACTATAATCGTCTTCATCAAGAAAATTAGCCAGATTGTGAGTGCCAGTTCGGAGAATCCGGTGATTTTCTCCATCAAGCTCCTCTGTGCAGCCATGGCGGCTTGCTGGCCGGGCTTGGGAGCTCACGCTCTTACACAGAGCCACGGAGTCTAAAAGGTACAAGTAGTTACTGTCCACAGAAATGTCCTTTTTGTGCATTTTCCTTTTTATTTCCATGGTAGGCCAGCAAGCTGAAAACAAATGGCTGCAACTGTGCAAGATCACAACTTTATTACTCATAATTTGGTTGCTAACTGAGATTTTAAGCTAAACCCACCTAAGAAGAACTCGTTACTAAAGATGCTTCCTTTGTTTTCCAAATACGAGTTACTATTTGAATCGATTTTTTATACCTTTTATTGAGTAGAGAGATGAAAAGATTTATAAGTGAATGAGAATGAGCGTTCTATATTATATATACATAAAATTACAATTTTTTATGAATAGATGATAAAGTGTGAAATGCTCATGCGTGAAAAGGACTTTGAATGTAAAAATATGAAGTTAACAAAGTCAATAATCTTGAGCTATATGGATAGCTCTCAAATGAGGACTTTGAAGCTTGATAATGTAGTTCTATAAATAGATGTGAACTTTTTATTTTAGTGTTTAGTAAAAATGGAGGGACTATAATTATTACAATTCAACATGATTCTCCAATCATTCGTGAATGACTCGAACACACAACCTCTTAAATGTAAGATGAAATACTGAAATGCCTTACATTGCATTGCACTTTATTGTCATCACAAGGCTTTATTAACAAACAACTTGTATGCTTCATACAAAATAGTGTAACATGATAGCTAGAAAGTATCTATTGAGAGCCTATGGATTTAGAAGATGAAGAACTTGCATCAATTTGAATTTTGCTTCCTCCCTTCTTGAGGAAATTGGAGTACCAATGAGCTGAAAGCTTAGGATATCTCTTCAGTTCCTTGTCATTCAAATCGACATAGTATAGGCCGAATCCTGTCTGATACCCGCCAAATATCTCAAATCCATCTAAGAATGACCACATGAAGTATCCCTTTGTGTTTGCCCCATTCCTTTCAACATCAACATTTACCTCAAAATATCAGAAAGAGTCGAAAAATGGAATTTACAGACAGACAACCATTTCACGAGTAGATGTCTTACCTTAAAGCATCAAGTAGAGTTCCGATGTAGGATTGCATGTATTTCACCCTCGGTTCATCCTCTAGCGTTGCATTGCGCAGAGTAACTTGACCTATCAAACAAGAGTGTCAGATTCAGACAGCATTTGATCTTCTGTAAATCTCAGTATAGCTTTGAGTGATTTTTCAAAGAAGTACCATTTTCATGAATATAAGTAGGCGGATTTCCATAAGCTGTTTTCAGATAATGCAGAATCTCATAAAGGCCTGATGAGTCCACATCTCCCTGTGAACAAAACATATACTTATACACCCACCCACACACACAGAGTTTAATGATTTCTCTTAAGACCAACCTTATCTGCTATTGTAAATGGATCATCTGCAAAAACAAGAAACAATATAAACTGTTATAACTTATAAGCAAAGTAGTAAAACAACAATGTCAGCTGCAAAATGCATCAACAGGAATTTGCTCACATGATATGGTCACTTCCATGTCAGCAATTATGTCCCGGATTTCCACATTGAGGTGGCTCGGATGGTTCTTGACGTAGATTGTTCCATAATGGTTCAGCCCGATAAAATCAAATGCCCCCTTTATGAGCTTAACTTCTTGCACGCTAAGGACTGGCAGTTTCGGTCCAGCATTCTTCTTTACGATGTCGGGATAGTCCCCGAACACCAAAGGATGAAGAAACCTGCAGTAGAAAAAAGAAAAACATGAATGCATCTTTTTCTTGCTAAAGCAGTCCAAAATAATCACTTCTTACCAGCCAATATAAAAGTCTCTACTCCTTTGAGCAGCAATAAGATCTTCTGTAGTATTAGAATCCGGAGCAAACCAAGCCCCGAAAAGGTTCAGTCCGACAAAACCATGTTGAGTTGCCTACAACAAGAACATGGTTATAACATAACCTAGTAAAGTTACTAGGTTATAAGAAGACAGGAAAATGGCATAAAACTGAGAATCTGGATATGTATACCTTATACTTTCTGTGGTACAGTTTTACAACAGATGAGTGTGCCAGCAGTAAGTTATGGCCAGCAACATATGGCTCAGATATTGAGTTACCCGTTGTACAGAAGAATCCAAATGGTGATGAGCATCGCCCAGGTGGGATGATTCCCCCATCATAACCTCCAATGGTAAACACATTTACCTCGTTTAAGGTTGTCCAATGTGAAACCCTGTCACCAAATTCCTTGAAACACACATCAGCATAGTTTGTGAAGTCCCTCCTGCAATTATGCTCAATCAAATGTAAGTTATGTTAATAAAACTAGCTTGAGTTTGATTGGATTAGGATGAATAATAGTAAAAAAAACGCTTACACCATTTTCCGGCTAAGCCATCCGTTGTATTCATCTTCAAGAGCCTGCGGTGTATCAATGTGATACAAGGTGACATGTGGTTGTATTCCTGTTTTTTGAATATGATTTCAAAACCAAATTTGAATATATTCAACAATGAATAAGATAGATTCTTTACCATTCCTTATCAGTTCATCGATGAGGTTGTTGTAGTATTGCAATCCTTTCGGGTTGACAGGGCCATTTCCATCTGCAAAAACACAAATGACAAAATGTAAGAAGAATCAAAATAGAACAAATCTTCATAAGGGAACTCAAAATTAGAGGAAATTTTTTTAAAAATTGAAGTGGCATCATACCGGGAATAAGTCTTGACCATGAAATCGAGAATCTGTAAGCCTCCAGACCTGTTTCAGCCATGAGCTGCACATCTTCCTGGAAGATGAAAATTCGCTTAATGAAACTCGACAACGCTAACTTCCAAAGTATAAAAAAAGAAAAGAATGAAGACTAGTGCAATGAATAACCTTGTACTTATGATACTGATCACATGCAATATCTCCAGTCTGCCCATCGAACACTACCCTTGTAATTTCTGCAATGTTTTACGCATTCAAACAACTTAAAGCATCTCACTTAATGAAGATTTTAAGTCTTTATGTGAGAAATGCTACAGACAAAACAAACCTGTATCAGAATGAACAAAAGTGTCCCAAATGCTAGCCTTCCTTCCATCTTCAAAAGCAGCCCCCTCTACCTGTAAATAAATTAATAAACCAATTTTAACATGATTCTCTTTTGCTAAACATATGTTGTTGGAAGAAACTGAAAAAGACACAGAAACAAGTATTATACCTGATATGCAGAAGCCCCAGCTCCGAAAATGAAGTCAGCCGGGAAGTCAGACCGCGTAAAATTCTCCACTCCGGACACCATCATCGTCATCTCCAACGCAAAAAACAGCCACACTATTTTCTCCATGGGAATCTTCTGTGCAGGCATGGTTTCTTAGTATTACACTTTTATACCTGCAGGCAGCCACATAGTCTGGAGTGGCATGGTTTGTTCATGTCCATACAAATAAAGGCAGTGACAGAAACTTCTTCTTGTCATTTTTCCCATCTGTCTTTCCATAATGGGAAAGCAAGAAGAAGGGGAAAAAAATCTCCCAAGGCATGGCCTATAAATATCTCATATTTTTGTCTTTACGAAGACTGCGTTATTCCATGAATCATCAGCATTAATCCAGAATTCAGAGAAGATGTTCTTCATACAAACAAGATGGCAACTTTACACTAAAACGAAGACTACAACAGTTCAAATCTTCTCAAACTCTAGCACCAACATTTAGTGAAAACGTGAATTATATAGAATCTTAAGAAGACAACTTAAGATGTAAAATAATACATTCAAGACGAGTCATTAGAATCAAACTAGCAACCGATCCTGTTCGACTCAGTGAGAAGAGGCTAGCTGTGTTGTTAAAGAAGAAGTAGTAGTAGGCATTATAGTTTCTTGGAAAGTGCTTCTTCCTCGTAAGAAATTGGAGTACCAATGTGCTGAGAGCTTCGGATATCTTTTCAATTCCGAATCATCCATATCTACGTAGTACAGTCCATAACCAGACTTGAGTCCATCCAACAACTCAAGACCATCTAAGAATGACCACATGAAGTATCCCCTTGTATTTGAACCATTTCTTCCAAATTTAAACAAATGTGAAAAAACCCAAGATTCATGTCAGAAAAGTTCTCTCATGCTCAATATTCATGAAATGCAAGAAATTGAGAGGCTACCTTAAAGCATCAAGCAAACTTCCAATGTAGCTTTGCAAGTAGTCCACCCTTGCGGTATCATGTAGCGTTCCATTCCGCAGCATCATTTGACCTGACATAAAACATAATCATGAACAGGAGCAATGTATATACAAGTCTAACTTTGAACTTGGATGGAGTGGTACCATTTTCGTGGATGTAGATTGGAGGATTGCCATAAGCTTGTTTCAAATACTCTAGAGTGTAGTAGAGACCTGATGGTTCTACAGGAAACTGATTCAAGAAGTTGTAACTCAATCAGTGAACTCCCAAATAGCAAAAAGAGAACCAAAAAAACAAGCCTTACCGGATCATCTCGTTGTACATGAACTGCATAAGCAATACAAAAAAATGCGTAAGAAGATTCTTACTCAAGATCTCAAACGAACAAAATGCTAAAGTAAAGTAAAATGGTGAGAATTTTTCAAAAAAAAATAAAAAATTAAATGGTGAGAAGCTCATACACACGATTTTGATTTCCATGTCAGACATAACATCGATTTTTTCAGCCCTGGGATAGTCCATCACAGGTACTGTTGAATAGTGGTTCACCCCTATGAAATCAAAGGAGCCTTTTAACAGCATAGATTCCGATTTGGTGAATGCAGGAATTTTTTTGCCAGCATTCTTCTTCACTATGTCAGGATAGTCCCCAAAAACCAAGGGATTCAGGAACCTGTCATATGAGTGAAAGATTCAGGTGTAAGCATTTTGGCCTTAAGAGCTTATATACTGATAGGATCAAGCATGATTTTGCTTAACGAACCAGCCAACGTAGTAATCAAGAGCTCTCTGAGTTGCAATAACATCATTCGTCGAATTTGTAAGAGCAACCATCCAATATATAAAGACATTTAATCCCAACATACCATGTTGAACTTTCTGCAACATAAAGCAATGCAATATTATTGAAAATAACTGTGAAATCACCAAATGATAAGGTCAGCAGAATGGATACCTTGTACTTTTGTCTGTACAACGTTACAGCAGAGGAATGTGCGAGCAAGATATTGTGGGCCACAATGTATGGTTCTGTGGAGGAGTTGCCCTGAGCACAGCCCTGCCCTGGTAAAGAGCAGCGTGCTGGCGGTAGCCAAGCCAGGTCATAACCGCCTAATGTGAACACGTTGGCTTCATTAAAAGTTGTCCAATGGCGAACTCTGTCTCCAAATTCCTTGAAGCACACATCAGCATAAGCTGTGAAGTCTTTCCTGAAGCCATGACAGGAAGGTTCATCAGCTATAATTTACATAAATGCCATTAGAGATGCAAAAGAAGAAGAAGAAGAAGAACAGATGCATACACAAATCTTCGACTTAGTAAACCGAGATATCTGTCCTCGAGTACCTGTGGCAGATCATTGTGAAAAAGCGTGACATGTGGTTCGATTCCTGCATGATTATAATATCCTATATGAGTACAAAACATGTATTAACTAAAGAGAATTCAAAGGGATTGGATGGAATCTGGAAGCATAATACCATGGCTAATTATCTCATTTATAAGACTGTTGTAATATTGCACAGCCTTGGGATTCACAGCTCCTTCTCCATCTTAAAAGTATACACATTGCACATCATGATATAGACAATGAGTTGGAGTTCTATTCTATTCTAGCAGCACTTTAGCATTAAACATACTAGGAATAAGTCTGGACCAAGAAATGGAGAATCTGTAGGCCTCCAGGCCTGTATCAACCATGAGCTGAACATCTTCCTGCAACAAGAAACATGCAGAGGAATGGCCTCATAATCCCTCTCACATCATCGAAAAACAGCTGATGAAGAAGATGTTAAGTAACAAACCAAGTCCCACATTGTGGATTCTGGTCTTCTAGCAGAAGAAAAAGAAGTTTTCATTTAAGATTTTAGGTTTTACATTCAGAGAAAAGTACCTTGTACTTGTGGTATGCATCACATGCTACATCTCCAGTTGCACCATTATATCTCCCTGGATCAAGATAGGATGAATGCAACAAAAACAGGATTTCAGAAATCATTGACTTTATGGTTTTAAGAACATACCAGCATGAGCAAATGTGTCCCAAATGCTTGGAGTCCTTCCATCTTCAAATGCAGCCCCTTCAATCTGATGACAAATTTCTCAGTGCTAAGTACTATTTTTAACATATGAGAAACAAGAATATGCCTTAAGATGTAACTTGGAAAGCCGAAAAGGAACCTGATAGGCAGACGATCCGGAGCCAAACACGAAGTCAGATGGGAAATCAGCCCGAGTGTAATTGTCCACAGCAAAGACTTTCAGCTTCAAATCTGCAACCAGGAGTAACAAGGCAAGATAACACATAGAACGCACCATAGTTACCAAGATAACTGTTAAAAAATTGTTCTATATATTGGTTGTGGTGCTATGCCAATTAAAGAAGCAAAATGATTGATCATTTTGGGTTGTGTGGCTGGAAAAAAGTTATAACCATATCAGGAAGGGAGCTAGGAGAACTTCAATTCCTTGTCTAAGTTGTCTTTTAGTGGAAAGGGGAATCACAGAATCAATATCAAAACAACTTTTTTTTTTTTTTGATTGTAATATCAAAACAACTTTGTTGGCAAATAATGGCAAAACGTCAAAACCTTGATGTACATTAACTCTTCAGAAATATTCAGTAAGATTTACCCCTTTTATTGTCATAAAGAAACATCCTTTCAGTTCTACATGTGAAGAAATTTTAGCCATGCAAAAGTTGATCTTTTTATCTTTCCTAAGAACAGATACTAGCAAATCAAAGAAAAGAACCTTCATTTCACTCAGAAGACACTGTGAAATGCAAAGAAAAAACCTCCATTTCATTCGGAATACGCTCGGAGTTGGCAAATGAAAATCAGTATCTTCAACAGCATATGGCACATAACAGAGATGCAAACCACACTTCATAGCAAAGATAGAATCTCATTGTACGCGGTATTGGCAACAAATGGCAAATACCATGTACAGTATACATTAACTCTTCAGGAATCTACAGTAACATTTACCCCCAGTAACTTAAGCTTTTACTGTCACGAACAAACATACTGAAAAATTTTAGCCATTTGAAAAAGTTATATCTTTTTACCTTTCCTAAGAACAGATAATGACAGAATTCTAACAAAGAACATTCATTTCACTCAGAAGACACTGTGAAACGCAAAGCAAAAAAAAAAACCTTCATTTCATTCAGAATGGCACAAAAAAGAGATGTAAACCACATTTCATAACACAATTAAACGGTATAATCGCTGTAAAACACTTCATCAGATCTCATGATCCGGGTCTTACACGATTAGATCATCATCTATAGGACAGTCTTATACATGTTCTTGAAACACTGAGCTATAACTTATTCAGTTGTAAAGCGGGTAGTCGGTCCAGGCGCCGGAAACATGGCCGTTCTCACAGACATAAGCACGAACGACCGGCTCGCCGTCGTCATGGAAGCCGTAGTAGCGGCGCAGGCAGAAGGCGGAATGCAGGTCCCAAGTCTCCTTACAGGAGCAGAAAGCACAGTTCACCTCAATCTTGTTCCTACGGCCATCGTTGATCGTCCTCCAAACCCTAGTCTGCTTGAAGTTCTTGAAGATACCCCGGAAAAGCATGTACTTCCGCTTCTCCTCCGTGTGAACGCAGCCAGGCCAGTCGGAGATGTAGAGGCAGTCGCCTTTGAAGCGGCTGGCCAGCAGCTTGTTCCCCTGCTCCCGGCTCAGATTCCACACTCCTTTGGCTGCGTGCGGTTTCAGAGATCCATCGATTTTCATCTTCTTGCTGGGAGGCGGCGGCGGCGGCGGCGGCGCGGCTTCTTCTATCTCAATCGCCACCTCCTTGTCCATCGCAACAGCCGTACCGGCTTCAGAAGCGTCGTACATGGTGTCGTACATCAAATCGTCGTACAGAGACCATTCCAACGAGTCGGCCCCGGGGAGCGATGAAGGGCTCGGTGGTGCCGCCGCTGGCGGAGGTGGCTGACTCCGCTGGAAATTCTCCTCCGGGCCGAGCTCGCGCTGGAGTCCGAAATCGGAATTCTCTAGAAGGACCCCGGCTTGGAGGGCGCCGGGACAGGAGACGGCGAGCTTGTAGAGCGAGGCCCAGCCTCCCGGCGGTACCGAGTCGACACCGCCACCGTCGCCTAAGAGGAGATCGGTGACGACGGAGGGCATGGTTTTGCAGCACTTGGATTTGCAGCAGACGTCCCAGATCAGGGCGGCGAATTTGGTGGAGACGCAAGCTAGGCGCGGCCAGCTGCGGGGATCTTCCTCGAGCTTGATGAAAATGTTGAGGATGACGTCATCGGATAGCCGGGAGAACACACTTTCCGGCATGTTTTTTTATCTCTCAAAATGGTGATAAAAGCGAGATAGAAAGTGATGAGGATTGAGGATTGAGAATTGAGGAGAGGATGATGAATATATAGGGGAGAATCAAAGTGTGTGTGTGTGATTTCTATGTACGGCAATGGCCAAAGGCCGGCCCAGGAGGGAGGGGAACGGTGTCGGCATCATCTTTGAAATGCTAATTTTAAATGTTATTTTCCTTACTCTAAATGCATGTTTTGTGATTCTTGTTTCTTGAATGAAAACTCTAAACTAAATCAGTAATAAGTGCATTGAAAATTAGTAATACTAGGATACAGTAAAATTTTGAGGGGTGGTGATTCAAACCTTAATGTCATGATGATTCTGGTGAAGTTGGTGACACAAACCTTAAGACCAGCGATATGATCGTCGCAGTCTAGCAACTTATCGTCTGTTAATGTCATTATCGGAATACCATCACTGATAAATTGCAATTTCACCACCGACCAGTCTCACCGTCGGTAGATGCAATCTCGTCATACTACCGACGATGAGTTATCGATCATATCTCTGCACGCCTAGATCTCATCACCGTCGATAACTGCAATCTAGTCATACTACCGGTGATGAGTTAGCGCAGGGTTGGATCTCCTTTTTTTTAATTTGAACCACATTTAGTGGGGGGATTTATTAGGCGCCCCTGAACCTATAAACTTGCCCGTAGGCGGGCCCGAAAGCTTACATCAAAAGCGCAGGGTAAAAGCGCAAAGAAAAAGAAAGAGGGGATACATCATAAAATACTATAGTCTAATACTCTAAGAGTACTAAAGTTACCTGACAAGCGTAGCGTAGTACCTTAACTCGAATTCTACGACTAAATAATCGAAGTCTACTAGTCTAGATAGACTAGAAGCCCATGGGGTTTACTCTCTCGTCGTTTAGACAGTTTAAGAGAGATATAACAAACAAATGGGTAAGAATACTCCCCAAGTCGGTTTGAGTAACTTCGCAAAAAGACCAAATCCAAATCATATCCCCTAAATAAGGTCTAATACTAATGTCAAATTCCAACCAGTTCGAGTCTAACTAGCAAGCAAATTCCACAAAGTATAGGAAATTTGAACGATGCTGAGATATTTCGTCACGTTGCAGTCATCCCTGGGTAAAAGGAGATTTCCTGATTGTGACTATACTATCAACTCAAAAACCGCCGTCACATACCCATCAATCACATAAAGGTCATCCCACGGTAAAAAGGATTTCCTGATAGTAATTTTAGGGTTTGATATAGCAGTTACAAGTGCATAGAATCATTATCTGACACGAGAAAAGCTGCCGAAGCTAACTTCCAAGATCTACAAGTCCAGTCTGTATAGGATAAAAAGGTATCGCCAAAAGTAGGTAGATTACTACTTTGACTAGGATTTCTCCTCACCAACCATACAACAACAGGAATTGAAGCCAACCAAAGTTTAAACGTAAGACCCGACCTTAAACTAAGGTTGGCAGATAATAATTTGTTCAAAAATTCCATGACCTTGTTAATAAAAACCTATACTTTTTTTTTGCTAACTAAAATAAAAGTAAGAAAAACCACCTCATCCTTTAGATTGGCCAGAACCAAGAGGCCAGGTTACCCGAACCGACCTGAACCGGTCCAAGCTGGTCCAACCGGTGACAACCCGACCCGAATGTCAGTATATCTGAAAGCCTGATCGTAAAAACCACATGGGGAGGAAAACAAACCGGCGTTCGGACCGGGTCCTGGCTGAGGACCCGGTGTTGGATCTGATCTGTGCCAGGTGGGTTGCGTCGTTGCTCCGGCTAGCTCGGCGGCGGGAGTCGCTGTGTCGATCGGCTGGACGTTGCCGCCGCTTGGGGGAGGCTCGATTCTGTTGCAACGTCGAGTGGCGCGATTGAGGGTCGAGTCATCCCACTGAAGGGCGGTTGTGGGTGAGGGCAGGTCGGTGTTGCCGAGCCCACCGCTACGAGGACGGCGGTGGCTTGCTTCCGGGAAGGGTCTGGAGCTCTCCAACGTCGGTGGTGTGGTGTCTCCGGATCTGTAGATGAGTGAGGATGGGGTGGTACATAGGTATGGATCTCCTCACTGTCTGCATCTTAATCAGATATCCTCGCCGCATGGATCTCATCGCCTAGTCTCCAAAGTTCCACGCCAGGAACATTGTTCACACCAGCATCGAGAGATCGAAGTGGGTGAGGATTAGACTAGAATATCATAATCGTGATTTGTAGAGGAAAATGGAATCATGATTTGTTTGGAGATTGGGAAAAATATCTAGTTTTATTCCAATTTGCAGAGAAGTCCCTATAAAATAATTTTTTTTGCAAATGGTGGTCCATTTTCACTACATTTATAGTTGATTCGTTACAATGTAAAACAGATTGCGCTACCATGTGCGCATCATTGACAAAAAAATTATCAGCCTTAACAATAATAAATATTTAAAACTGATTGCTAGAGTTAGGATCTACTTGATAACGATTCTAACGTCTGGTGAAGTCTCCGGATAGTGCATAATGTATGATCATACATTCTCACAACCCGTGTCGTGTTCTTCCATGTTGCTTGCTTCATCACATGTAGGATAGTTGAGAGCTCCGCCTGTGTTGATGTCTTGTTGTACTTTAAATTTTTGAATTTTATACTATTGCACGAAAAAAATGAAATATTAATTATTTGATCCCAATAGTTAAGAATCGACTAAATGATTTCGTCTATAGAGTAAAAATTCTTATAATTTGAATGTAAGAGCTACATAATTGTATTTTTCAAACTTGGACAAAAATTTCTTATTTCGACAAAAGTATGAGCCAAATGGTACTATTTAATCTTATAAACAATGAAAGCTTAATTATATAAAAAAAAAATGCAAAGTAAGTATGTTAGTCAAAATTTGAAACTTGAAAAGGAGTTTATACACGTGATTTGGTTAGATTACCCTAATGACCAATGAGTTTATTATAATCCTTATTATTAAATACTAGTAATAACCAACAAAGGAACCAAAAGTGCTTCACTAACCTTTTCATAGAGAAAGTGATACTACTCCCTAGTACAAGTGGATGGAAGCTTGACAAGTGTCCCAACTTCCATGTGAAATAGCATGCGTGTCAAAATAATATTGGAGCACAAAATAGGGGTTGGGAGTTGGGACAAAAATATTTATTTAAAATTTGAAATAATACTTTTATATTTATTTCCTCTATTTCTATACTTATTTCCTTAAGAATGTCATTTATACCATTCATTGAATTTTTCCCAAAAAGTTGTTCTCTTTAAATTTTTCCCTCCTAGCTTGATGATCATTTGCCCAACATTTTGCAGTCAAACAACCCCTTCATTAGCTACACTGGTTTTCTAAATTTGTACTCTCAAATCCGGTAATCCTCAAACTACCAAATCCTGGATTATTAGGGTAAAAAATTGCACAATATTCTATCACACAAGTTGTGATCAAGTGGACTCAACAGAATCAAGTGGAGTAGAGTAGTACTGTTATTTTTAGTAAATTCTTTCTGTTTTTAGAATTTTGGAAATGTTTAAAAATAAATGGGTATGGTTTTAATAATAGATTTAATATTCCAACATTGATTTCCTTGACTAAGAGAGATGGGAGATCGTATCATACTTATCCAATACTCATACGGCGAAGAGCAATGAACGCACCTCAGATATGCAGACATAATTGTCCTAAAAATCCCAGAAGATCTTCAAATCAACCAATATTTTAATTACAGTTTTAGTAAATTCCGGTACTCCTCTATTTATAAATAATAAATCCAATTTGTCACACGGCTGAAAAACAAACTGGCCCCACACAAGAACTAACCCAATCACAGCCACAAACTTATATGCCAAGCCAAAGCCCCAAAAAGTGAAGCAGACAGGTCTGAAATTGCCACAAGAAAATAAGAGGCATTTGTTGACTTCCTTTTCCCATCTTTTACTCCAAGCCATGTATTCATAACAAACTATAATAATTCCATTCATGAAACTCAGCCCATACTGCCTATACATCATTATTTCTGTTACCTGGGTCATAACAACAAGGAGGCACATTCTCAACTCATCAACTTGATGGAATGGTAGTCCCTTACCTTTCTAACCAACTATTGCAAGATCTTATCAACAACACGAATAATTGGAGTCGAAAACTTGAATCATACGCCTACTCAACCAATGAATTTAAGATAGAGTGCTTAAAAAACATTAAGGGGAAAATACAGCAGTACAATATTCAATTCGAACAAACACTGGAGAGGATGAATTTAAGTTCTACAGAGGTTTCATCCATGCAACAAATTCAACAAAATGAAGTTTATGAGTACAGAATCAAGAAACATAATTGTTCAGAGTTTATGAGAGAGCTCTGCTATGGATGAAGGATGATGAGCCAAACACTTGTGCCACTTTGAATCCAGTTGGAGACACTTCATTTTATTACATAGCTCACCTGTTGTTAATTAACAAATTAGACAAGGTTAAAAGGGGGTATAAATCAGACTAGTCTTAGCAGCATGGGAGAGTTTAAGCATGTAAAGCCAATCGTAAATCCAAACCTTGATGGGGTTTTGCTTCGGCTCCTGCTACGGCTAGGGCTCCTTATTGGGCTCTTGCTTGCACTCTTCCTTATTGGGCTCTTGCTTGCACGCTTCTGGCGCTAAGATAAACCATAAAAATAAAACAGACGTAACAAGGTGTTGCATGAACAATACATAACCTATTTATATAACTTGCTGGGGCTACAGAAGCCAGCTGAAGAGATCAAGTAGGCACAAGTTAGGAATTTTTTACTTACAGCAGGCATCGGGGATCTGGATCTTGATGGAGATCTGCAAAAAGTTCCAGAAACAAGCCAAGTTTAATTTCCACATGTTCCTCTTAACAAGTGATCCAAGAGCCTTGAATGCCACTTCCACGTCAGAGTTACCACAATCAAAAAGATCAGGAAGAAATAAACAAACAATTCAGCATATAAAAGAAAATCGACATATTTCAACCAAAACGATACCCACTAAAGTAAGGATGAAACCTTCAAAAAGCCAATGAAGCTCCATAAAGTATCAATAAACCAGAGCCATACTACATGTTCCAAAGGTATGCTTTGTTATAGCCTGTGATGTCGGAGAAAGTTTAAAACTTTTCTACCACAAAACAGATGCTGATCCGAAAAATCAAATGCCAATTAGTTCAAAGTCCAGCTTTGCCGTGAAAGATCCAAGATGCACTTGTTTCCAAATCTAGCAGACTAGCACCAATGGACATTTATGGTCCCTTATTTGAATGGCAGGCATCAAGGATTCCAAAGCTGCCTCTCCACAACTAATAAAGTTGTAGGCAACTGAACCAATCCAAAGAATGTGAACCAATCCAAAGAATGTGAAAATATGCAATCCCCATATCGCTGCATATATCCCATATCTAGAAAAACAGAAAAGGTGATGCCATATTGGAAAATAGAACTTAAAGATTGAATGCACCATCATAATATTTAGGCCTGTTTTCTCTAACTGATCTCCCTACGACGTATGTCGAGGAACACAGCGATTGAAAAGGAAAGAATTACACATAACAGCAAACTATTCAGTGTCACCGGGAAAAGAGACGGATCAGGGTCCAGCACCTTAGGTATTCAATCAGATGAAGTTGTGTATGTAGATCCCTTGGCTTCCACATCGGATGTTGCACATTTATACTCAATGGACGTAAACATAATACTCAATTCAACAGTAAAAACAATAGATGTTCCTCGTCTCACAAATGCCAAACTTGATAGTGGCAGAGTTAAAGTTTAGAACCAAGTATATGCACGTGTTTATCATTACTTCAGTTTATGATATTATTATAGAAACTAAGAAAATATACGTTGTAGGAGACAGTGTAGAAATCCAAGGAACGCCAACCAATGGCCACAATCATAACAAAGTAACACATAGCAAACATATGAGAATAAACATACAAGATCAAGAACTTCTACCTTGACAAAGATTTTGCCCTTGACCTAGGGGGAGATCTTGGAGATGCAGATCTTGAACGCCTGGAGGATTTAGCTTTAGGAGACTTGCTGCAAACAGAATCAAAGAAACGTATTTGTTTAGCTTAGCAACTGTATGGTGATGAGAAACTGCAAAGAAAAATCCAATCAGAACATCTTCCAACCTTCTGCTCCTGCTCCGACTTCTACTTGGGCTGCGGCTACGACTCTTCCCTCTTGATTTAGAGGGACTGCGGCTGCGGCTGTGGCTCCTTGACCTTCTAGAATCATATTCTTTCACCTAAAAGAGGATCGAATTAACAGTTAGCTTTTATTGTGCAAATGACTTCATACAAGTAGTTTTCAGATGATGCACCAAAGGCGGAATCATACTCGAACTGTTGATCGCGAGTAGGAATTGCGAAACTCTGACTCATCAAGCTTTTTAACCTACACAAGAAATGTAGAAGTTAAAGCTTGAGAATAATTAAAAATGAAATGCAATAAACCGATTGAAATATAGGGAGAGAAAACTCACAGCATATTTCATGTCATCCACGTTTGTATAATCCACAATACCAGTAGTGCCTGCAAGTCCATCCAAAATAATATAATAGATGAATTGTAGAATTTTGCATCAAATAATAAGCCCCTCTTAAGCCCAAAATCGGTTCTGTAATGATTTAATTTAGGTATCCATATTTCACATCATTGACCGAAAACCCCCCATAAAAAGATACCATCACAAATCAATCAAATTTTATTTTAAACCAATATCTTACCACTTCCCTCGCGAAAAACCTGGGAAAAACAAACATCACCAGCTCGACGCATGTGATCCTACATATAAGAAAAACATTATGAGGGTGCCTTCAACCAGATAAAAGAGAGGACTGATATTTTTTCCAGCAAAACAGTAGCAAAGTGCACATTCAGTAACATACCTTCAAGTCTTGCCATGAAGCAGAAGGAGGTAATCCAGTGACCATCACTAAGAAATATTGGACAAGTGAGGTCGAATTAAGTCTAATTTTATATAAAAACAAAATAGCACACAAAACAATAAAATAGCATACCCCTGAAGTCAGATCTCCTGGAAACACCACCACGAGGCCCTCTGCCACTGTCTCTGTTATGGCTTCCGCCACTGTGGCGGTCATTCGAGGATGAGTTTCCACGCCCTCCATGAGCCAATTCCACCTATGAAACAGCAAAACTTTAAACACCAATAACCTGTGATCATATGACATAACCAACAGATAACACGTACACGCAGGCGGTTCCCATCAAAATCATAGCCATCACGACCACGAATTGCATCTTCAGCATCACGAGCCTCATCAAACTGTAGGATAATTAAGAACAAATTAAACATTTGCAAGAGTCAAGACTACCACAATGAATACAAGAGCACAGAAACTCACCTCTACGAATGCATAACCCGGAGGCCTTGGTGGGATTTTCAAGTCAATGTGTGCTATCGGTCCATACTGCAGTTAAGACATAATCAAAGAAATAAGGCCATCGCCAAGAACTACTGAATGCAGCCCAACAAAAATACCTTCTTTGAAAAAAAAAAGTATGCACACTTGAAAATTCAATGAAATCAAGATGCGTGAATGCTATTTTCCTAAGCAACTGCCTCATCATTTTAAAAATAAACAAAGCTAAAAAACTACCTTGTAGAACAAATCTTCCACCTCGCGTTCTCGAATGTCACCGGGAAGGTTACCAACATACAGAGTTCTACTTGACCGGCTCATTCTCTGCAACAAAATCAATAAAAAGAAACAGCAAAAGTTATTGACTTCGAATTTATAATTAAAATTTAGCAGTTTATGTGCGCGCAGTGATGGCGGTTACGGTGAGAAGCGAAGATATTACAGATCGGAGAAAATTACCGGCAAATTGATTGACGGTCGCGCCGAGGAAGAAGAGATTGGCCAGCGACTAGGGTTTCGTTGCGGGTGAGCTGATAGAACTAGCAAAAGTGAAGGAAATAATAAAAGGTGGGCAAGTATATACTGTTGTAGGGTGCACGGGGGTTATGCTGTGCCGGATTTCAAATTTTGGTGGCACGTGAGTAGGGATGGCACTGGGGCGGGTTTGGAGCGGGTACTAGCTATCCCATCATCATCCTCATCTAATATTTTAAAACTCATCCCCGCCCCATGACCCATGATGGGTACAAAATTAAAAATCATCCCCGCCCCATCGGGTTTTATTATAAAATCATCCCCGCTCCATGACCCGCCCCATGACTCATCCTCACCCACCTCTTATATCAGTTTAAAATACATTTGTTTATATAACTTTTACTCAAACGCAATAATAATTATATTGAGAAATATAAATCTTTAAAAAAACAAAAATCTCAAACCCAAACAAAAAAATGTAATTGAAATCTCACTCAAATTTGAAGCAAACAAGAAGTTTGTAATTATAAAAACGATTGTCAAAGAATAGTCCAAATACATTATTATTGTTAGTTTTCTTCTCATTTTAACTATTAGGGGTTGATTATTAAATTTTACTAAGAAATTAATTAATATTATTTTTTATTAATTAATATATATAATAATATTATTAATATAATTATATTGGGGCGGGTCGGGTATAACGGGGATGGGGCGGGTTGTGGCGGGTTGGGTCAGGGATGGGGCGGGTGATGTATAAAATCCATCCCCGCCCCATGACCCATGACGGGTTGTGATTTCATCCCCATCCCCGCCCCATTACCCATCAACTTTTCCTCATCCCCGCCCCAAACCGGTGCAAATGGGGCAGGTCACCACCAAAACCCGCCCCAGTGCCATCCCTACACGTGAGCTGTTCAATGAGTGTACAGTGTACTCCTCTATTTTGACTCTTTCAGTCAACTCTTATCTTGGGAAACATTACAATTCACACCCTAATGTTTAGCTTAGAATATAATGTGGTCCTTGGAGTTTTGGAGAAATATAGTTAAATGCCTAACATTTTACTATTAAACAACTTTCAAAATAAATTAGTAATTTTATCCAAAAGGACCAAAACTCATTCATTTTTCAAGATCCAAACAAAATATCATTGGAAAGCACATTGTAAATATGTTGAAAATAAATTTGAATAACAAATTGGGGTGAGGGGATCATTAAATAAGTTTCGAAAAAATCCGTAAAAATTGTAGTGTAGTATAGATACAAATCTAAATTATATGGAAATTTTAGGGGTGGGAATTATGGGTAAGAAATCAATTGGATTTTTTCTCAAAAATATAAATAAATTCACATGATGGATATGAGATGACAAAAAACTGATCTTATAAATAAAATTAAAACAATTAAAATTTTGGAATTGGAGATTGAAGTCGACAATGTCACTTTTGTGAAGAAGACGATGAAAACAATCAGGTGACAACTATCTCGCTTTTTTAGTAAATTAAATTCATATATATTTGAAGCTATATACAACTCTAACTATAACAGGCATTAAAATTGGGCTTTTGTTTCATCAATTGCTCGATTTGAATCAACAAATGAAGAAAACGATGACAACTTGGCTTGATGATAACTAAATTAATAGACTTAATTTTATGTGTGATGAACAAAAATTTCACTCAATTGATTAAGAATATATAGTATGATGCAACCCCAATTTAAGTTATGGATGCAAGACATATATCCATATCAACTTCATTTAAATTCGGTTTTCAAAAAAAAAAACTTCATTGTAGTATATAGTATGGAATAACATGTAATACTAACCCAAAAACAAAAATATTGTGTATTTGAATTTACAACTTCCACATTTACCCATCTCAAAAACATTTATCCTATACCTACATATGCAAAAAAGGTAGGTATCCATAAAAAATAGAGTAATGATAGAGAGAAAAATCATAGGGAAAATTAATATGGAATGAGATGGCTATTCCACATCATAATTTCTAAATATAAAAAATCTTTTTCTTTCCTTCTAAATTAAATACTCTTCCTTTCACATCAATTCTTCAATTCCTTCCATTTTTAATCTATTTTACATTAAATTTTTTGAAGTGTCTCTTACATTAAAATGCTATTTATTTAGGCCTTATTTGCATGAGTTTATTTTGAGCTAAATTGAACTTAACTGAACTGAACTGAAATATACATTAAATATATTTAACTGAATTGAAATATATATTAAATATATTTAACTGAATTGAAATAAATTTAAATATATTTAACAGAGCTGAGTACTGAACTGAAATAGTTTTGAAATCAATCATATATCATTGTAATCTATAGTATAAAAAGTAACTTTTAATTAAAAAATTATTGAACTAAACTGGAAAAATTATAAATATATTTATCTGAACTGAAATGAACTAATCTACATAAAATATTAGGCAAACATGACCTAAATGTAATGAAATCTTTGATTCTTGGCATATTTAAATTGTTATTATAGGAAATAAGTAAATGAAATTTTTAATGGGAGAGTTTTAAAAGTTGTAGGATTGAAGGAATTGATGATGGATTGGATTTGGAAGATTTTTTAATTTTTGGAAATAATGATATGGAATAGTCACATAGGATGACACATCATTCCCTATTAATTTTCATTTTTCCCTCGCTCTATCGTTACTCTAAAAAATAATAAAGCAATTATCTCAAACGCTATTTAGAAAATATAAAATTAATACTCCAAACTCATTTGTTACTACTTTCACAATGATAAAATTGTACAAGCAAACACAAAACAAAATGCAATACAATAGTAATAGTATTCTGAACTTTATTAATTATATCACAATGGAAATTGTGTTGTATTAATATATGACTAGAGTGCTTTCATTGAAATAATTTAAAAATTAATTTTTTTTCACTTCCAAGTTTAAATTAGTATAAAATTTTCAAGACAAAAAAATTCACAATTTGATCCAATTGTAGTGGTTATTTTAAAAGTTGATTGTATCTTCTTAAATTTTGAAGTACATGAAATAATCATTTCGGTAAGGTATCAATGTTCGTTTTGCGTTTTCATCCCCGCACACTCTTGTTATTTCACCAGAAAATTTTGGAAACAAAATTGAATATAGGTGCAATTATTTGGAGAAAAAAAATGTGACGTCATTATAATTCAAAATTTGAACTCGTCCTCACAAAAAACATCTTTCCCTCCAATTTTTCCATTTTTGTTTCCTAAAATGGAACTAGAGTAAAGTATCACAAATGACATATCCCAAAATAGATTTCACACCTTCTAAAGTCAAAGTCGTGGCCACGTCTCACAAAAGTCCAGCATAGCAGTCAAAAACCCCGAAATGACAGAAGCGACAGAGCGGGAGGAAGCACAGACACAGTAGCACACTCCATTTAAGGACAGCTCAAACCAGAACGAGGGTTTTGAAAATCAAAGTACGAACACAAAAGCAAGCAAGAGAGGAGAGGAAGAACGATGTCGTCACCGACTTCCTCCTCCACGCCACCACCGCCGTCGAATTTCGCCGCCCTTCCTGTTCACGCAATGAGGGAGAAGATCATCGAGAAAATCCAGCAGAACCGCGTCACTCTCATCGTCGGGGAGCCTGGATGCGGTAACATTTCATTTCCGACCATTGCTGAATGAATTCACCTTTTTTTAGCGGTGATATGAACGTGATTACTGTGAAATCATAGTCTTATAGATGTGCATTTCGTGATTAATTTTACTCTACGAGTTGCAATGCAAACGTGTTTATAAAAATTACGGAGTTTTTCTAGTTCGAATGGCTGTTATGTATGTATTTTTTCGATTTTCAAATCGAGCTGGAGGAAACACAGTGGTGTAAATGCTTGAATTTCATTTCGTTTAGGTCTGTTAGTAATGTGTTGTTTTTCATATTTTGTTTTGTGACGCTACTTGAAGGTTGTTTGTTCTCCCTAGTCCCTCCATTTGTGATAAACATTGTATCAACTGCTAGATTGATTTAATCACATATATTAGTTGTTTTCCTTGTATGTTGTGGCTTACTGAATGATTTTAATTTGTTTGTGAATGGTGCTATGGTGAATTTTCTGAACTTATGGTTTGATTTTATGATGCACTGATATATTTTTATTTCTGTGTAAAAGGGAAGAGCTCACAAGTTCCTCAGTTCTTACTTGAAGAGAATATGGAGCCCATACTATGTACTCAACCAAGGAGATTTGCAGTTGTTGCAGTTGCTTCCATGGTTGCAGAGGCTCGGAAATGTATAGTTGGAGAAGAAATCGGATACCACATAGGCCGCTCTAGGGTTTTCTCAGAAAGGTAACAATAAAATTGTAGGGCTGCTGTTTTTTTTGCTTAAGTCATTCACACCAAAGTTCCTTGAAGTGAAAAAAGAGTTACCTACCCACACCATCATCTCTTGCATCTTTAGGTTATGATAGTTTATTTGGTGATCTTGCATTCTGTGACTGGTGATGGTCAACATTGTTTATATATGTGTAATCGGTGAATTATGACATCACCATTGTTTTTGGCCAGGTCAAAGATTCTGTTCAAAACTGCTGGAGTTTTGTTGGACGAAATGCGAGAGAAGGGGCTGAAAGCTCTGAATTACAAAGTTATCATATTGGATGAAGTGCACGAAAGATCAGTAGAATCTGATCTTGTTCTCCTATGTGTCAAGCAATATATGTTTAAAAGTTCTAGCTTTAGGCAAGTTCTCAAATCATAATTGATTCCATCTGATCTCTATTATCTCATGCTCTCAAACACAAACTCAACATGTTGATCCTGTTACTGATTTTCTTTAATTCTTCTTCTTCCTAGGCTTGTATTAATGTCTGCGACTGCTGATATAAACAAATACCGCGATTACTTTCGAGACCTTGGAAGGGATGAAAGAGTAGAAGTTTTGGCAATTCCCACTAGTATTAACCAGCAGAACATCTTTCAGCGGAAAGTTCTGTATCTCGAACAGGTGCCTTACATCATCTCACTGTGTGTATCATTTGGTTTCTCAAAATATATAATGAATCTTGTTTTTTTCTGTTTACTAATCTTCTTTCTGGTTCTACATATGTTAAAATCATTGTTCTTTTACAACAGGTGACTGAACTCCTTCACAAAGAAGAAGAAAATTTATCTTCATCACTACCCGTGCTCTTATCCCTGAAATATTGTTCTGGTCCAACCCCAGTCATGGCTGATGCAGGTCTTAATGCTGAAGTGCACAAGCTTATACATGATTTGGTCTTGTATATTCATAAGTATGAAACAGATATCAAAAAGAGCATTCTAGTTTTCCTTCCAACCTATCATTCGCTGGAACAGCAATGGTCTCTCTTAAAGCCATTCAGTGAAACATTCAAGGTTCACATACTGCATCGCAGTGTTGAAACTGCACAAGCTTTGGAAGCCATGGGAGTATGCAAGTCCCACAGAAAGGTATTTGTCTACATTCTTTTGAGTTTCGTATTTCTTTGCATTAATCCACAGTGTCTGTGTTAATGACTACGGAGAAACATTTAGTGCTTTCCTTAACTATTATGACCTTTCCTCACTGTGACAATTTCAGATAGTACTGGCCACGAATATGGCTGAATCATCAGTGACAATTCCTCAAGTAGGTCATGTCATTGATTCATGTCGTTCATTACAAATTTTTTGGGATAATGATCGTAAGATAGATTCTGCAGAACTCGTTTGGGTTTCCAAATCTCAGGTATCACATGAATTTCAAAATCAATGTTTTATATTAGAATCTCCTATATGTTTTATTGAATTTTTTTTACCACGAATGTTAGGCTGAACAGCGAAAGGGGCGAACAGGCCGGACATGTGACGGTCATGTGTATCGACTGGTTACTGGATCCTTCTTCAGTCAACTGGAAGATTATGATCCTCCAGCAATACTAAGGTTGTCATTGAGACAGCAAATACTCTTCCTCTGTTGCTCTCAAACTAAAGTCATTAATGACCCAAGAGGTAGGCTCTCCAAACTAAAGCCATTAATGACCCAAGAGGTTGTCTTGTATTGCAAGCTTAATTTTGTTCTGTATTATCAACAAAAAAGAATAAACAGGGATTAAAATTGAAAATACGAGCTTTAATGACATTGTATGAGCTAATGCATTTAGACTGCATGATTTCCAGAGGCATGTCTTACCTTCTATGAGTCAGTCAAGTAATCTGCATTGCAAAAGGATGGAATGAATATGTTGACCTCCACTAAGATTTTATATTCTCTGCATAAGATAACTGATTTTCATTTTTGTTACTTGCTTCACAGACTCACTCCACGGCGCAAACTATTCTATCAGTTAAATTACCTTTATTCTGCTATTGCCATGTCCAAACTGTTATAAAGCTCTCCTAAATGCATATACGTTATTCCATCAGGAGTTGTGTGATAAAATTCTGAGAAAATTCATTCAATTTCTCAACTGAGAAGGCTTCTTTGTTCTGTAAGCAGTGTAAATATCTGTTTGATGCCTGGCTGTCAATTTTAAAAGAATCTGCCCACCCTCTCTGCCCCCAAGTTATTTTGTGGATTATAATTAAGATTGTATTTTTTCAAATAGTATTGTTGCAAAAAGCTCTGGATCCCCCACACCATGAAATTGTTGAAGATGCACTGTATTTGCTCGAGAACATTCATGCATTGGAAAGAGCACCAAGAGGCCGCCACGAGCCTACATTTTATGGACAGTTGCTATCTACCTTCTCCCTGTCATTTGACGCATCGGTCCTTGCACTCAAATTTGGGGACCTGGGTTTACTACGTGAAGGCATCCTTGTAGGCTTACTGATGGATATGCAGCCTCTTCCTATTCTTCGCCCCTTTGGACAAGAAAATTTGGTACGTTTGTGAGTTTTGGAATTTGTATGCTGCTCATAAAGGTTTTATTGACTTGGATAAATGTAATTTTCAGCATGTGGAGTATGCTAGCAATTATTTTGCAGGAGATTGTAGAATCACTGGGTTAACTGGCAGAAAGGAGGTTCTTTATATGGGAAATTTGTGTGCGTTTCAGTTTTGGCAACTTGTGTTCAAGGTATGACCTGCATTGGTTGATTCATTCTTCTGCTATGTTAAATTTTCTATTTGAGATTCTAAGTGAAAGTTCTGCTATTTGAAGGACAAATATCGTCTTGAAAAGTTGAAACAGCTTCTAAAGTCTGGTGGAGTTGAGGATGATCTGACAGAAATTGAGGCAGAGTGGTGCTCAGTTCATCATCTTGTGCAGTCAGCCCTTAATCAAGTTGCTGAGATGTGTATGTTGAATATGAAACTTTCTAAATGATGTCAAACTTGCTGCTCTACAAGACTAACACTAAAACAAAATGAGCTATTATATTGCAGATGATGAAGTCATTCACACATTGCACCGTTTTCGACCCAGCAGTTTACTTAAATCGAGCAGCCTGCCATTATATTATGAACCTCGCGTATATCAGCATACCTGTTTCCTTAACTATGACCTATGTAGGGAGGAAGGTGTGTTAGGTAATAACCGTAACAATGACCAAGGTGGGAATGATGATGATGCTTCAGATGTAAATTATGATATCCTCAGGTTTGAGGATGATGGTGTGATGACTTGTGCTGCTGTACCCTTTGTTTGTTTTAATGACTTTCGAACGCCAGAGGTTGCTAAAAAGTTGGCCACTGCTGTCAAGGAGGTAAATATTTGGATTTCAGAAAGAGTGTTTTTATATTATCATGGAATTTAATGTGCCCTCCCTTTTATATGCGAGATAGATAAGGCATAAGCAGACAGAGATTGCATCTGAAGACAACATCGAATCTGCTGTTCGGTATAATGGTTTATTTGAGGCATCTCTATGTAAATTCTTCTCTAGAGGACTGTGTAACAGGGGTAGCCAGTGCTTATACTCTCACTCACTCGAAGCAAAAAGAGCTCCTTGCAAATTCTTTTACTCTCTACAGGTGATCAGTTGTTCATATAACTTTGTTGACTCTACATGCACACTTTGCTTACAGAATTTGTTGTGTATTGTGCCGACTGTATAACGGTTAAATCACTTGCGTATTTTGTGCCTTATTAAAGTGGGAATATATTCAGGTGCTCTGTTTGTGCATATTTTGCTAGTTTGATTAATTAAATACCATCTTTATCATTGTACTGCCATTAAAAAAACCTGCTCACATATGACTTGTTCCTACTTGTCTCTTGCAACTCGCTGCTTGTCTTTTTCGCGACTCTTTCAACTTCTCTCTATGTTGTAAATTAGCAGGCACTCTCTCATCCTTTCTGTTTGATCTATATGCAGGGATGCAGAAATGGAGAATATTGCTACTTTTCTCATACTTCAGTTCCACCATCATCTATTACTGGGGGTGGGGGGAATTTGTGCCTGGGGGATGATGAGAAATCTGATAAAGATTCACTTCTGCGATTGTTTCCTGCATCTGGTGATGGGCGCATTTTACTCTTGGATGATGCTGATTTTCACTTTGCTGTGAATCTTGCTCGTTTTTGTGACCCTTGGCGTTTAATTACGACAACTCCTGAGTTTACGCGGGCCAGGATCCTAAGAGGAATCATACATGAACCGGAGGGGAACTTAGTCCCCTGGAACAAAGTTAAATGCATACTGTGGTTTCCTCACTCAGAAACAGCTGATTTGGAAGGAGAGAGAGGCGAAATTAAGACTCTTTTTGAGTATCTATCTCTCCGAATGTTGGCAGATGGCCTTTCTGAAGTGCAATTGATCATCACTGTGAACAATCTCAGGTTTTCGCTATTGCAGGTAAAGTATAAGTTCTCCATATACCTAATACTTCAGTTTGCTAAATTATAATAAGTTTCATTGAAATTACTTTGGTTTTCTTTTACTCCATTTATTGCTAATTTGCTATTACCAAAGAGCAATTTTCTACAGAATCTTTTCATCCACATTTATCTCCTCGATCATTTAGCGTGCTCATCTTTCCTTTCGTTTGTTGTGTTTGCATTCTAATACTAAAAGTCTCGGGATGTTATGACAGGTGGAGAAGTTGGCCAGGGACGCCTTCTTCTTTCTCAAGGAGTCATTTCCCTTCGACGAAGAAAGCTTTGGAGAAGTGGGAGAAAACGTCACCACAAACAAGCCGATGCTAGTGTGTAAGCCCATCTCTTACGTTTTCAACCTCTGCGCTCCCTCAGAAGTTCAGTTTGGTGATTACAGAGCTGAACTTAACCGGCATTTGCATCGCAGCCACTAGACTCCACAGTCCAGTGTGCGAAGTGGCTTATTTCTAGGCTTAACTTTCAAGGAATGCCATTATTTTGTAGACCAATGGCTTAGATTCTAATAAGGTACTGTGATCTTTTGTACTGGTGCTAATTAGGTCCTGATTTGGACAAACCTGCATCACCAACTCTGTTTGACTCCCATGCAGAAAAAGGGCTACCACTCATATATTGAAAACCATGATCATGAACCTTAGTTTTTAATATTGTTTTAGAAACACCAAAACACTAAGCATGTGAATAGTTAAAATTCAATTTGAACCTATAAAAAAATTACTCCAACACACGTTAAACATGAATATAGTAACCATAAATTAAAATAAGATCAAACTAGCACGTTATTGTCCTAGTCATTTTGTGAGATTTACCAAGCTTCTATCCTTCACTTGAAAAACATTACCGAGCTTCGTCAATGCTTTACTCACTAGAAGAGGGAAAAATACAAATTTACATCAGGAGTTACTCTGCTGACGTGTCGGCGCCACATAATTAAATCTAATATATTTAAGTTACGTCGGCGCCACATATGTTTTCCGACATTTTTCGAGAAACCATTGCCCCTTCACTGAAACGTCGGCGTTCGTTCGATTCTTCGTCGTCGGTCGCCCGTGCGTCTCAGAATCGCCGCCTTTACCTCTCGGAATCGCTGTGCGCGTCAGCAATTTCCTTGGAGTTTCAGATCGTCGCAGATCTGAATCGTCGCCGGTGTCAACGAGTGCAACGAATCGCGATTCGCCGGACGTCAACGATTATCGGCGGTGGCGGGAATCGTCGAATAAATGAGCTTCGGCGGAGGAATATGCAGATTTGGGATTACTGCTGATTCTTTTACTTTTGTTTTTTTGCCAGGTACACAAGAGGTCCTCCATAACAACTGCCAGTGCTGATCATTTAAGCAATAACTTTTTCATCATTGAGATGTACCCCAATCTCTGCATGTCTGGACACTTGTTGAAAGAGAACCAGTCAACCTTGATGTTGAACCAAACTGAATTTAATTGAACCAGATTGAACCGAACTGAATTATACTAGAATGAAAATTAATGTATTGAAAAAATGATCAACATGACTGAATTAAACTACTAGACATTAGTGTCTATGATCAGAGCCGAACGTCAAATAATCAACAAGGTTAGGAATTAAAGAAAGTCAAAGTTCGTTAACTATTTTTGTAGTGCATTTGGTTTTTGTTTGGGTAATTCAACTTTGAAGCAAATAATCTGCCGTCAAAAGTTCAGAAAAGATTCAAATATGTTGACATTGATGAGTAATTAGATACTTGTTCTTTGGTGATGAATACGGCTAGCCGATGAATACCCTCAATTTAATCCTTGTTTACTCGGGCAGGTCAAGTTTCACAGAAGCAACCTATGCTCGAATGTGAATACTTGTACAGAACAAACACGACCCCGACCTTCTAAATATCTTCAAAGCACCGCAATTTTTACCAAGGGTGAATTTCACACCCCATTTTCTATTTACACCCATATACTTTCATGGACCAGTCCCTAATTCTGTCACAGTCGTACAGAGCATCGACATCGAGCTGCGTCGCTCACAATTTGAGCCTCTAATTCTCTACTCCTCCATAAGAGATTTAATGCCCAGGGAGTCACCTACTTTGTTCATCCAAGCCCGCTTCCATATCCGGCACGGCGCCGAAGATCTCCGTGGTTGACTCATCTCCCCCGCCGATGATCGTTGATCAAGTTCGGTGCACCATTTTGTGCGTGATTAAAAGGATGCTTAACAGCGTGCCCTCGTGCCGGAGTGGGCATCGGAATCTATTCGCCTGGTATTAATGGGACAGTAAATCCCAATAAAAAATTCGGATCGGAATAAGGAGATTGGATTTGGATATTGAACAAGAAGAAAAGAAAGATGGATTGACTGAAGAAGTTTGGGCAGGTGAAGATGGCGATGGAAAGTCTGTTCGACGGAAAGTGGAAAGGCTAAAGTAGGATATTCAACTGAATATAATAAAGGCTGGTCATATGCTTTGGATGATGTGGCTTCTCCACGTGGGAGAAGTAGCTTACTCCCTAAGTAAATTTATACATTTTGGAGTACTAAAAGTAGTCATGACATAAGGGCAAAGTTGCTATTTTTTAAAATTTCATGTCCTTTAAAACTCCAAAATATTCATCAGGAATTTTTCGTAAAATATTGTGCCTCCAATGAGAATTTCCTACTTTTAACAATATACTAAAAAAGTAAAAAGTATTCACAAGTGGCCCGCATGACTCGTGTCCTTGAATCCTAGTCCTAGGCAAGTCTCCCAGTACTCAGAGAGGTCCGAATAATAAACGGAGGGCGGGAGGAATTTGGTCAGTAGTACAAGTACACTATTAAGCTAAGTTCAAATTCCATTATCAGAGCGAGGGTTTGGAAATTCACTGTACGCGGGAGAGGAGAAGAAGAAATATGACGTCACCGGCTTCCTCCTCGCCGCCGCCGCCGCTGCCACAGTCGGACTTCGCAGCTCTTCCGGTTCACGCAAAGAGAGAGAAGATCATCGAGAAAATCCAGCAGAATCGCGTCACTCTCATCGTCGGGGAGCCTGGTTGCGGTAAGGCTAAGGCTAAGGCTTCCATTTTTTCTCCGGCAGCTGTACTTGAATCTACCTTTTTAGCGGTGATATAGCGTTTGTATCGTGCAATATTTGTAGTTGCTCTGGCTTGAATGATCGTATGTTTTGCAAATGATTGGCGTTACGAACGCGTTCATTGAATGTCCGGTAATAATGTGTTCTGCTGAATTCATAATTTCAGGAGGAAAGTTATGGTCGGAATTCGAGTTGATACGGTATTCTTATGTGTTTTTTCCGTGACGCTACCTGCGTGCTGTTTGTTTCTTCCTGCGTGCTGTTTATTTATGGTGATAAGATGATTAATGAAGTGTTCAGTTTGTATAGGTGAAGTTAGATATTGGTAGGTTTGGTACTTCCTTTGTTGTGTATATTATGGGAAATTGAACCATGAAATGATAGGATATTACCTAAATGTTGAGTAGGTATTCGCTCGAGACTCTCCTATTTTGATTTAGTCACATGTACTAGATGTATCCTTGTATGCCGTGGCTTCCTTAATTAGTTTAGTTTGTGAATGAATTGCTGTTGGAGAATTTACTGTTATGATGCACTGATATGTTTTGCTTGTGTATATAAGGGAAGAGCTCGCAAGTTCCACAGTTCTTACTTGAAGAAAGCATGGAGCCCATACTATGTACACAACCAAGGAGATTTGCGGTTGTTGCAGTTGCGTCCATGGTTGCAAAGGCTCGAAAATGCGAAGTAGGGGAAGAAATCGGATATCACATAGGCCACTCGAGGGTTTTCTCACCAAGGTACCCTCAATCAGTACCATCCACTCCGGTTCAATTTAAAATTGCAGGGTTGCTAGTTTAAGGTTTCCTGGTCAACACTAGGTTTTCTTTTGGTGCTGGTCTTTGAGATCGTTTTGATTTTTCCTAAAGAGCGGAATAAATCAATTATTGTCTACTAATATTGTGTTTTTAATAAGTGTCTTGGTATTGACAATTAATTTGGTGATCTTGCATTCGTGAATGGTGACAAATAACATGGTTCCCATTTATGTAATTGGAAAATAATTAAACCTCAATCTGTGACAGGTCAAAGATTATTTTCAAAACCGCTGGAGTTTTGTTGGACGAAATGCGAGAGAAGGGACTGAAAGCTCTGAAGTACAAAGTTATCATATTGGATGAAGTGCACGAAAGATCAGTAGAATCTGATCTTGTTCTCCTTTGCATCAAGCAATTTATGCTAAAAAGTTCTAGCTTAAGGCAAATTCTATAATCATAAGTGAATCCATTTCTTCAATATTATTTCATGTGCACACATATTTAATGGTTTTCTTTAATCTTTCTTCTTCCTAGGCTTGTATTAATGTCTGCAACTGCCGATATAAACAAATACCGCGATTACTTTCGAGATCTCGGAAGGGATGAAAGGGTAGAAGTGTTGGCAATTCCCACTAGTATTAGCCAGCAGAACATATTTCAGCGAAAAGTTCTGTATCTCGAACAGGTGCCTAACAACACATCTCATGGTGTAATTTTTATGATTATGAAAATCTGCTATACTCCACTAGGTTTCTTTTTAATAAACTATAATTCTTTGTTTTTTTGTTGTACTGTTTCACATCACGCTGCTTCAGAAGATAAGTTTCTTTACACATTGTTGGTTGTTAAATCTTTGTCCATGTGATCCTAATAAACTGCCAGGTGTTTACCGAATGCATGAAATCCAGTCCACAAAGGTGTTACGGATGTTGAAATCTCTGTTCTTTTTTAATAGGTGACTGAACTTCTTCACATGGCACCTGAGAACTTATCCTTGAAATATTGTTCTGGTCCAACCCCAGTGATGGCTGAAGCGGGTATTAAAGTTGAAGTGCACAGGCTTATACATGATTTGGTCTTATATATTCATAAGAATGAAGCAGATATTGAAAAGAGCATTCTAATTTTCCTCCCAACCTATTATTCCCTGGAACAACAGTGGTCTCTCTTGAAGCCATTTAGTAAAACATTTGAGGTTCACATTCTACATAGCAGTGTTGGAACTTCACAGGCTTTGAAAGCCATGAGAATATGTAAATCCCACAGGAAGGTAGTTTTCTTCATCCCTTGATTCCGGTCTTTGTTTTCATAAATCTACAGTTTCTGCATTATTGAGTACGGAGAAAATTCTAACTTTTAATGCACAACTATTTTCTCTATAGTTGTGATTTATTGCTACAGTATGACATTTTCTCTCTGTTACAATCCAGGTAATATTGGCCACAAATATTGCCGAATCATCAGTGACAATTCCACAAGTAGGCTATGTCATTGATTCATGTCGCTCATTACAAGTTTTTTGGGATAATAGTCGTAAAATAGAGTCTGCAGAACTCGTTTGGGTTTCCAAGTCTCAGGTATCACATGGATTTTGAAATTATTTAGTAGTTATTTTGAATCTATTATGTGTTATATTGATAATTCTTTTACCATGAAATGTTAGGCGGACCAGCGAAGGGGCCGAACAGGCCGGACTTGTGATGGTATTGTGTATCGACTGGTTACCGGATCTTTCTTCAATCAACTGGAAGATTATGATCCTCCAGCAATACTAAGATTGTCACTGAGACAGCAAATACTCCACCTCTGCTGCTCTGAATCTAAAGCCATTAATGACCCAAAAGGTAGTCCTGTACTGAATGTTTAATCTTAGCAACTTAAAAGATTAATAAGGGGGTTGAAAAGTACTGTATGTGACATTGTATGAACTAATGAATTCAGGCTGAATGACAGTGAGTAGTATGATAGCCAGTGGCTACAACAGTGTGTCTTACATGCTGAGTTAAACAATCTGGTTGCAATAATGATGGAACAGATATATTCTGTGTTTAGTTATTCTGATTTTCCCTTATGTTGCTACAATCAAACTGTTATAATGCCTCCTACATGCAATATTCATAATTTCATCATGAGTTGCATATTCCTGGAATTTTAGTAACATATTGGTGCAAGTTTGTATAGTCATTGTTTTGTGTGATAAACTGCTGTGGAAACTCATTGAAATGCTGAAAACCCCTCAGTTGTTTTGTTGATAAGTAAAGTAAGCTAGTGGTTTTTCCAATTAGTCTTGTTGCAGAAAGCTCTGGATCCCCCACGTCGTGAAATTGTTGAAGATGCACTTGCACTGCTCGAGGACATTCATGCATTGGAAAAATCCCCTAGAGGCCGCCACGAGCCTACATTTTATGGACTGTTACTGTCTACCTTCTCCCTGTCATTTGATGCATCGATCCTTATACTGAAATTTGGGGACCTAGGTTTACTACGTGAAGGCATCCTTGTAGGCATACTGATGGATTTGCAGCCTCTCCCTATTTCTCGCCCCTTTGGGAAAGAAAATTTGGTACGTTTCGAGTTTTGGAATTTGAATATGCGCTTGCTGCTCAAAATGTTTACATTGACTCTGTAATTTTCAGCATGTGGAGTATGCTAGCAATTATTATGCAGGGGATAGCAGAATTACTGGACTAACTGGCAAAAAGGAGGTTCTTTATATGGGAAATTTGTGTGCATTTCAGTTTTGGCAACTCGTGTTCAAGGTATTACCTGCCTTGGCTGATTCATTCTCTGGTTATGTTGAATTTTCTACTTTAGATTCTAAATGGAAGTTCTACCATGTCTGGTTGTATTTATTTGAAGGATAAATGTCGTCTTGAAAAGTTGAAACAGCTTCTAAAGTCTGGTGGAGTCGAGGATGATCTGACAGAACTTGAGGAAGACTGGTGCTCCATTCACTATCTTGTGCAGTCAGCTCTTAATCAAGTTGCTGAGATATGTAGGTTACTAAATGAAACTTGAATAGTGATGTAAAGGCTTGCCCTGGAGAATTCTAACACTAAAAAATGAATATTATATTGCAGACGATGAAGTCATTCACTCACTGCACCGCTTCCGACCCAAAAGTTTGCTTAAATCAAGTAGCCTGCCATCGTACTATGAACCTCATGAATATCAGCATACCTGCTTACTCATCCATGACCTAAGTGGGGATGATGATGCATCAGATGCTAACCAGGACCAAAGCGGAGATGATGGTAACCTTGGGTTTGAGGATGATGGTGTGATGACTTGTGCTGCTGTACCCTTTGTTTGTTTCGAACACTTTCAAACGTCAAAGATTGCTAAAACGTTTGCCAATGTTGTCAAGGAGGTACATTTTTTGCTTGTATAAACAGTAATTGCTTATAGCTTGAACCTAAATGTGATTTCCCTCCTTTATATGTGAGATAGATGAGGCATAACTACCAAACAGAGGCTGCATCTGGATCCAACGCTACTGTTCAATATGATCATACACCTGAGATATCTCTATGCAAATATTTCTCAAGAGGACTATGTAACAGGGGTAGCCAATGCTTATATTCTCACTCACTCGAAGCAAAAAGAGCACCTTGCAATTTCTTCTACTCTCTGCAGGTGATCAGTTGTTGATATAACTTTGTTGTATTCTTTATATGCATGTTTTGCTTGCAGAATCTGTTGTGTATTGTGTGCTTATTATGTGCCTACTTTATTACACGTGTATCATGAGCCTAGCGCATTATACGTGTGTATTATGTGCATATTATGTGCCTTTACAGTGTATTATTATGTGCCTTTACAGTGTATTATTATGTGCATACTATGTGCCTTCCTAGACATGCGTATTATGTGTTTTCAGGTTTGAACACTGATTAATTGTGCGCTGCTACGTAAAAAGTTTAAATGATCAAAACATCTATATGCAGGGATGCAGAAATGGAGAGTATTGTTACTTTTCACATGACTCGGGTCCTTCATCTGCTACTCGGGAAACTTTATGCTTGGCAGATGATGAGACAGCTGATGCAGATACACTTTTGCTGTTATTTCCTAGATCTGCTGATGGGCGTGTCCTACTCTTGGGTGATGACGATTTTCATTTTTCCGAAAATCTTGCTTATTTTTGTGACCCTTCGTGTTTGATTACAACGACTAATTTGCAATACGAGTCTACAACCAACCCTCTGCTTGCCAAAGCCAAGATTCTGTGGGGACTTGCTCACCCCTATGAGGCAATCATACATGATTTGGGAGACGATTTTGTACCCTGGAACAAAGTCAAATGCATACTGTGGTTTCCTCAGTCTGGATCTGGAGATTTGGAAGGGGAGAGAGGCCATGTCAAGACCTTTTTCGAGTATCTATCTCTCCGGATGCTGGCAGATGGCCTTTATGACGTGCAATTGATCATTACGATAAACAACATAAGGTTTTGTCAGTTGCAGGTAATTGCAAAGAATAAGTTGCACGTTTATTCCTTGTCATTTTATATGCTTAACTCCATTCATTGCTGTGTTTGCATTTTAATACCGAAAAGTCTTGCAATGTTGTTCCAGGTCGAGAAGGCAGCCAGAGACGCCTTCTTCTTTCTCAAGGACTCGTTTCCCTTTGATGAACAAAGCTTTGGAGATGTGGGCGATAGAGTCATCACGACCAAGTCGATGCTAGTGTGTAAGGCCTTCTCTTACGTTTTCAACCTGCGCGCTCCCTCAGATATTCAGTTTGGCAAGTACGAAGCTGAACTCAACCGGCATTTACATCGTGGCTACTAGACTCCTATCCACCATGTAAAATGGCTTCTTTTAGGCATTATTTCTAGTCTGAACTTCTCTTGGAGCGGCATTGTTTTGTAGACCAGTGGCTTAAAATGGCTTTCTTTTTTAGCAAAATAGAAACTTGCATTTCTTACTTTTGTATTTTACAGTGTAGGCTGTATCACATTCTGAATTGAAATTTGGACATCATTAAGTATTCCAAGCTTTAATCCTCCAAAGAATGCATCATTTGGCGATTCTTTTATTTTTCATTTTGGAGAATCGACACATTCACAAAGAAGGTGCTAAAAAACGATAGAAACAGAACCAGATTGAAACAAAAACGATCATTTTCTGCAGTTTAACAAACGATAGTTTTCTGCAGTCGATAGCCATAACATAATACCTTGGAAACCATCAAGCAAAAAATGTCTCAAGCATGTCTAGAAACTGATACTAGAGAGAATTCAACAAGCCACACCCAACCACCTCGAAAACCCATCAAACTCAGCATAGTCGCTCTCAGAGATCATGGTTTTGTACCACTCTTTTCCAGCTGCCCTGATTGCAGAGGCCTCCTCCTTGGTGATCGGAGTCCTCTTCGCATCGAGCTTCTCCTTCTTGGCATTCACCCGCACAGCCTCAGCCAGCACAGACATCCTCTTTGCGGTCTTGGCATACGGGTTGAGCTTCAGCATCACGTTGAGGTTCTTCAGAGGGTTCTTCTTCAATGGCGCCCTGGAGTAGTCATCGTTGATCGGCTTCACGACGGACTGAATCTCGTCGGAGTTGATGATCCTGGCAATGTCTGCATTCACCATCTTCGACCTTGGGAGGAGGTAATCCTTCTTCTGCTCGGATTTGGTTTCGAAGGTGCCGTAGATGTCGTCCAGCTTCTCGAAGGCGGATTTGGTCCAGATCACAAACCTGCCGAGATGGCCGCCGGGGGCGAGCTTGAGCAGGTTCAGGCGGCTGACGTGAGAGATCTCGACGCCGGGGATGTTGCGGAAGGCCTCCACGATCTTAGAACCCTCGGTGGAGTAGACGATCAGTGGGCCCTTTCTGGAGACGTAGCGGCGGTTACGCATCTTACCGGTTCCGGATCGGATCGCGTGGCTGTCCTTGGCTTTCTCAACGTCGGGGAAGGCGCCGATGGACTTGAGAGCATTGATGGCGGCGGAGGTCTTCTCGATCCCTTCAGCGGAATCGGAGACGACGCAGGGGATCTCAGTGACGGCGTCGATGCGGTGGCCGCGTGCCTTGACAAGGGACGGCACTGCAGTTGCGGCGATGGCTGAATCGACGGCGAACCTCTTCAGGTTGACGGAGATCTTTCTGTGCCAGCGGCGGTAGACCTTCGTCGGCGCGAACATGCGACCGCCGCGGCACATATTGCCGAAGGCTCCCTGGCCGGCGCGGTGGGTCCCACCACCGGCAACGCGGGGGATACGGGAGACGGCACGTCCGGTACCCCAGGACTCAGCGGAGGTCTGGTGGCCGGCCTTCTTCGACACTGCGTATGGCTGCCGGGAATTCTTTGACATGTTCGTGTGAACGTGTCCAACGACGTCTGGACGGATCGGAGCCTTCATCACCATGGGGAGAGGGACGGAATCCGCCGCCGTGCCATTGTCAGCATTGATAGTATTAGCATTGATAGTTTGGACGGAGACCAGGGGTCGGGCGGCGGCGGCCATATTTTTTGGTTGCTAGGGGAACAAAGAGAGAAGGGTTTTTGGTTCCCCGCGCATTTGTTTTATATGGGCAATGATTGACAATGGACTAGGGGTTTTACAGTGAATAGAGATGTGGACTGGATCATAAGATCCATATTCATCATTTTTTTTTTAGAAGAAGAATTTTCAGTTGTGCATTTAGCTTAATTGTATGTTTTATTGTTACTTTGATTAAATAAACTGAAATAAATTATTAATCTTATATAGTTGAAAAGCTCGTCATAAAACTAAAATCAAAGAACGGCAATTTTTTAATGGATACTCGGCTTTTTATTTTTATCGTTGTTTTAAAATATTACATTTTTGAGTGTTAGTACATATTTATGCACTACAAAACATCTAATCTATCATATAGAGTATAGTCTATAGATCTAAGTTAGGCATTACTAACACTTTTAGCTGCTCTTTCACTTAATACACATATGATATGTCGATTTATATTTCTCGTCACCTATTTGAGCACGACTCATAAAAATAGATAAAATTGATATTTCAAACTAGTCAGGATTATGGGAAAAGGATGATAAAGGAAGTAGAACTTAAGACAATTTAGATATTAACTAATTTTATTTATTTCCTTTTCAGTCTAGGAATGTGTTTAAACTATACATTAGAATTTTATGTAGTTCATATAAATAGAGTATATGTGATTGATTTTATTTGAGGTGAGAAAAGACAAGTGACAAATATAAAATCTTAGATAAAGGAAGTTTTAAGGTTAAAAGTTGAGTTTTGTGACGTCTTAATCTAGATTACCTCTAAAAGTACTTAGATTAAAGATTTACTTCCATTAATAAATAACTTTCCCATACATATAATTTCGAAAGAAAAAAATCAATTTTTATTTTATGGTATCACTATCAATACAAGGTGGGAAAATGCACAAGCCAGTTTCTTCTTCAACTCGCTATCGTCTTCGTCTACCACCAATTCAGTCCAAAGGAGAAATTAAAAAACCCCGCAAAATGTCACACCGCCACTCCATAGATTCCTGTACCCTACAGCTTCACACCTGGCGCCCCTTCACCCTCGACTCCCCCACCGCCGCCGCCGTATTCACCACCAAGCGTCCATGCCGCGCCGATCGCCGCACCTCCTTCGCCGTCGAGGCGCTCGACATGTCCAGACTGAGCCTCTTCGATGACGATCGCACACTGTCAATATCATCCGCGCACAAGAGAGAGGGGAACGGAATCCGGTGGTTCGCTAGGAAGCGGCGCCGGCGAGGATCCCGGTCGGTTTCCGGACGGAGCAGTGACCGGAGCGCCACTACAACGACGACTCATCGCCGCAGAAGGTGCTGCTCCGTCGGGGCTTCCGCTGCGTACGGGACCTGCTCGGACTTCCCCATTGCTCCCGGGACGGATTCGAGCGGGGAACTGTTTGTGAACGGTGCGGATCCTAACTGGTCGTCTGACGTCAGCGAGGCGGCGAGGACTAGCAGGATGGGGAAGGAGAGGGATGGCGGGAGTGGTGAGAGGGAGAATTTGGGGTCCGGGTTCGGGCAGAACGGGAATATGGACAGTAACCATCCGGGTCAGGGGAATGAATCGGGTTATGGCAGTGAACCGGGTTATCGAGGCGATGCAGAGTTCGGATACGGGGATGAGTTTGATGAGGAAGAAGATGATCCCAGGCTTCCATTCTGGGGAGAGCAATTTGGAGGTACTTCTATTGCTGATATTGAGATGTTTCTGTAAATAAAGTTCCTTTTTTATACTATGTTGCAATTTTGGAGGATAATTTGAAGTGTTTGATTAGTAATAATAATTATGATTTGCTTAAGAATCAGTGAATCACTATAAATTGCTAAGTTGCTATAAATTGGTTCAGTTGCTTAGAAAATCATGAGATAAAAAGCTTAAAAATTGTTACTGTAACCAAAATATCACTTGGATTAGCTCCATTCATTGGAAATTTGGAAGATAAAGCATAGATTTTTTGCAATTTGAATAAGCTTCAAATTTCATGTTTGTTGCATCGATCAACTGGACTGGTAGGGAAGTTACAAGTTATATTCATCCTTTGTTGAATCTCTTATTGTTGTCATTAAGATTTGAATATCATTGATATTTGGAGAAGTATTATTCTTGCTCGTGCATTCAGTTGTGAAGAATACAAGTAAACATATGTGTGGCATAGCTTGACTGTATTTGTTTGTAACATGAGATCAACAAACACTTACTTAACGAATATAGGGCGCAGTTTGTCATATCAATTTAGGGCGGAGTATATGTGTAGTGAACTGGAGATCTTTTTTTCAATCCATGTGTCACCATTCCAGTTGTTAGTAGTACTTGATCTGAGTCAGCACTAAGTGGCTAGTTGCTGGTTGATAGTGCAGTCATGCTCATGATATTGATATCATCCTAGTTCCATGTGGGATGATGTCCTTGATGTTCTTTTCACCTTATATAGATGTGAATAAAAAATTACTATTAATGGCATAGGAATATGTTTATTATATCACTGAATTTTCTGCTGGTTTTCCACCTTTTTTTTAAAAAAAAAAACTTCGGTGTGAAGAAAAGAAATTCGGGCTTCTGAGTTTTATCATGTACGGAGTATAACCCTAAATCTTGCGGCAGATACTATTTCAAACGCACTGCAGAAGACTCATCACAGGTGTCGTCGCAAGAAACATGACTTAAGGATGATCAATGCTCTGAGGTAGCTGTTGGCCTTGCTATATCAACATTGGTGTGAATTTTTCTTCAGTTTCCTCACCTTTCTTGTAACATTGATGAATTGTACAGTAATAAGTTTCGTTGTAACCTTGGCAGTTTCTACCTAAATTTGATTCATGTAACATTTTAACTGTTTAGAAACAATTGTACATTCGGATAGTGATTGTGTTAACGGTCCAGTAGTGGTAGTGATGTCTTTTGAATGACAAATGGAAGAAGAATAGTGATTTTTTTGGAGTTAACAAAAAATTTGTTCATGAAAAATTGCTGGACCAATTTCAGAAATCTATCATCATTCACAAATGCACTACTCCCTCCGGCTCACCCAAAGCTGCACAGTTGACTTTTCACGGTCTTCAATGATCGTGTTTGACCATTAATATCCTTAAGTACATATAGAAACAATATATAAAAATTTACTTTTTGAAAAATAGATGTTATAATGAATCTATTGATATCTCATATAATAGTTTTATCATTTATATATTGACCTATAATTACAGTCAAAGTTTCCTAAGTTTGACTCTGAAAAGTCAACTGTGCAGATTGAGGTGAGACAGAGGGAGTATACATTTGTAGTTTTATACTGCAGACTATAATTATAATGCATAACTGTAAAATTTTGTTCAAACATGTCGGTGGATTATTTATTATAAGTTAAATTAGTGATTCATAATCCATCAAACAGAATCTGGAAAATAAGATTAAAATTTTCCAACAATTGAGTGCAGTCACCAGATTCATGCTTCTGTCTCAAATTCCCAACTGCCTGCTTTTGGTTGCAAGTTCTCCGTGATTCTCTGCACACTTCCGAGTCTCCTTCAATTAATATCACACGAAATCTGTACGTATATATGTTGGATCAATTACAGCAAAATACAGAGAGATCAAGATTCAAGATTCACCCAAATGGTGCCAATAATTTCCAGGAGAAACGTCCTTCTTCTCCTATGCATGCTCATCGCCGGAGCACGGCGGTGCTCCGCCTGGGCAGACGTCGAGGACGCGTGCAATGTCACGCGCTACCACGACATCTGCGTGCGCTCCCTCTCACCCTTCTCGGCCACGGCCAAGCGGGACCCTGTCAAGTGGGCCCGGGCCGGCGTCTCCGTCACCATCGGAGAAGCCAAGGCGGTGGCGCACTACGCCGAGTGGATGAAACGCCGCGGCAGAGGTACGGCGGCGGCGGCAGTGTGTGACTGCGTGGAGCTGTTTAATGACGCGCTCGACTCTCTTCACATGTCTCTGTATGCGCTGAGGAACTATTCCGGCGGGTGGCGGAGCGAGGATGTGGTGACGTGGCTGAGCGCGGCGCTGACCAATGAAGACACGTGCTTGGATGGGTTGAAGGATACCGGGCGGCGGCGGAGGAGGGCGGAGGGGATTCAGGCGCTGGAGGAGAGAGCGGTGAACATGACTTATATGACGAGTAATGCGTTGGCTCTGGTTAACAAACTTGCCAACCCCAAATAGTAGGATATTGATCCACTCTCGAAGAGCTGCAGCCTGCAGTATGCATTTTTTGTAAGAATGTGTATTTCAATTATTATTATTTGGCGGGGGGAATACAATAGACAAAAATTACAAAATAAAAGATACACATTTATTAAACCTTCATTGTATTTATTTTTTTTGGTTCATTGTTCACTTTGTCACAACAAAAAAAATGAATAATTATAGTTGTAAGGTTGTGTTTGTTCAAGCTTATTTTTTTATGGACTGAAAATTATATACTGCAAATAATAATTAGTATGACTGAATTAACCTGAATTTCGTCAAATTATATTTTCACATAATCAAATTAAATAAAAATAAAATGATCTAAAAATATATCAAATAAACAAGGACTAATTGTAATTGAGTGGTTAGAGTGCATAACTCGGCAGCGTGTAATTTAGATTTAAACTATCTCCATTTTGTGCAACTTTTATATTTCTTGAAAATGATTATTTGATTCAACAGACACTTAAACATTTGATATATTGGTGACAGTGAAGTTCCAAGACATTCTGGGCCTCTTTCGGATCCTATAGCGTGGAGTACGGAATGAAATGAACCTCATAAACGGGCCTACGGTCCACCGCATTTCTGGGAATGGGCTCTCTCGCATTAAATGTTCTTAACACAAGCACGTTCACAATGCCCCATTTGATTTGCTCAACACGTCGCCTCTATTTTGTTGTGTTTTAACATGGACATTTTAATAGTGAAGGCCATTTTAATTTTCACTTGTTAATGGTAGATTAACAGTCGATTTTTTTGATAAATAGTAGATTTAAGTTTAAAATGAATAATACTATTACTAGTAGTTGATGCGCACACTCAAATAATTTGATGGATAAGTGTTTATTCATTATTGGGTGTTTGAATCTATTTATTTAGTTATATTAATTGGATTGATCATCTAAACGAACATTTTCATCTAGAATAATAGTATAACTTAACATGTGTAATTAGATATTGACGGATCATAATGAATGATCAGGTGAAAGATTAGACTTAAAAAGGGTAATAATCATGCCTGAAAATGAGAAGATCAACCATAATACACTGAATGATCATGTTTGATATGTAAAATTAGGTTTGAAAATGAGAATATCAACATTTTCTTCTGTCTTAATTAGATTTGAATGTTCAAATATTTTCATGTTAATCGATATAAATCCAAATACAAGTTAAATTTCATCAAATCATATTCCACTCTAACTAAATTGATCTAATTCAAACCGACATAAATCCACGTAAATTGGAGAGAGCAGCCGCTCAATGACATCGCTCATTGTCGTATGCACGCAAAGTTTTCCAAAAAAATATGACCAGGTGAAAAGGACTGGAGTTCATATACAAATATCTTTTTCATACTGGTAGTACTAGTTTTGATTTGTCACTATTAATTATTTAATTTCATTATCTTTCGTTTAAGTCTTATTCCTGGCAGCTGGAATAGTGGTTTGACTTTTAATTATATGATAATCATTGTTAATCGAGAACGTTCGATTCACTCAAAGTCTTCATTACCGAATTTGCCTTCATTTTACATCAACCTTTGAGCTGTTCTTTAATCGCACTTGCCACTTTTCGTGAGCTTGGAGCCATTTAATTTAATTTATTTAATTGCAATATGCTGCAATCGTGGCTTAATTTATTTATATGCTTCTGTGCCAGTTGAGAATTATATTCACTGAGTATGTTAAAGTCATTGTATGCACTATTATATATCATCAATTCGTTGTTAATAAAAAGGATCATGATATCGATCAACAAACTTCAATTATAAAATTCACACAACTAACTTAATTGACCATTACCATTACTCAAGTTATTTAAAAATACCCTTACCCGTTTATAACTTTTTATACAAAGCTAAAAGCCTAAAAGTTAAAAAGTAATAAGTTAAAAGTCTTATCAAAGATAAGAAACCACTAATTACAGACATCATAAAATATGGTCAATATTTAAATAATCTATTTTCGATGTTCACCTCCCAATTCATTCTCATGTATACTGCTATGTTGGCGTCAAAGGCAAATTTCATCCTATAACCTAAATCACATTGCCGGCAAGATGATACCACACCAAATTTGAATGTTGCATTACCATTGCCAAATGTAACATCATCAACAAAAGGCACAACTTCATTGCCAACAACACAAACCTTACCGCCCAACCTCACATATGGTGTTCCAAACCGTTTATCCGACAACCGTATAAGACCAAAACCTTAGTGTTAAAGGTTGCATCTCACGACTGATTGTACATCATCACCAAAAGTTTTAACATCACCGTCTACAATCTAAACCTCACTACCAACTACAACCCGACAATTATAACCTTATCATTGACTAGTCTCTCACTACCGGTTATTCTACTGAATCACCAGCCCTGTCCAGTTCAGCTTATTTTCAGCACCTGCAGCACCCTTCAACACTTGTCACTATTCACAGACATGAGTTTTTTTCATTTTTTTTAAAAGGAATGATTTTTCTTTAGAATTAGTTTCAATATGTTTTGTACGAATTAATCATTTTTCAAATATATAGTTTCATAATTATTAATCATTTTTCAAATATATATAAAAATAACGATTTCGTACTGGTAAACCAAATTTATAAATAAATATTTTACAACTGTTGCAAACATATTAGTACTTCAAATAATATTACAAATTACATATACTACTAATCGCTATCATCTAATGATTCATTTTCGCCAACATCACTACTTTCTAAATCACCACCTCCTGAATGCCAAATTTGTAAGGTAATACTCTCACGCACTTCGTTCATAGTAGCTTTTCGATCATCATCGTGCAAACCTGAATATTATTTCCTTCACCCTCAGGATGATCTAACATGGGAATGCAACAATTATTTCTTTTTGGGAATCAATGTCAGTTTGGGCATTATTTTTAAGATTTTCCAAGTACTCTTCAACTGACCGAAAGCTCCTTCTACTTTCATTCTTAAAGAAAAATGCAGTTTGTTAAAATGTTACTTCATGCCTTGAGGTGGTGCGTTTCTAAATTGCAGTAGATGCCTTCGGCTTACTCCATCACTATATGGAGCCAAGTATCCAATGGTGTTTGGATATCCTGAATCTACCAAATAATATTTTCCTACACAAATTACATGTTTTAAAAGTAAAATTGTAGGATTAATATAAATTTTTTAAAATCATAAAATTAATATTAATAATATGTAGATGGAGTATGCATATAATTTATTATTTTTTGTTACACTTGACTAATAAAACTTATGTTCAACTAATAAAAAAATAGTAAATGCATTTCAAAATGTAACATTGACATTATTTTATTAATCACAGTACATAATTATGTACATCATAATTATACAATTTTAATTTAATTTCAATAGCTTCCACCACCCTCCAGCATCCCTGCAGGCTGCAGCACCCTTCACCACCAGCTACCAATTGCAACACCCTATTAGACAGGGTATGAGTTAACAACCGAAATGCGGTAAATCAACCGAAATTGTCAAAGTTATTTATCAAAAATTTGAAGGGGTTGATCGATGTGTGAATAAAATATCAAACGACTTGCGTTGTTCATCCAATTTCCCGTGCTTTTCAATAACAATCAGATACTTCCTTTTGTTCAATAAAAATATTTTGAATGTTTTTCACCTTATGCTCTACTAGTATATGTGGGTGTTTGGTGATTAGCTGATATTTGTTACCTGTTAACTGATTGCATTAGATGATTTGACTAGCTGATTATATTATCTGATTTGACTAGCTGTTTGACTAGTTGATTGTATAAAAGTGTTTGGTAAAATTAGCTGATAGTGAATAGCTGTTTGTTTAACTAACATGGTAAAATGACATTTAAGGGCCTACTTATATTTTATTAATTAATCATTTTATAAAATTTTAACCTACTTGAAAATATTATACTAAGTGAATTATAAAGGTAGATATTAATGTTTTTCGAAAATAATAAAATATATTTATTTTTAAAAATAAATAAAAATCCATTGAGCATCACTAATTCAAAATTCTTAACTTTAAAGTAAAAAATTTAAGAAAATTCACTTTACACAAAAGCTTATATATATTAACTAAATTAAATAAAACTAAAATTTTATTTGAAATACTACAAATTTTGTAGTATTTAGAAAAGAATAAGTCTTGGAAGTGACCGTCACTATATAGTGACCAAGGACTACATTGCAAATATAGAAAATATGAGCAAAATCTCGCGGCCCGGGTCGACTCAAATTTGTTACCCAGATTATTCCCACGCTCCTGCACGCGCAATATATTACGAAGAACCGAATTGTTTTCTCATTTCCCCAATTTTTCAACGCAGCAATTTGCCAGACATCTCAGATCCAGCGATTTCGATGCCGACAAGTTCAGCACCGCCGCCGGAAAACCTCCGGCGAAGATTGATACCGACGGACCGGGTCAGTGTTCGACGACCACGAGCAGAGATTCAGGGCGGAGCACTGTGACAATGGTGATCTCTGGAGCTTATCGATCACGAGGATCTGAACACCGCGGTGGCGGCTGTGGAGGCCGAGGTGGTTGTCGATGAGGTAGAGGCGGCGCATCCGGTCTTGGACCAGCTCGACGGGTGAACAAACACGTCGCCGATCGGCTCGGTCCGTACGCATCAGCTTCGAAGGTCAGATCCGCTCTCTAATTGGTTTATAGTTTGGGTGTGGTACCAAAAGTTTTGATGGTTTATTAGGTACTGGAGTCCATGAAACTGAGATGAGTGAAGGTCAAAACAAAAAAGAACTCTATGAAATCAGATGATTAATATTTCTTCAATTTTTAATATAATTAACTACCTTTCATGTTTTCTTTTAAAATCCTCATGTTTTAACTTATAACCTCCATGGTTTACATCTTTAGGTTTTTAAGTTACACTTTTCAGCTTTTCTTTTGAAATTCTCATGTTTTAGGTTATAAACTCCATGTTTAAAGTTAGATTTTTAGATGATTAATATTTCTTCAATTTTTAATATGATTAACTACATTTCATGTTTTCTTTTAAAATCCTCATGTTTTAACTTATAACCTCCATGTTTTACATCTTTAGGTTTTTAAGTTACACTTTTCAGCTTTTCTTTTGAAATTCTCATGTTTTAGGTTATAAACTCCATGTTTAAAGTTAGATTTTTAGATGATTAATATTTTTTCAATTTTTAATATAATAAACTACCTTTCATGTTTTCTTTTAAAATCCTCATGTTTTAATTTATAACCTCCATGTTTTACATCTTTAGGTTTTTAAGTTACACTTTTCAGCTTTTCTTTTGAAATTATCATGTTTTAGGTTATAAACTCCATGTTTAAAGTTAGATTTTTAGATGATTAATATTTCTTTAATTTTTAATATGATTAACTACCTTTCATGTTTTCTTTTAAAATCCTCATGTTTTAAATTATAACCTCCATGTTTTACATCTTTAGGTTTTTAAGTTACACTTTTCAGCTTTTCTTTTGAAATTCTCATGTTTTAGGTTATAAACTCCATGTTTAAAGTTAGATTTTTAGATGATTAATATTTCTTCAATTTTTAATATGATTAACTACCTTTCATGTTTTCTTTTAAAATCCTCATGTTTTAACTTATAACCTCCATGTTTTACATCTTTAGGTTTTTAAGTTACACTTTTCAGCTTTTCTTTTGAAATTCTCATGTTTTAGGTTATAAACTCCACGTTTAAAGTTAGATTTTTAGATGATTAATATTTCTTCAATTTTTAATATGATTAACTACCTTTCATGTTTTCTTTTAAAATCCTCATGTTTTAACTTATAACCTCCATGTTTTACATCTTTAGGTTTTTAAGTTACACTTTTCAGCTTTTCTTTTGAAATTCTCATGTTTTAGGTTATAAACTCCACGTTTAAAGTTAGATTTTTAGATGATTAATATTTCTTCAATTTTTAATATGATTAACTACCTTTCATGTTTTCTTTTAAAATCCTCATGTTTTAACTTATAACCTTTATGTTTTAAATTACATTAAGTTTATACATAATTTATACTCCAGATTTTTATATGATAACTAACTTTCAAGTTTTCTTTTAAAATACTCATATTTTAAGTTATAACCTCCCCGTTTTAAGTTACAACTTTAGATTTTTAGATAATTAATCTTTCAAGTTTTGTTTAAAACTCACATGTTTTAAATTAAAATTCTAAGCTTTCACATTAAGACGTTAATGTTATAACTTAAACCCCTTATATAATCTACAATCTTAATCTTTACCTTATATTCTAAAACCTGAGTGTAAAACATCTTGTTTTCACTTTGAAATTTTTAATCTTTGTATTATAAGTTTGGGTACTGAACCGGAATAGCTTCATTCAGATTTCAAAGTCATCCAGTAGGTCTTGAGATTGAACTGTGTCGGTGCCAGAATCGTACCGAAGACGATGAGCATCGAATCGCTGGGTTCAGCACACAAACACTGATCTGGAATCGGCAGATCGAGCGCCGAAAGAGTCGAGTGACGTCGGAGAAATTGAGCGACTTGCGGAGATATGATAATCAATCGACGGTGGAAGATCTAATCATCGAGCGACTTCATTGAAACATGGTGGGCAAGTTCGGAGGGTTTGAGATGTACTTATGAGATATGATTCTCTAATTTGATTTAAGAACCCATTGAAAATGAGCTGCTGCTGAGGAATGAACCAGAGAAGACGGTGAATTAGCTCTGGCCCCTCAGCGAATTGGGGAAGTGGAAATTGGCTGGGAGGATCTCGCGCGTGTAGCGCGTGAATGTATAAACTTTTCCAAATTTGCTATTTTAGTCCCTCCGTGTTTTATTTTAAATTATCATTTACAATTTAGTTCGGTCACTATATAGTGACGGTCACTCAAGAGACGGACTCTTTAGAAAAAGTAATTCATAAAAACCAACATAATTAGTTAAGATTACAATTTTTATCTTTAACTAAAAAAATCTACGCATAAAAGGAATCTAAGAACTCCATAAAATATATTAAAAAATATTTTCTAAACATTAAAAAAGTCACGTAAAAGCAATGTACGTGAAAGGTTAATAAAACTATAAAAGGAAGCTACGTACAATGGACGCACAGTTAATTTGAAATAAGGCAAGTAATTAATGTACAAAGAAAGGGTAAATAAGGAAAGAAAGTGAGGAGGACAATTAGCTGTTTCAGAAACACTACTATTTTCAACGTTTTGAAAAAGAGCTTTTTGGGCCAAAAAACTATTCCAATCAGCTCTTTACCAAACACTCTCAATTAGCTGTTTGACGGTCAAATCAGCTAATGTTGGTCAAATCAGCTAATTTGAGCTCAAAAAGCTCTTCACCGGGGTGTTTGGTGATTAGCTGTTAGCTGATTGTATTAGCTGATTTGATTAGCTGATTTGATTAGCTGATTGTATTAGCTGATTTGACTAGCTGATTGTAAAAAAGTGTTTGGTAAAATTAGCTGATACTTGATAGCTGTTTGTTCAATTAATCGTGTAAAATGACATATAAGGATATTGATATATTTTATTTCTTAACAAATTAACAAATGTATATTATTTTATCATTTATAATATATATAATTATATTGCTAGCATGTAGCATAATAATAATAATCCACATCTTTAATAATATGAGATTTTATACTAATTAATATAAATAAATAAAATATAAAATATATGTCAAACACTTCTAATAAATAAAATAATAAATTATTTCAAGTAAAAGATGTTGAAATCTTAAGATTAAAAGCAAAAGAGCGATTTCGACGATTTCACGTACAAGCCTGAATGCATACTGTATGTTCATAATTTAATTTGCAATTTACCTATTGTTCATATTCCGTTACGAATCGGCAAGGTTTAAGAATTGAGGAAAAAAATAAAGGAAAATAGAATCATGGCAAAAGAAAATATTCTTCTAATTTTCTTCCATTTAAATGCAAAGAAATATTCTTAAATTTAAAAAGCAATCCTGGGACCATGCGGCTTTGATGGTAGAAATAAAGGGTAAGAAAAGTCATTAAACCAATGACTACAATTAACTGATTTGAAAACGCTACTTTTTTTCAACTTTTTGAAAAAGAGCCTTTTGGACAAAAAATCTATTTCAATCAGCTCATCACCAAACACTCTCAATTAGCTTTTTGATGGTCAAATCAGCTAATATTGGTCAAATCAGTTGTTTTGAGCCCAAAAAGCTCTTCACCAAACACCCCTTATATATTTTTGAATTGCTGTCACGTTTATTTTCATACGTCTACTCAAGCAACGTGAAATATAATGGTTCGTGTGTGCATTTAATGTACTTCTAAGATTCAGCTGTGACATCCTCCACAAATGGAGAGTTTCAAATCTTCTACTTTGTAAATCGCATTTATTACAAAGAAGTTCTAATCAAATAAGGACACGTGTCCATTTTAAATTTACAAAAATTCATAACTGATTAATATTTAGCCATTAAACATCATTAATACACACACTTATCGTGTATGAGATATTTTCAGAATTTTATAAACAACACATATGCAAAATTGCAAATATATTCATATTTTTATTGAAAATTTGCAATATGAAGGTTTTGAATTCTGTAGCTTTTGATATATATATATATATATATATATATATATATATATATATTTTCATGTTTAAATTACAAAATTCACCTTTTCTAAAATGAGAAAGTTTTATGATGGGTAACTTATGAGTTCTTTGGTAATTTTGGAAAAAGAAACAATCAAGTTAATTATTAGATTAGAGAAAGATGTTTTGTAGAAAAGGGAATGTTTTAAAGAGTTCAGCTGTTGGTTCCTTTTTGGGATGGTTCCTGTTTGGAGACCAATCACGTTTAATAATTTCAACACTTTCATGTTCAAAAATTAAATGTAAGATTTGACAAAATAAAATATGCAAAATGGGGTTTGCCAAATACTTCACACCATACACAACCTCGAAGTGACATTTTATTAATCAATAATTTAAAACATTAACGAACTATGAAAGTAGTGGCGGATTTAGAAATTTTGTTATGGTAAATCATAATTTTTTATATTAAATAGAAATTGTTCATAATTTTTTTACCAAAATCAAATTTATTTAAAAATTATACTTACAAAAATTTAATTTTTTAAAATGCCAGTTTTTGTGATCTTAGTGATTTGAAAATTTAAAATAAGGTTACATTCTATTAAACATAATACTCACTAAACTGAGTTAAAGTTAAACCGAATTGAATTGAACGAAAATGCTAATATTGTCACGATTTTCTCACTTTCACTATAAGTCTATAAATGAGAGTTGACCTAATTTTTTTGCAGTTTCACGCTAACTAGACTCGAGCACCGTCACTTTATCAAGTGACAAAGACTAATCACGTTTATTATTTCATAAATCTCGTGTAGGCAAAAATAAATAAATGTTAAAATTATAGAAATCTAAAAATAAAGTAAAGGATAGGATACACGATATTTCTCCTTCACCCTAAACCCAACCCACCAAACTTTAACTCCTAATATTTATTTCCAAAAAATGAAATATCAAATCTTATATTACCTTAAATTGAATTAGTAAGCATAAACACGAGGACAACTATGTCAAAACCGTCCAAAAACGTAACACCTATATAAGCAGGCGCACTTGTCAGAGAAGACTTCACAATTCTCAATCGTGCCACACGAAATCGTCCCTCGCCGGAATTCCTCACTGTTCATCATTTCCGGCGACAATACGCTGCCGTCCGGCCAGCTATTCGCCCATAATCACATTTGATTATCCTCCATTCAGCTATATAGTCAGCAAACCAGTTGTTTTCCATTTTGTTTTTTGAAATTTCTCCTGGCGGGATCGGCATCGAGAAATCTCGCCTGATCGGAGTATGGCGTCGGAGCTGATCTTCAGGGGCCACGAATCGCAACACATCACGGAGGAGTACTCCCCGAAACCGCCGAAGCCATGGCAGAGCGTGGTTCGCCCCATCCGGTACGTTCTCCGGGAGCAGCGTCTGATCTTTGTCTTCGTCGGCATTGCCATCGCCACCTTATTTTTCGCTCTCCTCCCGTCCTCCACCACCGTCGCCACCCCCGCCTTTAAATACGGCCGCGTCAACTCCGCCGACCTGATCTCTGGGTCCGCCTTGCCGACGGAGCCCAGCCACCGGATGATGATCTACGGAAACCGCGTGGGATTTGGGACCGGGAAAATCCCGCTGGGGCTGAAGAGCAAGGGGCTCCGGATCGTCGTCACCGGCGGGGCGGGGTTCGTCGGGAGCCATCTCGTCGATCGGCTTCTGGCGAGAGGAGACAACGTCATCGTCGTTGACAATTACTTCACCGGAAGGAAGGAAAACGTGATTCATCACCTGGGCAATCCCAGATTCGAGCTCATTCGACACGACGTCGTTGAACCCCTGCTTCTGGAAGTCGATCAGATCTACCATTTGGCCTGCCCTGCATCCCCGGTCCACTACAAGCATAATCCCGTCAAAACTATCATATCCTTTTTCATTTTTCACTTGCTTTCCAAATTCTTTATATTAGTAATTTGATATTTCAACTGCTCATGAATCTGTCCAAAGGTAAAATTCATGCATTGTCGTGTAGAGAGACTGTTTTAATTTGTATGCTCTTTGTCTGTGATCACTGCAATGCTCTAGTTATTGTTGCTGTGTGAATATTCCTTAATTCTGATTTACAAGACAAATGTGGTGGGAACTTTGAACATGCTGGGATTGGCGAAGAGAGTCGGAGCAAGGTTCTTGCTGACCAGTACCAGTGAAGTGTATGGTGATCCCTTACAGCATCCTCAGGTGGAGACTTACTGGGGAAATGTTAATCCCATTGGTAATTCTCTTCTTTCTTGCTTCATTTTGGTGCAGTAATTTTTTTGTTTCTCTACATTTACTCGGCAGGTTATGATGGATGAATGTTTTATATAATTGTTTTTTGGTGAAATAGTCTAGCCGCCTAAGAGTTGTTAGCATGGTAGGTAGATACTTGGTTTGTTATGTATTGTCAAGAAAATGTGGCTGACTTTCTGGGCTTGTTTTTGTTGTTTCTTGTCAAATCCCCCCCTACACATTTAAGATATGGGTTGGCCTTGTAACTAGGATCTTGATATGACCCAATTTGTGGATAGAATACCAGTGGACCACTAAAACAATTATTTAGATATAGAGAATCGCAGAAATAAATGGAAATTTCAAATGGCGTAAAAAGATATGATAAAGAAATAAGATATTTAATTGTTAGTTATATGATGTGTGATTGACTCGATGGTATTAAATAGCTGATTTCATATAGTTTGATGATGTTGATATATCCGACCCTGTATAGTGAAGTAATGCTTCTGAACTAGTTCTGAATTACTTTAGTAGCCATACCAATTAAAATAACATTGAAGCAGAAGATTTAAGCATTTGACTAGGCGGAAAATCTTTAATTTGATTCCGTAATAGTCAGATTTGTTATTTGTGATAGTATTGGAAAGATCATCTTTCTTTTTTATCTCTGGACATGATTACCATTTTTGTAGAAGGTTTATAAGTTGGTGAATTATTTGACAGGGGTTCGTAGCTGTTACGATGAGGGCAAGCGAACTGCTGAAACACTGACAATGGACTACCACAGAGGCGCTGGAGTTGAGGTTTGTCCAAATCTTCTTTAAAATCTTCATTGGCACATGCTACCCTTACGGGAACACTTTTTATGGGCTTATGCATGAGTGGTAGGATATGGTGATCTTGCTTAGTAAGATGGGAAGAGTTTATTGCCGTACTTTAGTTATCTCTTTGGCGGCTTGACCGTGAATTGTTTACATTGAACAGGTAAGAATTGCTAGGATCTTCAACACCTACGGACCGAGGATGTTTATTGATGATGGTCGTGTTGTCAGCAATTTTGTTGCTCAGGTAAACATCTTTTTGTCCTATCTTTTTTCATAACTTTGGGTATATGATGATGACCATGGTATGACCTAAACTTCTCTTGCAGGCTTTGAGGAAGGAACCAATGACAGTTTATGGGGATGGAAAACAAACAAGAAGTTTCCAATATGTTTCAGATTTGGTAGGATTTTAAATTTTTTGAATTTAACTCTACTCATCTTATCTGCTACATTTCATGTTATTCTGAATCTGCTTATGAAATCACGGTGTTGTCTCTGTTTGATTTGTACTCGAGCTTGATTATTTCCACTTTTAGTTTTTTTTTCCTGACATTTTCTTGAACTTAAGCAGAACTGTAATTGGTTTTTGTCTTTCAGATATTGTGTAATACGTCTTTGATGTATTGGGGGTAGATTGACTAATGGTTCTCATTGCTTGCTCACTCATTTAGGTTTTAACTTTGATTGTTCGAAATCAAATGAGATAAAAAAACTTGATATCTTAGCTGGGATTCAAGTTTTATCTTTGAACTCTTGTAGTAATGATAGAGTTTAGTCTGTCTATAAATAGTTGCTGTATCCAATTACTATAGTTCATGATTCGACAAAAATATCAAACTCTTAGTTGATGATTCGTGCTTGTGTGATGTTCCCATTTGAAAAGGTTGGGTAGTGTAGTGCTTGTAATTCAGATTTCAATTCCCATTGTCTGTGATGCTCCCATGTTTCAGATTTGGTAAAAAAAGTTTCTTGTGTTTTAAAATTTTTGCATAGCTGCATTCATTTTGCTTTTCTTGTTTGTTGAATGCATTGCTGATATGCACTTCTTTTTCAAAAATTTAAAGGTTGAAGGTCTTATGCGCCTGATGGAAGGAGAACATGTGGGGCCTTTCAATCTTGGAAACCCTGGAGAATTTACCATGCTTGAACTTGCTGAGGTATGACATTACATAGTTTTAACTCTTTTAAAGTGCTAATCATTATAGTATTCAAGTTTTTCTTCGTTCTTATATGTGATACGTATTACAATATCCATATCCATTGGTTGGTTGTATTGCTGAGTGAGTTCAATGAAGTCTGAGTTATATGTTAATTGTGCAGGTTGTCCGAGAAACCATAGATCCAAATGCCAAGATCGATTTCAGGCCCAACACCGAGGATGATCCTCACAAGAGAAAGCCCGACATCACAAAGGCCAAGGATTTGCTCGGCTGGGAACCAAAAGTCCCACTTCGCAAGGGTCTTCCTATGATGGTTGCCGATTTCAGAGAACGCATCTTTGGTGATCACAAGCAAGACAGCAACACCGCCTCCTAAGCACACCTGTAATCTATTCCAAAAGAGTGGGAAAATCAGTCTTTTGTCTATGGAAGATTCTCCGTTTTTCACAGCCCAGATCATGCCTGACCAGTAAGTAGTGTAGCAGTGGTGGAAGGAGAACGGTACTTTTGTTTCCCCCTTGGTATAGCATTTGAACATGTTATAGTTATTACCCTCTCTCTTTTTTCTACACTTTTTGTTCTGTAATTTTCGAGTTCTCCTCATTAGTACGCCAAAAGTTTTATATGAATAATCCTCTCAACTCTCATGATTATTAATCGAAAATATTAGTAGATGAAATTTATACTCCATCTTCATTTTAGTTGATTTTTATGATTATGATAATAGCGAGCCATTAAAAGTTACCGTGAGACGGAAGTTTTACAGTAGGGCTAAACTACATGGATGAGTGGTGGAGCATTCTACGCCCCTTCCATCCACACAAGTAATTTCCAGGTCCATTTCTCCTCTTACCAGGCTTGTCCTTTCCCGCCAAATCCATTTCAATCACCGGAGCTGCCGCCATGACAGCATCCAATGCAGCATTCGTGGTGGTGATGGCGGTGGAGAAGTCGGGATCTGCCACCTCATCATCCACCTCAGCCTCGGGTCCCACAGATCGCTTGTCGAGCCATGAAATGATGTCAGAGAACACAATCTCGATGTTGGAGTCCGGCTCTCCATACGTCAAAGCGTGCCACATTCCCGGGTAAAGCTTGATCGTCTTGTCCTTGCTGCTGGCTTGCTTGTACAATGCCTTGCTCACTTCTGGATCGGTCACTATATCGGCTTCTCCATGCAACACGAAGAATGGCACTGTCACCTTTACAAAAAGACGGAAAAGTTATATATAAGGGTCGATCTTCTGAAAGACAGATGCGCGAAATCAACAAGTACCTGGTTTAAAGTGTCCTCAAGGTACATGCTAGTTCTGAGCATTTCCAGGGCTGTTTTGAGCCTGGGTTTTTCCTGATAGATCAATCTATTCCCACGAATCTGGAAAAAAAAACAAAGGCATTATATGTTTGACGTTGGATATTTAAGATTAAATTGAAAAAATCCATGATCTTTGTGCATTACCAACCTCTTCTCGTTTCACAGGGTCCTTGAAAGCAGCATCAATAACATCTTTGGTTGGGACAATCTTCCACTTGGGAATTATGTCTTCCACTTTGGTCAACATTGTTATGACTATTGGATGAGGCTTCACCTTCTCAGATATCTGTCTTAACAATATAGTAGTATCACATTTCTTGATTCGATGATCACGCATTTTTAACTTAAATCCACTTCAGTTTAGCTCGTTTTAGATCAATTTACTTAAATTTTACGGTAAAAATAAGGCGAAAACAGCATGAACATAGTGATTCAAAGTTACCTTACACATGGGGGCAACAAGAACAGCACCATGCCAAAAAGAGGGGTCTTTCTTGTGGGTAAGGAGGGCAACTGCCCCTCCCATGGACTCACCATACAAGAACCTTTTCTTCCCCTTGTATTCTCCACTACCTGAAACAAATGGCACAAATGTCTATTTTTTTAAGAAATAATTATGGTCTAAAAAAATGTACAAGATTAGTTTAAAAAACTTACTGCAGATGGATTTGTAGAAGGAACTGCAATCATTGACAATATTGTCAAATTTCCTAATGTAGCACCTAGCTCCCATTGATTTTCCATGCCCTTCATAATCCATTCCAAACACTGCATATCCTGAACCTGCTAGCTTTCTCCCAACTCCTGAAAACACCACAATTTTATCAATTCTAACTATTATCCTATCTCGAATTCATTACTAGTAAAATTAAAGTAAAAAGTAATGTGCTAAATGAATGTAAGATTCAATATTTCTAAACATTAAGCTAAATTTCATCAAACTGATCTGATTTGAACTGAATGAAACTTAGATAAGTTGACCTGAGGCTCAAAATCACGTTCATGGTACATCAGAAGCAGGTACACATGTTGTATTATGCATGTGACAGAGAGACGCAGTGTAATTAAATGGTTTTTGGTGATTAACAGAGAGTTTGCTAACCTAATTAATCTGTCTATTTTTTGAATGAATTACAGCCGCAGATTTGTCAACCATATTATATTAAATGTCTAAGTTTAGTATATTGTCAGCATCAAAAAATTTAAAAATTGAATTAGTATCATTTTCCAATGGGATTGCACGTCGAGATTTTGACTAAAGATGCATCTGTGAAGCACCAAACGCTCTTGAATTAGTTATGAATGAAACAGCTAGCAACTTGGTATGGTGGTCGTTCAACCAACTATAATTAGTAGTTTGTTGTATCTATGCTTCAAGTTCATACTTACCATTAATAGTACTGTGTCGTTTAACTAAAAAAAAGTACTGACTTATCCTGATTTATTATGAAAAGTGAACTTAATCTTGGACTTTTGCTAATTTATTTAAATTTATCTAAAATAATCATAATTAGATGAGTTCAATTCAATTTAAGTCAATTATGATTATTCTGATTTGAAGTGACATCAACGGAAATAAAACAAGTTCACGTATCAATGTATATTTGGGAAAATGGCAATTTGGGAAGCAATGTATTAGACTTCATAGTAATAATTTGGGGGTAAATCCATAAAATACCATTGGTTAAAATTACCTGCTGAGTTATGAGTAATAATGTGAATCATGTGATGGTTAATAAAAAGAAGGAAAAGGATAGTGAAGAAAATGACAATAGATAGATAATATTGCAGAAAATAGATATTATTGGTAGATGATGAAGACTGGTGAGAAGTCACATGCAAATCAGAGGAGACAACTGAAACACAGAATGGTCACACACTCCCTATTCCCCACCTCAACTAGGCCTATCATTATTTACTAGTCTTGTTGGGTAATAAATTCCTGTCTTTTAACCCTCATAGTGTTAATTTTTGTAAAAAGGGTGAAAACTGAAAATATAGTTAATAGCATAATATTCTACTATCAATTTACTACCAAAAATTACTACTCCCTCTGGACCACTTGGATCTGCAGAGAGAGAAAACTGATGTTTTTTTTTCGTTCTGGCAAAATTACTATTTTACCCTTACAAATTCTAAGGTATTACCCAGCCACCCACCACCCTCCCTCTCCGTCCACCTGCCTAACCATTCCAGCAGCAGAAAGAATCTCAATTAACATGAAATCCAATCTAATCTAATCAAACCCAATCCAATCAAAACCGTAATCAAATCAAATCCAACCTTCCATTTCCAAATCGAAATTAAATCTAACCGAATCCATTCCATTTAATCCAATCAAAAATTCATTCCAAATCCCATCGAAAATAATTCTTCAAAAAAAAAAATCCCATCGAAAATAAAATCAAAACAAAATCTTAATGGTGCAGATGAAGAAGAATTGAGATCTGTTGGTGTTGGGTCTAGTGTTGAGCAGGTGGGCAGTCCTTGAACTTATCGCCTCCGTCAATCGACTCGCCTCCGTCGCTGTTTCCGGCGGTGAAATCACCTCCCTAGTACACACGCGGTGAAGATGGATCCCTTGAATTGGAGCGACTTACCGAAAATCATGATTTCTAGGGATTGGTTTTTTAGTTTTGGGGCCAGATTCGTGATGAGAAATCTGAAGATGGGGTTGAACAGATTGGGATTGGAGATTGGTGTTGATAATGAAAATGAAGAATGGTGGAAAAAGTTTGTCGGGAAGAATAAAGGTGGAGGTCCGGGAAGATAAAAGGAAAATGAAAAGAGCAGGGTAATAATGTCCTTTACCAGATTAAATGTTTCCTAAAATGGGAAGAGTGCAGATTCAACTGGGACAACCCAATAAGAAATATAGACAATAATAAAATATATCATTTAATCATATATCTATAACAATTATATTACTCATTTTAACAGGATATTTATAAATTACATACTTCTTTTATAATATAAAAAAATAAATTAAAACTAATCTAATTACAAATTATGATAATTTTACAAGTGAAATCCAATCAAATATATTTTAATTTATAACTTTGACGGAGTTGCATCTAGTAGTACATTTAATTTTTTTATTTTTTTATTTTTTTTTGCTTATTTGTGGTGAGAAATTAATTCCCTAACCAACTTTCACCTACTCCCTTTTACTGGTTGTAATTTATTGTCCTGATTTCTTCAAGATCACACCTATATCTCTATGAGGTGCCCCTAAAATAATCAATACATTTGACAAAAAAGAAAAATCAACATTTCGCCATAACGGCTAGTCATAAGTTCATAACTATTAACTAGTACTCCAGCTATTTATTAATTCACGAGTCAATGGATTCAAGAAATATGAGATTCAAATGTATGTTTGCATCATTCATTACGGAAGCAGCTAGAGAGTAGAGATGCATAAAATGAGAATTAAATAGCTGAAATTTTAAAAATGTTTATAAAATGAAAATAAAATATGTGGATTTCTTATCTACATTTGTGAAAGAAAATATAATCATAGCCCCGATAAATATATATTAATTAGCGTAGTAAGAATATTTTCTATAAATATTCACCTTCCTTTTAACAAAAACTTAAAAGGAGAATTGCAGCTAGATTGTCTGGAAAATGCAGTAAAAACCAGAGAAATTCACAATTACCTTTCATGAACTCGCTGCATTCCATTCCATACCCTGCAAAATTCCACCAGACAACAAATTTCTTCAGAATAAGAAGGTCAGAAAGGTCCAAAACTCCAAAATGGCATTCTGTTGTTACCATGGCAGAGGAAAACCAGAGCCTTGGGAGAAGAACTTGGCAGCCATCTGCAAGTGAAGAGCTGAACTCCCCCGGAGTTCCTAATATACCCCTGCACCAGATCAATATATACGATCACTAACTCGACCACCCCTAATTTCATCATAAAACTTTTTGCATGAAAAACCGATAACGAAATCGCACCTCATAGTATTGTACTTCAGCCATCCCAACCAGCACGAGCTTGCTCTGATGGTAAAAACACGAACTTTTATGAAATCATGAAGCTCGTGCTGGAGGCGTTTTATGGAGAAATTTGTGTGTATTTTGGGGTGGGAAGGGATGGTGATATGATGATGGAACGGGTTTGTGTTTGGGCAGAATTTGAGAAAGTTGCTGAAAATAGGAATGGAGAGGCTATGGGAAGGATTATGGATATAGAGTAAAACAAACAAATTAATATATGGGAAAATAGGCTTTTCCGTTACGGGTTCGACTTGGATTTCACCTCTTGTGCTTTGTCAAGCTTTAAGAAGCTTCCAAATTTTGATTACTCGTGAAAGTTATGGGCTTATTTGTATGCCCATAACCATTTTGTACATTTTTTTTTTGATTTATGGGTTGCCATTGTTAATGAATGAAGATATAAATATTCGATATCCATTCTCTAAATATTCAATCTCTTAATTATTAAATTTACTTATTATGGTTTGATTAGATCAAGTCCAACAGATAATACATGGGCCCTGTTTACCAGAGATTATCCGTAGATCAGTTCAGTTCAGTTCAGTTCAGATCAGTTCAATTCAGTTCAGTTCAGTTCAGTGAAAATGCAATTTGATGAAATTCAGGTTAATTCAGTCATGTTGATTCCATTTTTCAATACATCACTTTTCACTTCAATTCAGTTCAGTTCAATTCAGTTCAGTTCAGTACATCAAGAAATAAGCTCTAGTAAACAGGGCCATGGTCTTTCTCTATAATTTTTTGACCATCTTCGACCATCACTATATTTTGGAGATCTTGTATTTATTAATGCTAATGCTAATAATTTTAATTTTAATTTTAATTTTTCTTTCAAATTGAGGTTGAGAGGAAAAAATGAAGTTTTGATTTTAAAAAGGAGAAATTATGTCTGATTTAATGCGAATAACATTTAATTTCCATCCTGCAAATTTGATTTCTCTCTCTACCGATATAGAGGATCATTGTTTTTCACTACCTTAATACTACATTTTGGAGAGTCATTTGTATTATCTTTTGGAGGCCCAAAAATGAATAAAATCTCTAATTTCCTCCAAAATCTACAAAATGTAGTATTAGTTGGACTTGCTCTTAGGAAATATCAACAATTTATTATCATGAATTCAAAAAATAATAATTGTAATCATGTTAATTTGATTATTAAAATATTAAAGAGTCGGTCTCTGAGTAGACCGTCTATATTCTGACAGAATATAGACCAATGATTAAGTTGTAAATAGTGTATAAGACAAAAACACGGAGGGACCTTTATGCAATTTTATAACATGGAACCTGAAGGTTAAAACATGAAGTTTTTAACATTTAACATGAAAGTTTTAGCACGAAACATGAAGGTTTTATAACATGGAACCTGGAGGTTAAAACATGAAGTTTTTAACATGTAACATGAAGGTTTTAACATGAAACATTAAGATTTTAACACGAAACATGGAAGTTTTATAACATGGAACCTGGAGGTTAAAACATGAAGGTTTTAAAACGAAACATTAAGATTTTAACACGAAACATGAATGTTTCATAACATGGAACCTGGAGGTTCAAACATGAAGTTTTTAACATGTAACATGAAGGTTTTAACACGAAACATTAAGATTTTAACACGAAACATGAAGGTTTTATAACATGGAACCTGGAGGTTAAAACATGAAGTTTTTAACATGTAACATGAAAGTTTTAACACGAAACATTAAGATTTTAACACGAAACATGAAGGTTTTATAACATGGAACCTGGAGGTTAAAACATGAAGCTTTTAACATGTAACATGAAGGTTTTAACACGAAAAATGAAAGTTTTATAACATGGAACCTGGATGTTCAAACATGAAGGTTTTAACATGTAACATGAAGGTTTTAACACGAAACATGAAAGTTTTATAACATGGAACCTGGATGTTCAAACATGAAGGTTTGGCACTATTCACTGTCACTGTTCACGCGCGGGTTACTGTAGCGCGTGAAAATTCTAATTTTTCAGAAATTGCAATTTGGTCCCTCCGTGTCTGTATAGTTAACATATCAATCCCGTCTATATTTTGATCAGAATATAGACGGTTTATTCCAAGACTTATCCAATATTAAAACGCTCAATAGTAGAGATTTTAAGGTCCAAGTAATAATCTATCTGCACCTTAAATCGCCATTGATAACCATGTAAAGTTAATAGAATGGATAAACTCAAAAAGCCAACTCTAACCTCACTCATCCTTGTAAAATACCAAATACAACTCACTGGTTTAACTAAATTACCCAACTACTTTACAAATAAAAAATTACGTAATCTTTCCTGAATTAATGTGTGATTCGCAAAACTCAATCGCTGCTTCAGATTTATTAAAGAGAAGGTCTCTTGTGAGACTTGTCTCAATTGAGACTTAGGGACAAAATTGTCCTTTTATGTGTTAGGGGTCTTAACATAATTATTTTATGTTTCACATATTACGAAGTAGACTCATCAGATTCTGATTCTTCTTCGCTACTACTATAGTCTATTTCTATGATGTATACAATTCCTATATCATCATATTTTTCTTCTATGGGTTCATATCCCATTTCAGATGCAATTTCTAACAATTTTATTTTGTTATTATCTTGCCTATTAGGACATTCATTAGCGTAATGTCCTTCTATGTTGCAAACCCAACATCTACAATTTTTCTTTCCTTTTGGACAGAATTTTTGTTTTTCTGATCTTGTATCAGATTTTTTCTTAAAGAATTTTCCTGGTCGGAATTTCTTCCTCTTTTTAATAAATCTATATTTAGAAGAATTTTTCTTAGAAAAGAATTTTTTCTTCTTTTTATATTTTGTTTTACAACCATATTCTACAGGATTTTCTCCTGATATTGCACAACAGTTTTTATTAAACTTTTTAAGTTTTTTCTGAGTTCTTATTAGTTCACAGAATTTTGACAGTTCATCTTTTACTATTCTTATAGCATATCCTAGACTATAACTAGAAGTTCTTCTATTGAAAGTTTCAATTTTAAACCTTTCTAATGCTTTTTCTCCTACCAAAGGTATTTTTCTAAGATATTGAAGTATCATTTCTGGAAATTCAATTTGTTCTAGTTTGTAAAGATTTACTTCATAGTCACAATTGAATTCTTCTAGGTAACATATATCACAGAGTTGTAGTTCTGCTAAACGTTTCCTAGCTTTTTCTTGTACTAGTTGTTTTTCATGTATTTTATCACCAGTAAAATCAATTCCTAGGAACATAGTATATAATCCATCTAGAACTATATCTAGAATATTATATGGAATGTTGTTATTATCATCTGTCCAAATGGTGTTTTTTATGAATTCTTTTGCTATTCCTAGACTCTTATGTTCTATTAATAACAATATAGTTCTTGATTCTGTATAGGCATCAGGATTAGTTTGAATTACTAAACTTAATTCTGCTGCCCATTTATCAATGATTTCTTTCCTATTATTTTGACAGTCAATATTTAGGAAATTATCATCTGATCCTTTTGAACTATTAACCTTAGATTTTGCACTTTCTGGAAAATACCATGGTTGATTAGCTCTTCTTCTTTTAGAGCCCATATATGAGCTTTCTCCTTTTTCTCTTTTAACATTTATGTTAAAGTTTTTTGGTGTACATTCTGAATCGTAATCGCTAATTACTTGTTCGCTTATTTCAGATTCACTAGCTGATTCTTCATTATTTAAAACTTTTAATTCTTCAATTCCAAACAATTGTTTTAGTTTGGGACTGTTTTCTATTTCTTGGTTTGCTAGTTCATCATTTTCTAATTCTAGCAACCTAAGAGCATGGTCAAGTAAATCGAAGTTTTCTTCGTTTACTTGTAATTCATCTCCTTCTAGATGATCCCAAAAGATTTTTTCAATTTTTGGTATATAGTTGGTCATATTGGTTGTTTGTCATTTTTACCAAATGGCCAAGTTAATGCTTTAGGATTCCCAGAGGATCCTAACTCTGCATTTCCTACTCCATAATTGGGGTAAGAATATTTTCCTAAACTTATAGGTTTTGGTCTTTCCTCGTCTCCTATAGGAGTTATCTTCAAATCTTTTTGATCTAATATTACCTTATGGTTTTCTTGAATTACTGTTGTTAATTCAATGATAATTTTTGCTGCTGCAGCTTCTAACTTATTATCTTCTTTAGTTAGAATATCTAGAATTTCTTCTAATTTTGTTTTTAAAAGATTCATCTCTTCTTTTATTTCTGTAAAACTCATTAGGACATTTCTTCAAGCTGAATTGTCATGTCCTCTATTCGTTTTGACATTCCCATCAAGAGATCTCTCTCGCTGGGTTCTTTAGAAATACTTCTTCTGGAGGGTTCTCCGATTATAAGTTTATTTCTTTCTACTTTTGATTTATATTTTTCTCCCATTATCTTTTTATCTTTAGCTATGTCAATAGCCCAAGAGTTATCTAAAGGAGTTATTTCTGAAAACTGTTTTTCTTCTATAGTTCCTACTTGTGAAAATACATCTTCTAATTCAATGTATTCTTTCTTTTTATAGTCAATACTGTGATGACTATTTGTTAAAGCATAAGCGACCAGATAGGTTAAGCTAAATACTTTATCTCCTTTATTCATTAAATTTTCTCTTTCAAATTTATGAACAAAGGATAATGTTTTGTCTAAATTTGCTGTATCTAGACTAATTCCAAATTTAGGATATACTGTAAACATGAATTTTTGGTAGGCTAAATTTCCTCTAGCCGCACCTAAAATGCAGTCTTGTCTATCATTTATCCTATTATCCATTAAAACCATTTTAATTGGAGAATTTATTCCTTCCTGAAATTCTGATTTCAATAAGATTTTAATGGCACCAAAGTGTACCATTGTGATAGTGGATCGAATCTTACTATCTATTTTTAATAAGTTTTCTTCAATCTCTTTTCGAGTGATTAAAGGTAAATATACTGCTCCTGTAGTATCTTTGATATCTACATGCATTTCTTTAGTTCCTACAAAATAGTAGACGCTATTTTTCCTTTTTAATTTCTCTAAAAGAGATATATTAAAAATATTTTCTTTTCTTAAGTTAAGTCTTGAGGACCTAATTTTTGAAAGTAATTATTGTTTTATCAAGAAGCTTCCGTTGAATCCTTGATTAGATTCAAAGGTTTGAACGCTAGAAACATCTTGATTTTCATCAATTGTTTCTTCTATATTATCTAAATGATTCATTTTGACGAATATACCAGGTTTTTTATCCACAGATAGGCAGATATGACCGGCCGAGTTCTGGCGCGATTCAAGTCTGTACATCCTACTGCGTGCAGCAAACCGGCATTATCAGCTTGCTAGCTCGTTATCAGAGCCGGACACAGCGGAGAGCCTCCCTTCCTGCTTTACAGGAGTGAGAGTTCTGTATCACTTTAATAAGCTCTGATACCAGGTTTTTGGTGATCTGGTGATCTACGAGAGATCTGCGGAATTTTTAATTTTCTTTTATACATTTTAAACATCCTTTATAGATGTTCATATAATGCACAAGAGTTTGATGTTTTTCACAAAATCTTGTTCCAAAACTATACCTAGATTGACTATAAGGGCCAACTCTATGGAATTTAGATAATTTCTTATCTTCTTTAGTTAATTCTCTGTCAAGAATTATCTTACAAACGTTTTTATTCATTTGAATGATTTTTTAAACGTTCATTCTTTTTACAGAGTCTTGAGATTCTTTTATACATTTTATGCATACTTTAAAGGTATTCATAAATTGTAAATAAATTTGGGTTTGATGTTTTTTACAAAACTTAGTACAAAAACTGTATCTAGATTGACTATTGTCATTATTTCTATGGAATTCAGATAAATTTTTATCTGCTTTTGATATTTCTCTGTTGAGAATAGATTTACAAATATTTTTGCTCATTCAAGCTTCGATATTCTATTTGATGTAATTTATGAACTTAATACTTTAGAACCCTAAGTAATACATGCAATCTTCTTATATCTTTCTTTCTATATTATTAAGAGTGTATGGTTATCATGTTATCTGTTTATAACTTAACCAATCCTGCGAATCTTGTTTCCCTAAACGGCCACCTGCCTAAGCGGTACTCCCTATTCTATGGACTCCAGGTTTCATTATAACAGATAAACATGTATACAACAATCAATAGTAGGAAAGAAGATATAGGTTATAGAAACTTACATGTAATTACAAGAGGGCCCTAAAGGGCTTTTTATTCACACATAGTAGATCCGAAGATCAGACAGAATCCTGGACGAAGTTCGTCTCCAGGCGATTACAGAGGTTGAAAATAAAAGACAATGAGGCGCAGAAGTGAGGGGCGCTCCCATATTACAAGAAATGAACTTCCTTTTATAGAGAAGGAAGGGTTTGTATTATTAAAGAGGGGTGCGTCATCCCTTACGTACAAACGCACTTACATTATTGCATCTACATAAAGCAGACGCACTACTGCATTATTGCATCCACTCAATGCAGATGCATTATTATCCCACTACCTGCTGTCACTAGAAGTGGAGGGGTCCATAGGACTGTCGGCAGCCCTGATGGTGGAGAGGTCACTGTCTTGATTGGTGGAAGATCCACTTTCTGAGCATTTACCACATACATAATTACTGCGGTAATTCTTCATCTTCTTGCAAAGATCTGGCATGTGTTCTCCCAAAATAAATGGATTAACCAAAGTATTTTGGAATTTTACAAACTTGTCTTCATCAGCTTCACTGATCTTCTTGGGTGACTTGCTGTATATCAAGATGGTGGCATCTTGATAGTTGACAAACAGTCCATCATCTGAACTGAAACTGAAAAGTTTTTGAACAAAACCTTCCAATCTTTTTATTGCTAAGGGTAGCAAATCGCTAGCCTCAAGTTTGCACTCCATGGGCTGAGATGGATGATAATGATCTCCTTTGCAAATGCCAATCTGGACTAAATGCTGAGGATGATATACCAATAATCCTAATTGATTCCAGTATGGACCGGAACTATTAATTTTCAGAAAAACTTCTTGCCCTGGTTTGGTGCATTTTTTTCTGAAAGTCTTAATTGTATCAATAATAGCCTTAGGAAAATGGCTAATTTCTAATAAATTAGGACTTGGATATATGGTTTTTACCAAACCATATTGGAATGCCTCATAGACCTGTTCGGGATTAGCATTCTTGGTGAAGTTGTAGTAACTTAAGTTTTTGGAGTCTGTAGTGAAGAACTTTTCCTCCAAAAATTTTTCTTCATTGGCAGATCTTGCATATCGATAGCAGTATTCGAACCCTGCTTCCGTTATTTCATCGGAGTAATCTACTTTTGTAGATTTTTCCATGTTTTCCCTTGGTTTGCTGGGAAGTCTTCCTAGTGAGGTTAATGACTTCTTTTTGGACAATAGAGCTGCACTGAAGGTGTTAGGCTTCATCATCTCTCCATTGGTAACTAGCTCCAGAGGTGCTAGTAAAGATGACCCAGTGTATAGGTCTGCTGAAGTTCTTGCTTCCTGGAAGGATTTGAACTTCTTGTGTGCAATGTTGGAGACTCCTTCAGTTGCTTTTTTGGCGAAGCTCCAATCTTCATAGATCCCAGCATTAGGGCCATTATAAACCACATAATATGTTTTAGATCTTTTTGGGATTTGAATTCCCTCTTCGGATTTCTCCGATGCTAAAGGTGTAACTTTAGTCTGTGGGATTGGAATTCCCTGATTTGGCCTTAAGCAAAAATCTACTGGACTAACCAGTTTGGTGGAAGTTTGTACTTCCTTCTGGATTTTTGGCAAATCCACAGCCTTCAACGGATTTGTTGATTCTTTACCAACTGCCGTTTGCGTTGGAATAGCCTTATCTTTCTCTTTTGAGGGAGAAGGTGATAAGATAACCTTTTTTACTTCATTTTCAGAAGCTTGTTCTTTTTCTTTACCCAATTTGATCAGGTTAAGATACTTGAGCTTGGCTCGAACCAGCTCCAGTTCTTGGACTAAAAGTCCTTCTTGCAGCTTTAGCTGCTCCATTTCATCCATGCTGGATGCTTCACAAAGAAACAATCGTTAGAAACATTTGTATTATTCTTTATAACCTTGCTGAAATTCTCTGGTAAGAAAATCTGCAAAATAATTCTTGGTACCTGCAATATGAATAACATCAAAATCATATCTAGATAACCACATTTGCCATCTAACTAGACGACCTTGTTTATTATCTCCTTTTAAATTTATCTTTAGGAAATAAGTAAAATTCTTATTATCTGTTCTTACTAGAAATCTGCAAGGGGTTAGATAAACAGAGAATTTTTTAATTACTCTAATAACAGAAAGGTATTCTTTCTCGTTACTATGATAATTCTTTTCAGCAGCTTTAAAGCTTCCTGAAGTGTATCGGCAAATGTATTCTTTACCATTATTTTCTGCTTTAAGAATTCCTCCCCAGAATAAATCTGATGCATCAGTTTCTATGATTAGTTTATCCTCAGGTTGTGGGTGATAAAGTTTGGGAAAGTTTTTTAAACTTTTCTTTACTTTTACCATATAGATGGTATCTGAATCTTTCCATTCCCATGGAATATCTTCTTTAAGCTTTGCTTGTAATGGTGCTCTGACCTGGGCAAGCTTAGGAATATAATCAGAAGCATAAGTGAGGATTCCTAAGAATCTCTGCAACTGTTTTTTGTTTTCAAGGATATCTGGGAATTTTTGAATATGTTCCAAGATATGATCTTGAGGTCGATGAGACCCTTCTTCAATTTCTAGTCCTAGAAAATTGATTTTAGTTTTAAAAAGCTGTGTCTTCTTCTTTGAGAGTATTATTCCCAAAGAAGCACATTTTTTAAGTACTGCTGCTACTTGCCACAGATGTTCTGTCTCATTATTACTGAAGACTAAAATGTCATCAATATAAACACAACAGAATTTTTCAAAGGTCCTAAATGCATTCTGCATATGTCTTTGAAATATGGCTGGAGCCTGTTTTAACCCAAAGGGTACAACATTCCACTGGTAATGACCTTGTGGACATGTGAAAGCAGTTAATAATTGTGATTCTTCATCTAGCAATACTTGCCAGAATCCTGATTTACAATCAAAACTACTGAATATTTTCTTACCTCTTATTAAGGTTAGCAACTCATCTTTATTAGGAAGGTTATGACTGTCTCCTATTGTTGCTGAGTTTATAGCTTTATAGTTGACAACCATTCTCTTTTTTCCTCTTCGTTTCTCAGCTTCATTTTCTACCAAGAAAGCTGGAGACATATGAGGAGATTTGCTTGGTTTAATTACTTTTAACTCTAGCAATTCTTTAATTTGTTTTCCAAATTCTTCTCTATCTTTAGGACTATATTGCATTGGTTTAACCTTTACAATTGTCTTTGGATTGATTAGTTTTATGGTAGCTGTCATCCAATATTTTGACTTGTTAGGGTCTATTGGATTTTCTGAACACACAGAATCTAAAAGTGTTTCTATTTTACAAAGTTTTGTATTTTGAAGCACAAAAAGTTGTTGTTCTTTGGTATATATACCCCCCCTCCTTAAAAAGAAGTAATTTTATTGGAGCTAATATTTAGCGTTTCTGGTTTTGGTAATTTAGATTTCTTTTTCATGTGTTCTAAATAACCTGGAACTCCTACTTTAAGAGCTTTTCTTATTTTTCCTATATGTACAGGATTATTATTTAAAGTGAAAATTATCCTATCTGTGTATTGGACAAATGGATGATACAACAGACATAAATTATTTCCAATAATAAAATCTATTCCAGATTCTTGTTGATATACAGTTGGAATATGAAATATTTCACCTGCTATCATTATGTTAAGATTTTTACAGACCTTAGAGAGTATAATGTGAGATCCATTCCCAATTTTTACTCTTATTGGTCTTTCTACATTTACCCAGTGTTCTTTAGGTATTACATTTTTGCTAGCAACACACATGCTTGCACCTGTGTCTACATAACAATGTAGTTCAATTTGTTTATATCCGGAAAATTTTAGTTTTCCTTTTATATAAATTGAATTTGGGTTGGTTTTATTATTCATTACAAAGTTTGTAGGTTAATATGTAATTATTACAAACTATGAGGGTTGCTCTTGTAAATAGACAAGAGTTAAGAAAAAGGCAAAATTGCCCTTGGTCTCATGGGAGACGCGTCTTTTTTGAGAATTGTCATTTATTAAATTGTGACTTATCATCAGTTTCATAACAGGGAGGAACGGGCCACCCAAAAAAATTTAAAATTTGCATTTTATACATTTGTAATTTTTAAAATATTAAAATTTAGTTATTTAATTTTACTTATATTCTATTATGGTCACCCTTAACGTTAATTTCTGGGTCCGCCCTTAATGATAAGGTTAGTTCACAACCAACCGCTTAAGTTAGTTACACTTATTTCACATTAAAAATGTTGAGAGTTAGAACCTTAGGTATCATTGCAATTACATAAATTTATTTTTATTTTTCTTGATATTGTTACATTTCACACAAATAAATGGAAGATTGTGTTATAATTAATAATTTACCCATCTCCTCCTCTCCCAACCATATCATCACCAAATATTCATTTGACCTTTATTACCTCAAAAATCAAATAAAAATGAAATAGGCCTTTATAACAATTATATTTATTGCATTTCTACCAACCAAACAGTCCTTTTGCTCGTGGCCAGTTTAGATAACAACCGAATTGAATTAATATGGTACACGTTAGTTTAAAATTTATTCCAGAATGCTATTTACTGGATGATTGATTATGTGGATGAATATGAAGTTGACGAGTGGAGGAAGGAAGATGTCGAGTTTCCTGAAGAAATCCGAGTAGGGTGTAAATGAACTGAACCGTTCGTGAACAACTCGCGAACAACTCGGTCAAAGTTCGTTTTCGAACTCGGTTTGACCAGTTCGAACTCGAGCTCATTCGTTTATATACGAGATCGAACTCGAGCTCATAAGAGCCAGCTCGTCGAGCAGCTCGAATATAATTTTAATATAAATTTTTTATATAAATTAATTAAATTTTATTAATTAATGCTTTAACGAGCTCGAACTAGCTCGAGTTCGAGTTCGAACTCGATTTTTTAACGAGCTCGAACTAGCTCGAGTTTGAGTTCGAACTCGATTTTTTATCGAGGTCGAACTTTCTAAAAGTCAGACGAATCGAGCTCGAACTAAAATATCTTAACTCGTACGAGCTCGAACTCTATCACGAACATGCAATACGAACTCGAACTCGAACACAGGTCTGTTCGAGCTCGACTCGACTTGTTTACGGCCCTAAATCCGAGGTTTGATGGGAGACTTAGCTGTTGCTGATGGTGAGCAAACATTGTTGTTAATGGAAACTCAAGAATTATTATTATTCTTCCCCTCAATACTATCTAGTGGTTGCTGAATTATCTTAATGCAGAAATAGTGAATGAATAATCACTGAACTTGAGTACTCTAACACTCTCCAATCCTAAGAATGTTTTGATTTCACTAATTGTTATCTAAATGAAGATTTTTTAATCAGTAGTACATGATCATCCTCTCCCAACTATTTTTACATCCTTTGACTTTTAGAATTGATCATTAATATTTTTAATTATAAAATTTATGGATTATAAAATTTTAATATTTGAAAAATACATATTATTACGAATCTAGACTACATACAACAAAATTCTAAATTATTTATAGCTTTGAAAAAATCGAAATTATGCAAAGTTATTAAGTATCAAATAATACTCCTTTCATCCCAACTAATTTTATATACATTGACTTCTATCAGAAAATGTTTGATCACTAATATTTTTAATTATATGTGGTTATGAATTATAAAATGTGATAAAAATTTTAATTAAATTTTAAAATCAAAATTTAAACTTCTTTGACGGAATAATAGTTTAATTGCATAATATTATTAGGGAGCATTATTATTTGTGGCTAAAAGTGTGTAAAACAAAATATTTGGCTTTGATTAGAAATGTATTTTAAATTGCGAAAAGGTTAAAATTGATTTAATCCTTATAAACTACAAGAAAAGGAGGAGGGAAATGGAACGACAAGACCTAAACATATCGCCGCTCTACTCATCTAAAATGGCGTCAATTATTTCCGCCGAGAAAAAACCACAGGCGTCGGAGTCCATACCGAACGAGCTCATTTTCGAGATCCTGACATGGCTTCCAGGAAAGCCGTTGGCCCGTTTCAAGTGCGTCTGTAAGGATTGGCTGTCAATGATCCGAAGCGCTCAATTTCGGAAGGCGTACCGGAGCCGAAACCGCGGCCTGATAATGTACTGGTGTGAAAAAATCGTCCGCGACAAGAGCAAAGACACCGCTCCCAACAGGCGCCTCCGATTCTATTACTCACCTCTCCGCCGACTGAACGAGCCGCCGCCGCCAGATTTCTACCACCTGCTTGAACTAGAGCTTAATAAAGGCTTCAATGGCGTGAGTCAAGTTGTAAACGGTCTCGTATGTTGCAGGGATGGCCCATCGGATCTCCCCGGCGACGTAAAATTGACGCTTCTTAACATTCTAACCGGAGAGAAGATGAAGGTTCCAGATCCCGAAACGATTTCCGGTAGATATGGTGGCACGATTTCGACCTATATCATCTCGGCTACGTTCCCATGACATCGAAAGACGGAAGGTTAGAACCTCCGGTCTATCCCTATAAATACTGTAATCATCCTCATGGATTAACAAGCCTGTTATATACAATATTATTCCTTGTATATATTTTATATTTTATCATGGTATCAAGAGCTGATTCTTTCCTGGACCTGAATTCTGTTGGCTTCCTTTGATTTCCGACCTTTCTCGTCGACTTCTAGCTGCCTAAAGTTGCCCTCGCTAGCCGACCTTTGGGAATCATCGTATTACTTATTATTATTATTTTAGTCAAACTCTTCCGGCCTTGCTACTCTACCTAGCCGAATTCTTCCGGTGTTACCTATTATTCCTCTACCAAGCCGAACTCTTCCGGCGAACTTTCCCCTATTCCTCTACCTAGCCGAACTCTTCCGGCGTTATCTACTATTCCGACCATACTTTTCCTAGCCGAACTTTTCCGGCCTTACAATTTGCCGGCCTTATCCTTTCAAAGCCGAACTCATCCGGCCTTTACCTTTTCTAGCCGAACTTTTCCGGCCTTACTTTTTGTTTTTTTTTAGCCGAACTTTGCCTTACCCTTCATAGCCGAACTTTTCCGGCCTTACCCTTTGAAGTCGAACTGAACTCATTCGACCTTACCTTATTTTGGCCGAACTCTTCCGGCCTTATTTAAGCTGAACTCTTCCAGCCCTGAAAACGTACTATTTTCCTTTTCGACCGTACTATTTTCCGGTCCAACTTTGTTGGCTTTACCCTTACCTTACAAGCCAAACTTTGCTGGCTTTACCTTTGCAGGCGAACTCATTCCGGCCTTACCTTTTCTAGCTGAACTCATTCCGGCCTTACCTTTTCTACCTGAACTCTTTCGGCCTTACTCTTTCCAGCCGAACTCTACCGGCGTTACTGATGCTGATTGAAGACTTCTGCACTCTCTGACACTAATTCCATGATCTTTTTCGCAAGTTGGACACTCTCGATCATCGTGCTCCAACTTGAGGGAGGGTATTGAGGAATATGGTAAATAGATTTAGTCATATTGTTATATTATGAATATAGACTAGAATATCCTTTTCGTATTGTACTTTGTACTGTATTGTATCTGTCCCACATCGAAAGACGGAAGGTTAGAACCTCCGGTCTATCCCTATAAATACTGTAATCATCCTCATGGATTAACAAGCCTGTTATATACAATATTATTCCTTGTATATATTTTATATTTTATCAGATTCTGAGATTGGTGTTCAATCTCAACCGGTACGACGAGCAGGTGATCAACCTACCGCTACAGCCGCAGACGATTGTTCTCGGGCCTTCTGGTTTGGATTGTTCGGATTCATCAACGTGGAAGACGATAGAGTACAACGATTCCGGTCTTGATGGTCTGTATCTGAAAAGTGAGGTTCTTTACGGTATGGTAACCTTTAACGAAGTTAGAACGTATGGTGATGATGGAATTATGTGCTGGTTCAGGCCGAATGAAGGCCTAACTGTGTTTCATTTCTATTCTGAGAAATTCTTTAGGGTGAAGTTCCCAAAGGATCTAGAACACGAGAATAGGGTGTTTATTCGGGCTTCGTATAATGGATACTGTAGTATAGCTCTTTATGTTCTTCCTGAGCATGGGAAGCCTGAATGCTTTGTGTGGGATGATTACGTGGATGACCATGATGACATATGGAGGAAGGTGGATGTTGAATTTCCCGAAGAAATTCGCGGAGTGATGGGAAATTGTGCTGTTGTTGATGGTGATTTGATGTTGCTAATGATTGGAAACCAGGAAAACAGTTCTAGCAGGCTTGTGTATGGCTATGGTGATGATAAGTCGGTGGAGCGGTTCCAAGTATGATTGACTCTTTGGCTTGGCTTGAGGAAAAGTATCAAACAGAGAGTTAACATTGCAAAGTTAGAAAGTGACTAAATTTTTTTTTTAAAAAGAAAGAATGGCGACTTAAAATTAAAGTTTAAGAGAATGGTGACTAAATTTAATCCCTAAAGGAAACTTGAAAAGTTATTCTCTTCAAAAAGTGTGTGGAATAAACGACGTAGTTTCGTATTGACAGTTAACTTAAAAATAGTATTTATTAGATTAAAAATATGGAATAATAAGAAGGTATTTATATGGTAAGCATACTCAGATGATATATATGTATACCCTAATTACGTCAATTATTGGCAGTTTGTAATTGACATATTTTGTACCATATTTCACTGTAATATTACTAGTTATGCCCCACCGCGCATTGCACGGTGTGCTTGAGTAATATTGTTTTGGTAAATGAATGTAAAAGTTCCATAATATATCGTGATAAGATAACAAATTTAATAAAAGTAAAGTAATATAATACAAATTTAATTAAGTATATTGCTCTTAATTATTGAAAAAAAAATCCTAAATTAAAAATTGAAACAATTACATTTAGTGATAAATTTACTTAATCACCCCTCATTAAATTTAGTGTTCAATTAACATTTATTATTTCATTTAAATCCCTTAAGTTTTGAATAATAAATTTTGGATTCAAGTTTTTGTTAAATTTAATTGTAGGCCCAAGAAATCCTCAAAACCTTCAACATTCACAAGTTGTCCAGCTTAATTCAACACTTTCAAATTTAGGCTCTGTTTGCTAGAGCTTATTTCTTGGTGTACTGAACTGAACTGAAGTGAAGTGAAAATTAATGTATTCAAAAATGGAATCAGCATGACTGAATTAATATGAATTTCATCAAATTACACTTTCACTGAACTGAACTGAATTGAACTGAACTGATCTACAGATAAGCTCTGGCAAACATGATGTGAATTTACTTTTTAATCTGAATAGCTACGTGAAATTTGTAGACAAACTTGATAAGAATATTTTATACTATATATAAAGAGTGGGGTACATTTCATAAATTAGAGTTTGATTATGACTAAGTTTCATAATAATAACTAACTAAAATTAAAATTTAATAAGGGATATTTTAGTAAAATTTACTCTAAATGGGTTGTGGATTTAGGATATTGGGTTGTGGAAATATCATCCCCCTAAATATAATGAAATTGAAGAAAAATATGGAAATTATAATTAAAAAAATTGAATTTCAAAAACTAATTTAAATTATTACAAAATGTTATAATGAACTATTCCATCCAAATTTAAATAACAAAATAAGGAAAATCTATTAAATATAGAAAAAGAGCCAAACAAACGCAAAAGTACTATTGTAATATATGATTGTAAGGAACCACTTTAATATCCTAGTTTAACTTCTTGTTACCATTGTGGTGTTTTCCTTAAATTCCTTGAGGTTAGTATTTGATTGATAGTAATATCATCGTCAAGATCTGATTAATGGTCTGGTTTTTTCTTTATTTGATTCGATATTCCATATTTGTTTGATTAAGATTTCATTCTCAAAATTTTCTTCTAAATACATGACTACATATTTTTTTATTCTTTCCTCCATTTTTAGTTTTGTGGTCTTAATTGAACAACTACGAATGTTGTAGTTTCTACAAATTTATTGTATGCATATTAATAATAAATAAATAGCCTAAAGTGTATACTCGTTTTTTAATATTCATACAAAATCAATTATAATATTATAAATTGGATATTTATTACATGAGATATATTAAACTATATCATACCATATTAATGATATTACTCAACTAAATTAGGGATAGTTGTCAACGATAGTAATGTAGCATGGTTGTATTTAAGACTCAATTATATATAAGATGACTAAAATCAATCTAATTAATTACTTATTAAATGAATGATGTCTAAATTAAGGTTATAAAATATATAACTAAAATAAGTTAAAATCTTAAATTTACTATTGGGAAATTAGACAGAAATGATCGATAAATGTTTAAGGAATTACATATTCCATTTTTATGATTATAAAAGGTAATGAAATGTTGGGTTAAATTATAACGTCTCTCATTCTTTTAATTAATAAATAAGTATTCTCATCATACGATAAAAATAAACAAAAAAAGGTAAACAAAATAATATTGCATTCAAAAAATAGCATTTTAAGGACAATAAATATCCCTTGATTTTCTGTACATAATTAAATTGCATGATTGATCTTTTATCCTCGTTTGTTGTAGTTTCTTTTTAATGATCATGTACAAAATCTAGAAACCATATCATGCATAATAACAAAAGTTTTGGGCAGAATATGTTTAAAAAATAAAATATTCATACAAACTCTATCTTTTGGTAATCCTAACATGCATAATTACAAAAAATATAGGTAGAATATTCTAGGATGCTTATGCATATAATTCTAACAAAAAGTATCAAATAGAGCTCACCAGAAACTAACAATTGATCTTGAACAGAAGGCAAATGTTTTATCACACATCAAATTGCAAAGGTTCGCAGTAGAAACATCATCAAATTCAACTCGATCATCAGTACCCTGTCAAAACCAAACCACCAAACATTTAAACACGTTGAACCTTGTAAATGATATATATGGTTAATTATAATTGCAAAGAAATCAACAACTAAATAACACAGAAACCATCCAAAATTTTACAAAAGAGCAAAGCAAAAGAAAGTAGAAATTTAAGAATTTAACTATTAAAACTTACAAATACAAAGAAAGCTCCCTTCTTGCTCCCCGTCCTCTCTAAACCCGATCGCCCCGAGTTCGGGGCACGGAGTGCCCCGATACTCCAATCCGTGAGCCCGATCGCTCCAATTATCCGTGAGTCTGATCGCTCCAATCCGTGAGCCCTGCCATACATATATGTATATATACTATATTACAAATTCTCATTTGATACTTATAGAGATCATATACTAATATCTTATATCATATATTTGCCTACGTAGAATATATTTCTTACTCTTAATTAGTGACCTATTTAAGTATATTCTTGATTACACCATGTGAGTTGGAAATTTATGTTATAGTTGGAAACGGGTATTGAAATAATTAAATTATGGAATTAACCAAGAATCCAATTTTATATTTACTATATTTAAAATATTGACGGAAAAAATCTTAAACAATTAATTGATTATGGTAATATCTTAAGAGCATACACAATAAATTTACTATATTTAAAAAATGACGGATGTAATCAATAAATTATGGTATATGCATAATATTGTAGATCATTAAACGCGTATGTCCAATTTTAAATTTACTATATTTATAAAATGACTGCTTAAGATATATATCATTATATGTCCAATTTTAAATTTACTATATTTAAAATTTTACGGCAAAAATTGTTACTTTATACGAAACGAAACGACGTCGTTTATTCCACACACTTTTTGAAGCGAATAACTTTTCAAGTTCCCTTTAGGGATTATACCATAAACCACGTTGTTTGATAATTTTTGAGGTTATTTGTACCTCTATGCCTATATATATACCAATATGTATCATAGACTATAATACAGCAATGATAAGGCTTAATAAACCTAACGCCTCATATGCATTTTAACCACACAAAAAATTATTTGAGGTTATTTGTACCGATGATTTTCGATGATCAACTCCTGTTGGTCGCTCTTCTCCAGAGCACAACTATATCGTCGTTCGTTGAGTCTCTAACATCTGTTTGGCGGACAACCTAGAACATATCTTGAACAATTTTGATTCGTGGCAAAGTCATGGCGACGAAGTCGGGATCGATCGACGTCTTCGTCGGGATCGATCGACGTCCTGCGAAGGGATCTGCTATCCGTTCGAAGATTTCCTGAGTGATTTGTTTAATTGTTCGGCCTATTTGTGTGATTATGAGGACATGTGTAATTTCGATTCAATTCTGAAACTTCCGGCAGCAGTTCGACGATCCAGAATAGGGATGGCATTGGGCGAACTGGGCGTGGATAGTAGACTATCCATGCCCATCCCCATCTAAAATTTTACTATCCATCCCCGCCCATTTACCCATGACGGGTACAAATTTAATATCCATGCCCATCCAGCTGGATATCCATCTCATCTGGGTATCCGTGGATATCCATGCCCATGTTATACCCACATTCCCCATCCGACTTATTAATCCATATTTATAAAAAATTAACCTAAAATCTATTAATTATCATAAAAATTTAAATAAAAGCACTAATAATTCAAATATATTATATTAATAGAACAAAATCATTTATAATATGCTAATCATTAACTTATAAAATTCTTTTATGTTTTAAAATAGACCAAACATGCTTAAAAAATGCTAAAATTATATAATATTATTAATATAAATACAAGTAATACTATTAATATTATATATAACGGATATTATACAAGTATTATACGGGCCGGTATGGGGCGGGCGGGTATGGGGCGGGTGGGGCGGGCGGGTATGGGGCGGGTATAAAATCAATATCCATACCCACCCATTTACCCATGGCGGGTTTGAATCCAACATCCATACCCATGGCGGGTATAAAAAACTCATATCCATACCCGCCCCGTTGGGCGGTTGGCGGGCGGGTATCCACCAAATACCCGTCGGGTGCCATCCCTAATCCAGAACGATACAAACATCAACGTTGAGGGATATCGGTCAATGAGGGATGCTACTGCAGGATCAAAGGGTTTCTTTGACTTGAAAGAAGAATGTAATAATTAACTAATTAAAATATGGACCGACCTTCTCTCCGCAAGAATCCTCGGTTTCACGAATGAATTCCTTTAGATAGAGTGATTCAAGTACGAGGAAGTATGAATGTTTCAAAACTTTTGACACGTATCAAAAAGCTTTTGAAGTGTACCAAACCAAGAAGAGAGAACTAAATGATTTCTAATTTCAATTGTTTAGTTTTCTTATTAGTCTTTTATGGTTCAGGAACTCAGGAATAGCTTTGCGATATATGATTGCGGACTTGTGACAATTGTGAGAATATGTAAACTGGTGAGAATCTCCAAATCCACAAGAATAATTATTAGCATAAAAATATTTTTTATTCTAAATTAGGTGAAATTAGATATTTTCTTAATTTTAAACTATATAAATTATTAGGTAGTATAAATATTTAGATTACTTGCGTTAATTAATTGGTAACATCCTAAATTAGTCTCCATGTAATTAATTATTATTTTACAGTTAACTCATCATAATAATTTGTGTACCAAAACATGATAATTATTTATCAAATTATTTTTGATAATATATTTCTACCATCACTAAATGTTTATTCTTTATTTGAAATTTCCTAACAATCCATAAAATTTGATTTAAAAAAGAAACTTTTCTTTTACTTATTGTTTGTTAGGTAATAAAAATAGGGTAAAATATGACCCGAGAATCTAGATTTTAAGAATATTACAAAAAAAAAAACAAAATTAAGAATAAGAAACTAACAATACTAATTATTTCTATTTAAACATTTTTAAATTTTGTACTTTCTCTAATTTTATTTAATTGTAACTTTTCCTAAAAAATAAAATTAATCGTAACTTTTCTCTTTTAGTAAATTAGATTAATTTCATACATAAAATACTTATCTATCCAATAATTTTATGTGATCAAGTATTACCGTCACAATATACATTAATAAGTGATCAGTACACCGCAGAGCCAAACTATTTGTGTGAAATAAATGAATTGACTTAAATTATAATCAGTGATAACTGATAAGAGATTTTTAAGACTAAATTATCATTAACATAAACATGCACTCTAATAATAACCAAAAATTCAATTAATAAGTGCTCAAATACGCCGTGCAACGCACGGTGGAGCCCTGCTAGTATTTTGAAAGAGAATAGTGACAAAAATAAAAATCACTAAATATTTTTTTTAAGGCAGAAGATGAGAGTGGAAATATCATGACGACATTAACAATAAATAAATAAGTTTCCACCCTTTATAATAAATTACATTTATCCCTCTCCTTAATAGAAAATTTTCCAATTTTATAAGTCCACCATAAGTCCATAGTCTCGAATCTCGATGGCCTGTCGGTCAACTTTAATAATAATTTGAAATACAAATAAATATTAATTTCAGAAAAAAATTAGAAATAGTCTTAGCAAATTCTCTTTAAAAATTTGAAACATTTGTTCTACTAATTTTGTGCATAGGCAAAATCTTATTTTTTGCTTGATCGGAATGGATGAAAAATTAGCTTAACAGCCAAAATGATTAAATCAATGTGAACATAATATATTAAGTTTTTTTTATGGCAACAAATCAGTTTTAAATAGAGGAGAAAGTCATGACTCATGACGACATCACAAACCGCCGCCCTTCTCTCCTAAAAATGGCGCCACCTATTACCGCCGGCAAGAAACCGCGGGCGTCGCCGTCGGAGTATATACCCATCGATCTCATTTGCGAGATTCTTTCATGGCTCCCAGGAAATCCGGTGGCCAGGTTCAAGTGCGTGTGCAAGGATTGGCTGTCAGTGATCCGTAGCGCTCATTTTCGGACGGCTTACCGGAGTCGAAACCGCGGCCTGATAATGTACTGGTGTGCAAAAAAGTACCGCAGGAAGGGAAAATATTTCGATCCCAACAGGCGCCTCCGATTCTTCTACTCATCTCTCCGCCGGATGAACGAACCGCCGCCGGCTGATTTCTCCCCCATTCTTGAATTAAAACTGAGCAGTTTTTTCAATGGCGTGACTCAAGTTGTTAACGGTCTCATATGCTGCAGCTATAACCTCTCCGGCGACAAGAATTTGACAGCTTCACAATCTATTTACTGGGGAGAATATGAAAGTTCCAGACCCCGAAAAGTTTGTTGGTAGATGTTCGAGTTATCATCTAGGGTACTCTTCCATGACTGGAGAGTACAAGGTTACGAGATTGATGTTCCATCTCAACCTGCCGCTGCGGGCGCAAACTATTGTTCTCAGGCCTGCCGGTTCCGATTTGGTATCAACATGGAGGGAGATGGATTACAAGGATTCCGGTCTTGCTGGTCTGCGTTTGCAGAATAGTGATGTGATCAAAATGGTTTGCTATTGTGAAACGAGGATTTTTCCCGGGGACGGGGTTGGATGTTGGTTCACTCGTGAAGAAGGCCTTATTCTGTTTGATTTCAATGTTGAGAAATTCTGGAGGGTGAAGTTCCCGGAGGGGCTGAGTTTCTGGAGGGTTTTTGTTCGAGCTGGATTCAATGGATTCAGGAGTGTAGCTTTGTATGTTCTTCATCAGAATGAGAAGCCTGAATGCTTTGTACTGGATAACTATGATCCTCTCAACGATGTGAGTGCATTTTCGCTTCATATTATGGATTGTTTTACATTTAGGTGTGAGTAGTGCTGTAGTGCTGTTTGTTTTAGCTCTGTATCAATCACAAATGTGACTATCTTGACTCTTGAGGAATCTGCTTCAGCTTAGAATGGTGAATATATTACAGTTTCTGATACTGTTATAGTTTTTCAAGATGATGATATGTTAAGATGATATTTCAGGCGTAAGAAATGATGTTGTCATATTCTATTGTTAACTAGGAGATCAGTGGCATCTCAATTCACAAATGGCAAGATTCCAAGAACAGAAAATTGGGGAAATATGAATTGTATTTTTTTTTTTTTTGATAATCATATGAATTGTATTACATTGTGCATTATGAAAGGGATTGTTGAGTTTTTTGGTAACCACTATGAGTGCTCAAAGATGAAGTTGAAGAATACTAATATAGTGGACTTGAACTTGATCAAGAAATGGGCACTTTGTTGGAACCAGTTGAGCTGTTCAGGCAACTGTTTTTTCACTAGCTCACAATATTTCTACTACGGAGTACTGAATTGTATAGTCAATGAACAATCATTTAACACAGATTCATTTTGGCTCCAATCCTGATGATGTTTTAATTCCATGGATTTGTTTCAACTAATACTGCAAGAGTGCAAGGATACGAGGATAATCATGAAAATTTGAATGGTCAAACAATGAATATTTAAATGGATGCTTTGGCATTTTAACAGCAATATTTAAATGGATTGAATGTTGAAGAGCAGAAATATTTTTATCAGAAGTATTTTTTTAAAAATTTTATGAGTCGATAAAAATACACTCCATTTGCTCTCAACTAAAACTGCTTAGTTGACTTTTTAAAAGTCAAATTAAGTCGATTTTGAACATGAATATATATATTTTCATGTTTTAATTTTATTATAGAAAAATGATAATTTTAAAAAATATGATATGATGAATCTAAAAATATATACTATATTACTATATCAACTCTAAATATGTATTGATTAAAATTAATGGTTAAAGTCAGACCAATTTGACTTTGGAAAGTCAACTAACTAGTTTTGGATATAACATGTATTGATTAAAATTAACTGTTAAAGTCAGAATAATTTGACTTTGGAAAGTCAACTAACTAGTTTTGGATATAATATGTATTGATTAAAATTAACGGTTAAAGTCAGAATAATTTGACTTTGGAAAGTCAACTAACTAGTTTTGGATGTAACAAAGAGAGTACATTAATATTTAGAAATATTTCTTTCAAAATCTAATTTTTCTTAAAAAATTAATTCCTTCAAAATTAGTTTATTTGACTTTTCCAATTCAATTTTTAAATCAGATTTTATTAATTTGGGTCAGATCTGACAAAATAAAATTTGATGATTTTCGCATAATTTGAATAGAGCTGAACCAAATATTACCAAAAAAATCAAGATAACCAAAAAATGAATGGAAATGAATTTAAGGCATCTAATTGCCAGAATCTTATTTTTTGCTTGATCGGAATTAATGAAAAATTAGCTTAACATAATTTATTAAGTTTTTTCAATGGCAACAATTCAGTTTAAAAAGTCAGACGACATCACAAACCGCCGCCCTTCTCTTCTAAAAATGGCGTCACCTGTTCCCGCCGGCAAGAAACCGCCGCTGTCTGAGTCGGAGTCTATACCCATCGAGCTCATTTTCGAGATTCTGACATGGCTTCCAGGAAAGCCGGTGGCCAGGTTCAAGTGCGTGTGCAAGGAATGGCTGTCAATGATCCGTAGCGCTCAATTTCGGACGGCTTACCGGAGTCGAAACCGCGGCCTGATAATGTACTGGTGCACAAAAATCCACCGCGTGAAGAGCAATTTACTCGGTCCCGACAGGCGCCTCCGATTCTTTTACTCATCTCTCCGCCGGCTGAACGAGCCGCCGCCGGCTGCTTTCTCCACCCTGCTTGAATTAAAGCTGAATGATTATCCCAATGGCGTATCTCAAGTTGTTAACGGCCTCATATGCTGCGGCGATACCCAACTGGATCTCACGAAATTGACGCTTCACAATCTTTTTACTGGGGAGAATATGAAGGTTCCAGACCCCGAAAGGATGTCTGTTCGAACCCAATCGAGTTATCATCTAGGGTATGCCTCTGTTACTGGAGATTACAAGATTCTGAAGTTGGTGTTCCAACACTACCTACCGCTGCGGGCGCAAACAATTGTTCTCAGGCCTGCCGGTTCGGACTCGGATTCAACATGGAGGGAGATGGATTTCAAGGATTCTGGACTTGCTGAACTGCGTTTGGGAGGTAGCTATTTGTTCGAAATAGCTTCCCTTTTCGAAGCGAGGACATTTCCCGGGGACGGAGTTGTGTGCTGGTTCAAATTTAATGAAGGCCTAACTCTGTTTGATTTCAGTATTGAGAGATTCTGGAGGGTGAAGTTCCCGGATGAGGTAAAAACCATAAAATTGTTAGGGAAAGGGAAGCGAGTTTTTCTTCAGGCTGGGTTCAATGGATTAAGGAGTTTAGCCCTGTATGTTCTTCATCAGAATGAGAATGAGAAGTCCGTGTGCTTTGTGCTGGATGACTATGATCGTGACACATGGAGGAAGGAAGATATCGAGTTACCGGAAGGCGTAAAGGGAGGATATGAGGGAGCTTATGCTATTTCTGATGGTGATTCAATGTTGCTATTGATGGAAAATATGAAACACAACTCTAGGCTTGTGTATGGCTATGGTGATGATAAGTCAGTGGAGCGATTCATGGTGGGAAAGTTCCCCAGGAGAGTTAAGAAGACTCTTGATTTGGAGGGAAGATGTCGAAGTTTGGAACACTCCTTGAATTATGCCTTTGACACTAGGTTATCTTGCTTACATGATAGTAGCGTGCTTTATCGATCCCTTCATGATGTGCTAACTGCTACCTCTGATGACCTCTGAGTGTGTGACTGAAGATGAAGATGCCCATGACTATGTGGCTGCTTGTTGATCCTCTCATCCTACAATGTGACTGCATTTTTGCTTCATATTTTGGATTGATTTTACATTTTGGTCTGAGTAGTGCTGTAGTGCAGTTTGTTTAGTGATGATGCTTCCTTGTTTGGTGGTGGTTGTTAAAGACTAGTACTTTGGCATCATTGTATTAGATCCATCATTCATCGTTTTAATGGTGAATATATTGCAAGTTTCTGGTACTATAATAATTAGTTTTGGAACCTTATATTTCTTGCTGCTAAATGTTAAGATGATCACGTGATGTTTGTCTTGTTCTATTGTTAATCTGTGCTACGTGCAAATTTTCGTTACCTGGACAGCGACAATATGAGTGCTCAAAGATGAAGTTGAAGATTACTAGTTGAGTTTATCAGGCAACTGCTTCCTCACTAGAATCGTTTAACTCGAGTACTTTAACACAGATGCTTTTTGGCTCCAATCCTAAGAATATTTCAATTTCATGGATTTGTTTAAGCTGCCAATGGTTTGACACCGGTTCTTCTCATATTAGGATAATAGGATGGATAACTTTTCCGCATTAGGATAATCATAAAAATTATTTTCAAAAAAAGAGAGGATAATCATAAAAATTTAATGGTCAAACAAAAAATAGCCTGATTTCTTAAAGGTAAAACACCAGATGACGACAATTCACATTACACACTACTCCTCTGAAAATGGCGTCAACTATTCCCGCCAGTAAAAAACCGCCGGCGTCGGAGACTATACCCAACGAGCTCATTTTCGAGATTCTGACATGGCTTCCGGGAAAGCCAGTGGCCCGGTTCAAGTGCGTGTGCAAGGATTGGCTGTCAATGATCCGAAGCGCTCAATTTCGGAAGGCTTACCGGAGCCGACAACGCTGCCTGATACTGTACTGGTGTGAAGAAATCGCCCGAGACTGGGGAAATAATCTCGATCCCGACAGACGCCTCCGCTTCTATTACTCACCTCTCCGCCGGCTGAACGAGCCACCGCCTCCAGATTTCTCCCCCTTACTTGAATTAGAGCTTAATAGCTGTTACAATGGCGTGTCCCGAGTGATTAACGGCCTCGTATGTCGCGAGGATTTCAAGCCGGATCTCGACGATGTGCAATTGACGATTCACAACATTTTCACGGGAGAGAAGATGAAGGTTCCAGATCCCGGAAAGCTTTTTGCTAGACTGGGGAACAGGGTTTCGACATACCATCTCGGCTACGCTCTCATGGCTGGAGAGTACAAGATTCTGAGACTGGTGTTCCATTTCGATCGGATCACCAGGGAGGTGATCAACCTACCGCTGATGGCGCAAACGATTGTTATCAGGCCTTCTGGCTCGGATTCAGCTTGGAAGACCTTAAACTACCAGGATTCTGGGCTTGGTGATCTCGATGTGAGAAGTAAGGCATTTTACAAAATGGTATCCCATCACGAAGCGAGAACGTACTGTTTTGATGGCAATATTTGTTGGTTCCGGCCGAAGGATGGCCTGATTCTGTTTAATTTCCATTTCGAGAAATTCCATTGGGTGAAGTTTCCGGAAGATCTACAACATGAGAAACGAGTGTTTGTTCGAACTATTTTTGATGGATACTGTGATATAGCTCTGTATGTTCTTCCTCAGGATGGGAAGCCCGAATGCTTTGTGTGGGGTGATTATGTGGATGACCGCGATGACACATGGAAGAAGGAGAAAGTTGAATTTCCAGAGGACATTCTGAGAGTAGTGGGAGGTGCAGCTGTTGCTGATGGTGATGAAACACTACTATTGATGGAAAATCAAGAGAATGGCTCTAGGATTGTGTATAGCTATGGTGATGATAAGTTGGTTGAGCGGTTCAGGGTTGGAAATCTCCCTAACAATGTTATGTCTCTTGATTTGAATGCAAAAGGTCCAGGTATGTTACATTCTCTGTCCTCGACCTTCGATGCTAGGCTATCTTGTTTACATGATAGTAGTGTGCTTTATCGATCAATCAATGATGTGCTTGCTGACACTTCTTTGTGAGGCTGAGTTTGAGTGCTATTGTGATTGTTACTGTACTAAATTGGGAATGAATCGGAGGAGAATGAGGATGTGGATGATATGTCATTGTGGGAAGGAATTGGAGGGGATCGAAGATGTGGATGGTGAAGATGCCGAAGAAATAATAGGAGTGCATTCTGGATTTAGTTTATGGGTTGCTTTACATTTCTTAGTGAGTAGTGTTTGTGTTGATAGTCCAGCAGCTTTTAGCATTGAAGTTGAAATTTTGGCAAACATCCAAGGATTAAAGGGAGGTTCAGTCTTTGCTGATGGTAATGAGATATTGCTATTGGTGGAAAGTCAAGTAACAGCTCTAGTTTGTAACAGCTCTAGCTGAAATTCTAGGTGATGTTTTGCGCCAATGACGAGCCTGAGTTTTGTTGTATATCTGTGATGAGTTGGATGGAAGAAGGAAGATGTCGATACTGGGCTGTTTTTACATTTCAAACTGTGCAGTTTGTTCTTGATGTTTTTTAGTTCTTATTCAAGACTAGTTCGTTGGATCATTTGTGTTGAGGTCATGGTTGTTTCTCAACATGTTATAGTTAGTTATGCAAAACCTTTTAATTTCAACTGTTAAAACTTTTAATGATCACTTGATCAGTGTAAGAAGCAATATATCTCTAGTTATGTTGTTAAAGGAGAATACTAAGATTTTAATTGGCATATGGCAACTTGGCAGGATTTCAAGAACCAAAAAATGGGTAGATATGAATTATATCTCGTTATCTCGTGCGATTTTGTTACATAAGATGGTAAGGAAATGACAAATGAAGTAAGTTATAAGTAGTATAAAGATGTGAATGCCCATCTCAATCTAAGATGAAGGGCTCTCCTCTAATAGTCAAGCTTCACCGAACTAACCTAAAAATGTATGTAATTGCCTTGCTCTTCACCATTTATTCCCTAATCAGGTCTTAAAACTCATCTGAGCTGCCCGGGATTCGGTAACATTGCACAAGCAAGTCCAGAAACTCCAGCAACTAGCTTCCAGTTAGGGGATCTAGCAGCTGCAGCTGCCCCAGCCCCAGCTACGACACCCCCTACCATACGATTAACCTAAAAAAAGCACCAAGAGTGTTATATAATGGATCATTAAGTTTAGAGCTTTTACATTGCATTCAAGAACACTATCAAAGCAAAGAAAGAAAGAAAGAGAAGATTTAGACTTTTTTTTAAAGACTGGAATTATTAAAAATTAATCAACACCACCAAAACTCAAACTGAAACAATTTTATACGTAGAGCCTCTTGAATTCCTCAAACCGAATCAGAACTACATTAATGAAGGGTAAGTCCAACCTGCTTGACAGAGCAAATGAGGAAATGATGTGCAACATATAACAAGGGGAAAAAAAGGAAGATATTATACACACTGAACCCTAGGAGAATTATAACTATTGGACGTAAAATGATAGACTAACCCAATCTTCCTGCCCTCTATACCTCCGCACCCCACAGCTTGTAAGACAATAAACAGCGGCGAAGAGTCCTAAAGAAGCAGCAGAGGAAATACATAAAACCATCCAACAGATCAGATATTCCAAGAACATTATCGTATCATCAAGTAAACTAAGAAGTAAGCAACATAATCTGAAAGTTATAAAAGATACACAGATTAGATAAACATAAACATACTTGTAACATGGATAAGCAGGTTAGTTGATCATTCTTCTCCATAGTGTGTAACCGTGACTTAAAATTACATAATAAAAAAAAACAATTCTATTGCCTTAATCCTGATCCCTTCTGGAGATAGAGTTGCAATTACAGTAAACATTCAAACATGTTAACACACTCAAAAAACAAAAGCTAAAAGATCAAAACTTGACACTAGAAACTTACCCCATTGAAGCCCATATTTACCAGCGGACTTAGCCTGAAATCAAGAGTAAATTACTACTCAGACTACAGTAACAAATCACCGTTAACATTTTGCTGATAATCAGTAAGCAATTAGTTCTTACCAGGAAAGATACATTAGAAATTCCCTTTAAGCCTTCAAGTTTGAAAATCAAAGTTAAATTCAAACTTCAAAAACCAAAATCACAGAAAAATGGGAAACCAAAAAAATGGTACCTAGATTCTTAGAATCATAAGATCCTGTACAAGCACCCCAGATTAATCCAGCCTACGGAAAACAAACAATAAAATAAATCCACACAATTAACTACAAGAAAAACACAGCTCAAAAATGGCGAAAATGAGCTCACCGTTCCGATGCGCAGTGCGCCGTCGACGGCGATGGAGGAGCAGGGGATATCGTCGATTCCCATGTGCCTCCCCTCCATTAGTTTTGACTTCTGAAAAGGACGTTGACTGAACTAAAATGTTAAAAGGCCGAACACATTGGGCCCAACTAGCCTTACTTTAATATCAGCCCAATAGTATTGTTGAAGCCCAATAAAACATAGAGGAGCAGATATATTAGCTAGGGTTTCATACATTGTCGCCTCCGTCTCTCCCAACTTCCCCAAATCGACTTTTTTGCAGAGAAAACACCGGAGCCGAAAATGAGTCCCGCAGTCGCCAAGGGTGCGAAGAAGAAGAGCGTGACCTTCGTCATCGACTGCGGCAAGCCTGTCGAGGACAAGATCATGGAGATCGCGTCTCTGGAGAAGTTCCTGCAGGAGAGGATCAAGGTCGGCGGCAAAGCTGGAGCTCTCGGCGACTCCGTCGTCGTCAGCCGTGAGAAGAACAAGATCTCCGTCACCTCCGATTCCAACTTCTCCAAGAGGTGATTAAACTGTGCTAAACCCTAGCTTAATTTCGCAGTTTTATGCATAATTAAGCGATGTAGCTAAGCCTTAACCTCTTAGACTGTATTTTGTGTTAATTTTTTAGCAGATTCCTTAATATTGATTGCTACTGTTAGTTTAGTAACAAAACTACTAAAATCATCATTATTTTGTATTATTTTTCAAAACTACTGGTTTACAACTTATGGATTGTGAGAATAGAGTATCATCATTGGTTAATAGTGAGTGGTTTGGGGATTCTGCTTGTGATCGTCAATGAGTTAGTGGTTTGGGGATTCTGCCTGTCTCTGTTAATCAGTGAGTATTGAAAACTGATATTGTATAAATGAGTTTAATGTTTGTTGTTGCTGTTTGTGCTCAGTGGAACCTTGGATGATAGAATTTTGACATTTTTTTGATATTTGCAGGTACCTGAAGTACTTGACAAAGAAGTACCTGAAGAAGCACAATGTGAGGGACTGGCTTAGGGTTATCTCATCCAACAAAGACAGGAATGTGTATGAGCTGAGGTACTTCAACATTGCTGATGGCGAGGGTGAGGAAGAGGATTGAAGTTAGTCATGGTTTGTCCATGTTGTTGCCTTCTTTTTGGCTAGTATCTTTTTGATGAAGTTATTTGGACATGGTTTTCGTTGCAAGGAAGTGTAATAGGGTAGCGAATTTTGCTTCGGATAATTTATGTTCAGATTTAGCATTGCTGCAGAACTCGAATGATGATTTGCATTAATATCCTTTCTACGTTTATGGCTTCTTGCTTGGCATTACATTATGTTGATGATTCCATTCCTTTATGATGATGGCTATTGCTTTTCATGCTTGCCTATAGTTCGTTCGAGCCTTGTGCATATTTTCTAAGTTTTTGATGAAACTATGCCTCTGAATGAGCATATGGTTGGGGGCTGTATTCTTTAAATCTTGTGTGTTTGGATTTTTTCCACTGATTGCCTATTGTTACAATTTTGCTAGACAAGGGGGTTTGGACTTTGGATTGTCTGATTAGGACAAAGCCTTGTAAGTTTTAAGTCCTAGGATCCCTTAACCTTGGGAATTCAACATGGTTCTTCTTTATGAAGTTCAATGTCCTGGGATTCCATGTCTTATGAAGCTATTAGATTGCCCTTCCTAAATTTGTCTAGACCATGATATTAACAAGCTATCATTCCCAGGTTGCATCTCATATGTTGCACTTGCCTTTCATGTCTCTTGTGCTTTCTGTTGTTTTTTCTGATTTACTTCTTCACCTAGCCAAATTTTTATAAGGGAATTAATGTTAAACAGTTGTTTTGCATGTTTTTCAGCTCGACTATTTTTCTTGACGTTTTAAGCACTAAACTAGTAAAATGGGGTACATCAAACCAATTGTTATTTTGATCATTTCACTTTTGCGCTTGACATCTTTCACTCTTAAATACTCAGCTAGTTACATGTTACATAAACATCTTTCAGATGCCATGGATGCATTTTGATGTTGAATTACTTAGGATTTCCACCGTGAACTCGATTTGATTATTAGATTCTTTGTAACTGTTTTATATCTTAAAGTATGTTTGATAACTATATGTAAAAGAAGAAGAAGAAGAAGAATCAAAATGATAAAAATCACATTCAAAGATCAAATCATAAAGTGAAAGATTAACTAGGAAGATCTTATTTAACTCTCATTAAAACAAGGGAAAAAGGAAGATATTATACACACTGAACTCTAGGAGAATTATAACTTTTCGTCGTAAAATGATAGACTAACCCAATCTTCCTGCCCTCTATACCTCTGCACCCCACAGCTTGTAAGACAATAAACAGCGGCGAAGAGTCCTAAAGATGCAGCAGAGGAAATACATAAAACCATCCAACAGAATCAGATATTCCAAGAACACTATCGTATCATCAAGTCAACTAAGAAGTAAGCAACATAATCTGAAAGTTATAAAAGATATTTGTAACATGGATAAACTAGTTAGTTGATCGTTCTTCTCCACAGTGTGTAACCGTGACTTCAAAGTTCAAATTACATAGTACAAAAATAAAAAAAACATCGACAATTCTATTGCCTTAATCCTGATCCCTTCTAGAGATCATGTATGTCACACAGTCACAGATTTTCAGGCAGAGTTTCCATTCCATATCGAAGAAAAAACACATCCATAAACATGTTAACACACTAGAAAACACAAGAATATGCAATGAGCACATCTGACTAAAAACTAAAAGATCAAAACTTGACAATGGAAAACTTTACCCCATTGAAACCCATATTTACCAGCGGACTTAGCCTGAAATCAAAAGTAAATTACCACTCAGACTACAGTAACTAATTATAGTAAACATTTTGCTGATAATCAGTGAGCAACTAGTTCTTACCAGGAAAGATACATTAGAAATTCCCTTTAAGCCTTCAAGTTTGAAAATCAAAGTTAAATCCAAACTTCAAAAACCAAAATCATAGAACAATGGGAAACAAAAAAAAAACGGTACCTAAATTCTTAGAATCATAAGATCAGATTAATCCAGCCTACGGCAAACAAACATTAAAAAAATCCCGTTAGGATACAAATAACTACAAGAAAAACACAGCTCTAAAATGGCGAAAATGAGCTCACCGTTCCGATGCGCAGTGCGCCGTTGACGGCAACGGAGGAGCAGGGGATATCGTCGATTCCCATGTGCCTCCCCTCCATTAGTTTTGACTTCTGAAAAGGACGTTGACTGAACTAAAATGTTAAGAAAAAAGTTCCCTCGTACCCCTGAATTCTTGCGTATGTATTAATATGCCCCTCAGTTCTTGAAAAGTACTGATATACCCCTGGTTTGTAATTTTCACTGAATTTTGGTCGATCAAGCATATTGATTGGTAAAGAGAAAAACTTACAATGCAACATTGAAGCGGTGACAAGAGAATTGAAAACAAAATACCCAAAATTTTGAAATTTTAAAACACAGTTAACACACGCGACACACGTCAATTGGGACAAAAATGACCACTAAATTCACCATTGAGTGATTTTGTGTATTCCAATCGATTTTGGAAAGAAAGAAAATACTCTAGAATTATATCAAAAAAAGTCTCCGTCGGTCCAGGGGCATATCAGCACTTTACAAGAACTCAGGGGCATATTAATACATACCCCCAAGAACTCAGGGGTACATGAGGGTTTTGCTCAAATGTTAAAAAGCCGAACACATTGGGCCCAACTAGACTTACTTTAATATCAGCCCAATAGTATTGTTGAAGCCCAATAAAACCGAGAGCTGATAAACCCTAACTAGGACCAGATATATTAGCTAGGGTTTCATACATCGTCGCCTCCGTCTTTCCCAACTTCCCCAAATCGACTTTTTTGCAGAGAAAACACCGGAGAAAATGAGTCCCGCCGCCGTCGCCAAGGGTGCGAAGAAGAAGAGCGTGACCTTCGTCATCGACTGCGGCAAGCCTGTCGAGGACAAGATCATGGAGATCGCGTCTCTGGAGAAGTTCCTGCAGGAGAGGATCAAGGTCGGCGGCAAAGCTGGAGCTCTCGGCGACTCCGTCGTCGTCAGCCGTGAGAAGAACAAGATCTCCGTCACCTCCGATTCCAACTTCTCCAAGAGGTGATTAAACTGTGCTAAACCCTAGCTTAATTTCGCACTTTTTTTTCCTGCATAGTTAAGAGCCTTAACCTCTTAGACTGCTTTGATTACAGATTTTTGAGCAGATTCCTTGATATTGATTGATTTTGTGCATGCTGCTGTATTAGTTTAGTAACAAAACTACTAAAATCATCATTTGTATTATTTTTCAAAACTACTGGTTTACAACTTCTGGATTGTGAGAATATCATCATTGGTTAGTAGTGAGTGGTTTGGGGATTCTGCTTGTGATTTTCAATGAGTGAGTGGTTTGGTTTGGGAATTCTGCTTGTCTCTGTTAATCAGTGTGAGGGACTATTAATCAGTGAGTATAAATGAGTTCAGTGTATGTTGTTGCTGTGTGCTCAGTGGAACCTTGGATGATAGAATTTTGACATTTTTTGATATTTGCAGGTACCTGAAGTACTTGACAAAGAAGTACCTGAAGAAGCACAATGTGAGGGACTGGCTTAGGGTCATCTCCTCCAACAAAGACAGGAATGTTTATGAGCTGAGGTACTTCAACATTGCTGATGGTGAGGGTGAGGAAGAGGATTGAAGTTAGTCATGGTTTGTCCCTGTTGTTGCCTTTTTGGGCTAAGTATCTCTTTGTTGAATTTATTTGGACATGGTTTTCGTCTCAAGGAAGTGTAATAGGATAGCGAATTTTGCATCGGATAATTTATGTTCAGATCTAGCATTGCTGCAGTACTCGAATGATGATTTGTGTTAATATCCTTTCTACGTTTGTTGCTTGGCATTACGTTCTGTTGATGATTCCATTCTTTTATGTTGATGGCTATTGCTTTTCTTGCTTGCCTATTGTTCGTTCAAACCTCGTGCATATTTTCGTAGTTTTTGATGAACCTATGCCTCTGAATGAGAGTATGGTTGGGGGCTTTTTTCTTTAAATCTTGTGTGTTCAGATTTTTTCCACTGATTGCATATTGTTACAATTTTGCTAGGCAGGGGTTTGGACTTTGGATTGTCTGATTAGGACAAAGCCTTGTAAGTTTTAAGTCCTAGGATCCCTTAACCTTGGGAGTTCTACATGGTTCTTCTTTTTGAAGTTCAATGTCCTGGGATTCCATGTCTTATGAAGCTATTAGATTGCCCTTCCTAAATTTGTCTAGACCATGATATTCACAAGCTATCATTACCTGGTTGTATCTCATATGTTGCACTTGCCTTTCGTGTCTCTTGTGCTTTCTGTTGTTTTTTCTGATTTACTTCATCACAAAGCCAAATTTTTATGAACTATTGGTAAACAGTTGTTTTGTTTTCAAAGAATGTCATTAGCGAGAATGATCATTCTTCATAGTCTGCATCTTGAGCCAAATTTGTGCAGGGAATGCTTCCCACTTGTTTTGCTGTTTAGATCAATGGATGTCGATTTCTGTTCATGTTTTTCAGCTCGACTATTTTTTCACGTCGTTTTAAGCACTAAACTAGTAAAATGGGGTACATCAAACCCATTGTTATTTTGATTCTTTCACTTTTGCGCTTGATATCTATCGCTCGTAAATACTCAGCTAGTTACATGTTACATAAACATCTTTAAGATGCCATGGATGCATTTTGATGTTGAAATACTTAGGATTTCCACCGTGAACTCGATTTGGTTATTAGATTCTTTGTAACCGTTTTATTTCTTAATGTATGTTTAGGATAACTATATGTAAAAGAAGAAGAAGAAGAATCAAAATGATAAAAATCACATTCAAAGATCAAATCATAAAGTGAAAGATCAAGGTTTACTTACTACACAAATGTTTGACTCCGAAAATTATTAAAATCGGGCTCAAACTCTTCCACGTACTTTGGAGGCCCACTTATTATTACTTTGGACTGACGTGCTTGAGAGACCAATCACGTGTAAAATTTAAAAATAAAATAAAAACAAAAGGTGTACACATCTTCAAGAAGCAAAACAATTGGTGTAGAAGATGAAGTCCTTTTCGAAACATCAATAATGGCTAAAACAGGAAATGAATCCATCCAAAAACGCACTTGAACTCCATCCTCTTTCCAACATTAGATACTCTGATACTGTCAGATCCTAGTACAACTTCCCTTTTCCTCAAAATCGTTTCTTGATATTGGATTCCCATATATATGCCAACCATTTCAATGCGTTTTCTGGGCACCTGAATTAAGCCGGGGAAAAAAAGATGGAAATTTGCGATTCCCATTTCCTATTCCAATGGGAGAATTCGCTCGGAGCTGGTTTCAGGGCGTTCTTGTATTCCCTCGGCCTTGCCTACTGCTTCGTTGGGCTGTCGGCGATCACGGCGCGTTTTTTCCGGTCGATGGAGAGTGTGGTTCAGCATTCCCGGCCGGTGGTGAAGGTGGACCCCAAAACCGGCAAGGAATTCGTCAAGAATGAGAAGGTGTGGAATTTCACCATTGCTGACATCACTCTGCTGGCCTTTGGAACCAGCTTTCCTCAGATTTCTCTCGCCACTATTGATGCTATTCGGAATCTTGGGCAGACTTATGCTGGAGGTAGTAAATTTGTAGTTTATCTGTTTGAGTTTTTATGTGTTCGGATGAAAATCGGTTCATCAAGCTTTTATCTTCCCATTTTGAATAATTTTTGGTGACATGGGAGCATTTAGAAATGATGTTTGTTTTCTGTTAATAGCTAAAAGTAACCAGATGCACAATGTATGAAGTAGAGTTAGTAGCATTGGCATTTATCTTGTAATGAAAGAGATTCTGATATGATTCATATTGCTGTGTTTAACAAATGTTTTTCACACAATGGATGAATTTGTTGCTATCCCTCTTATGCTTCTATGGCCTGTTGAAATTCAAGAGTGTTTGCTTTGTTTATTGGGCGTATGAATTTCAGGCTTAGGACCTGGGACACTTGTTGGTTCAGCTGCTTTTGATCTATTTCCCATACACGCTGTTTGTGTCGTGGTTCCTAAAGCCGGTGAACTGAAAAAGATATCAGACTTAGGTGTTTGGTTGGTAGAGCTCTTTTGGTCCTTCTGGGCTTACATCTGGCTTTACATTATACTGGAGGTAATTTATCTTATGGAATACCTGAGTTTAATTAGTTGCTTAGCCTATGTGAGGGACATGTGAACTTACATTTAGTTTCCACTGGCATTCTTGAAAGAGCGGAAAAATTGTTGCAAATATAGTGTATTTCTTTCATCTAAGTATTTGCCTTCATCTCGGCAGATAAAATTTGTATTTTAAACTGATGCATGAACTTCAGATGCCATATTGTACAGTCATTACAATCTAACCAGTAGTAGTCTCTGACTCTCCAATACCTGTTTTGATGTTTTCGTATCTCATTTGCTGCTCATAATCATTTCTCTTCCATTTTTTATGGTGTCTATGGCAATCAAACTGAGGACCGATGAATTCTGCAACTTGTATATGGATCAAATACGTATCTTATCGTATACGTAAATCAACTTTGTAGGTGTGGACCCCTGGTGTTGTTACACTGTGGGAATCTTCATTGACTGTTTTGCAATTCGGGCTGTTGCTTATTCATGCTTATGCCCAAGATAAGCAATGGCCATATCTATCCATCCCTTGGTACGATTTTGGTTTATGGTCTTTGTTTTCATCATTGTAGCTGAAAGTGTTTAATCTGTGGGACCATTCTTGTGTGACAGGGAAAGAGGTGATCGACCCGAGGATTGGGTACCATCTGAAGAGACTGCATACCAACAAGTGAAAGAGTTCTATGAAGAATCTTCGGGAATCCTCGAGTGTGGAGAAGATGGGATCAGGGAAATAACCGACATATTCTCAATCCATTCAGGGCATTCAACAAGTAACAAACCTTATTGTGAATTTATAGAAATCTAGATTGTCAAAAATTTTAGGAGTTACAATGTTCATTGGTACTATGTTGCTTTTCTCATTTGTGAGCTGATTGTTCTCTTCATTTTAACTTGCAGATCCTCCATATTATACACTGCCTACATCTGATGCTTCACATTCATCTACTGCAAGCAAACCGAGAAGTGATTTCATTGTTGAAAAACCTTGTTTACTTGCAATCTGGAAGCAGCTTTTTGTAGATGCTCTTACGGTAAATCTCTTATAAAATTCATTTCCTGATTCTTTACTTACAACAATATTTCTTCACTATAATATAGTTTTTAACCTTGATGAATAATACTTGTTGTACTTGGTATATCTTCTATATTTCTTGCTTTTTAACAGTTGGAAAAAGGAGAAACAGGAAAATCAAACAAATTCTTGCGTCTAGCAAGAATGGCCTGGCAGTCCCTGCTTATGCCGTGGAGATTATTGTTTGCCTTTGTACCACCACATCAGATCGCTCATGGATGGATTTCCTTCATCGGCTCGTTGATTTTCATAAGTGGAATAGCTTATGTTGTGACCAAACTCACTGACATTATAAGCTGTGTCACCGGTAATATATATTGCCCTAAAACAACATGAGATTGGTTATCTTTCACAACACATGATCATTTGATTATGCTAACGTTGTTAACTGATGCAGGAATAAGTCCCCATGTAATTGCATTGACAGCTTTGGCAGCCGGGACCTCATGGCCGGACTTAATCGCTAGCAAGATTGCAGCTGAACGACAGCTTACAGCCGACTCAGCTATTGCTAACATCACTTGCAGGTTTGTCTTTTGTACTTTTTCTTCCGGGATTTTGCTATAACAGTCAGTACAAAAGAAAGTTGCAGTTCTTAGACAAACAGATACTTAATACATCCTCAATACCGACTACAAAAGAAATTTGTTTTTTTTAATGAAGTTATGATCAGAAGTTTCTGAGTTAGGCTGATGAAATTTGTCTACATGATCTAGAATAGTCAACATCTACAGGTTTTCTGTCCAGATGCTGTTTTCATAATTCAATTCATGGCAGTCTACTATAGTGTCTGAATTCTGAAGTGTGCATGGATAACGTTGTTTTCGTTGTAATAACAGCAATTCAGTGAACATCTATGTCGGCATTGGTGTTCCTTGGCTGATCGATACACTATACAACTACATTGCATACAAGGAGCCTCTGTATATACAGAATGCGGAAGGGCTCAGCTTCTCATTGCTCGTTTTCTTTGCAACTTCTGTTTTTTGCATCGGAGTTTTGGTAATCAGACGCCGAGTCTTCGGGGCTGAGCTCGGGGGTCCCAGGCTCTGGGCCTGGGTGACCTGCATTTTCTTCATGTTGCTGTGGCTGGTTTTTGTTTCACTGTCATCCCTCAGAATCTCAGGCCTCATTTGAGCAGATAAACCACACAGATTCATTATTTTCAGAGAGGTATATAACTATACATACTACACGTATTTATATAGGGAAAATGTGAAGCATAAGAGTATATGTTCCACTTATTTGAGTAAATAGCTTATTTGTTTGAGCTTTCTCAATGGCCCTGTAGTTTGTAACATTGTACAACATTTTGAATCAATGAAAGTTAAAGAACAATGAGAAAAGAGGTTATATGTCATTTGATCACAATGGAAGTAAAATACATTCATAATGATTAATATTGATCTTCTATAATCCATCTACGGTAATCAACATCTATTGATAGCCATAACTATTCTTGAAATGGATACATATAGCGAAGATGCCAACAGATGTTGAGATTCAAAACCCGTTAAGTACTAGTTGTGAAATCAAGGTACTTACAACTGCATGGTTTGCACTCTGATCAAGCACTTGTATGGCTGTGTTTATAGTTGCAAGAAAAACTCCATAAAGCTTAACCATGTTTTGATAGTCATGATGAGATCTCTACCCTTTGGCTCTGATATTGTTGCTCTTTAATTTCTTAGGCTCGGGATCTTGTATATGGTTGTGTTGTGTTTTCAACTTCATAGGACATTCCAAGCTCAAGATCATTATCTTGAGTGCTAGTTGAGCCTAGAGATGTGTTTTGAGTAGCTATTCTATCGACATTCACTAAACAACTATGGATGTTATCAAACATCGATGTTTAAATTCACAATTGTTAAAAAAACTCTCAAATTTATTTATTTTTTATAAAAAAAATTGGAATTTGAAGTTAACTGATTTACATGCTTTATAGGAAATATAGATATAAAATATCCTACAACTTTGTGTATATTTGCATGTTTTAGTAAAACATCTACATTTACATGTTTTATAACAAAACGCTTTACTATAGGTTTAAAACGTGAAATTAATGTCAAAAAGGTTAAATAAGACACAAAATTCATTGACTAAGTATAAGTAAATACGATACCATTTAGGGTTATTTGGAGAATTTTACTAATTAAGAACTGAATGGACCAAGAAAATTGTTTTTAAGGAAATTATAGAATTTAGAACATCTTACACCTTTGTGACATTATTATCACGTTTTACCTATAGTAAAACATTTTATTAAAAAATGTGTAAATAGAGACGTTTTACTAAAACATGCATATATACACAAACTTGCAAGATATTTCAAATATACTACATCTCATATGAAGCATATTTTCTTATCCATATATCTTATTCATTTAATACATATTCTCCAACTACCTATAAAAATGTGGAATATACATGTAAATCAGTTAACTTCAAAGTCCAATTTTTTTTATAAAAAAAATGAATTTGAGAGTTTTTTTAACGATCGTAAAACTATACATCTTTGATAACATACATCGTTGTTTAGTGAATGTAAATAGACTAGCTACTCAAAACATGTCTCTAGGCTCAACTACCACTCAAGATATTGATCTTGAACTTGGAATAGGCTATGGAGTTGAAAACCCAACAGATTTGAGACCGATCAGAAGTACCAATCAAGATCTCGAGGCTAGGAGCAACAATAATGGTGTCGAAGGACAAAGAGCTAATCAAGACTATGAAATGATGATTAAGCTCTACGAAATTTTCCTTGCAACTATTAACATAGCCACACAATTGCTTCAACAAAGTGCAAATCAGACAGTTATAAGTACCTTAATTTTGCAAATTTTAACTTCCTCGTCCTTTGGCCTCATTGCTATAAGTATCCAGTTCAATCAACATATCGCCTCAGTGGTGGCAATGTGTCTTGCCTCTTTCTTTGTTGTCACGAGTCTGATATTGTTTATGGTGATTTATCTTCATTAATCATTCTCTCCATCGCCGTCATCTGCATGGGAAATTGGAAATAATAGTAGTTGTCAATCACTAAAGGGAACTTGAATAGTTATTCACTTCAAAAAGTGTGTGGAATAAACGACTTCGTTTCGTATTGTATAGTGTATTAATTAGGTAATGTAGCCGTCATTTTAAATATGGATAAAAATACCAATCGACTTTTGATTTAGGTAATGTTTAATATACCAACTCAACCATCCCATTCTATTTTGATTTTGGTATTAATCTACCATCGGTTTCTTTTTATTGTGCTGTAAGCCTGTAATGTATTCCTTAATTATGTTGTATATTAGTTTTAGTTATTTGTCGTATTATTAATCATCATTAAAATATGGCAATAATGTAATATGTATATTTTATGTGTTTAAGGTATGAAATATTGTACTCTATTAAGTCCCTAAGTAAAATTTTCAAATTAATATTTTCTCTATTAATTAATTAATATACAAGCACAAATAATCATGCTTATCAGAATTGCCAACGCAAATGCGCGTATGCCAATTTTGTAATTTTGTACTTATCTATAATTAACACATTTTATATTAATAATTAGATAAACCTATAATTATCAACACAAACTTAGATGACATATATCCAAAATATATCAATTACTAATTGATATATATCCGAAATATATCAATTACTAATTGACATATTGTTTTCCTTATTTTGTTGGGTAATTAATTCGTAATTGGCATATAAAGGGTGTATAATTTTACTTGACCTCCCGAATCCCGGCTCCAAAATCTCAATCAGAATTCAGTTTATGTACGAATTGATTTAGGAATCCTCTGTCTTCCCTACATCGCCTTATCGATGATATCACTGTTGATGTAGGCGTCTTTGCTTGATTCATCAATTTCCCTCTTTGTGATTCGGGAAGGTGAAGTTTCAATTTTGGTATTCAACTGTTTGGCCCTGTTTACTAGAGCTTATTTCTTGATGGTACTGAACTGAACTGAACTGAAGTAAAATTGATGTATTGAAAAATGGAATCAGCATGACTGAATTAACCAGAATTTCATCAAAATACATTTCACTGAACTGAACTGATCCACAGATAAGCTCTGGTAAACAGGGCCTTTATCTCGGTGCGTTTTAAGTATATGTGTGGCAATGATTATTATATTTATTTGTGACTTGTACTTGATTTTGATAATGGAGGTAGTTTAGTGATCGTGCCCTCTTATTTAGAATCAATTTTGACTTTGTAATTTTAGTGTTGCTAATTTTATAATTAGTGTTGCTACCTTGATCTAATAATCTTCTCTAAAAAGGGAATTAGAATAATTACTCACTTCAAAAATTGTGTTGAATAAACGACGTCCTATTTACTTTAACAAATAGTTTAGATATATTTAAAATATGTTAATATTTTTTGGGTAAGTAATATTTTTATGTCATTTGATATTATAATAAAACTATAATTTAAATTCTTTCCCGTATCAACACATATATCCTATATTAGGTATTTAAATAAGTTAAGTGCCTAAATTAAAAAAAATTATGTACGTACACATATGCTTTTTTCTGCATTATTTTTGTATATTATTCCTATATTTTTGCAATATTTTTGTATATTTTTTCATGTATATTAAATACTTCAAATATATACTATTAAATATTTTGGACTTTAGAATGACTAATTTCCTTATTGACCCTAATATATACCATTCAATTCCGTCAATATTAATTCATGCTAGCCTAGGTATAATTTATTGCATCACCCATGAGGCAGGACCAAATAATCCTCTTTTTAGTGAGGTTTGATGAACTGACACTGAAGTTTTGATGATGTGACATGTTTGATGAACTGGCATTGAGTTTTGATGAGGTGGCGTCGATGTATGATGAGGTGGTAGTGAGGTATGATGAGGTGACAGTAATTAAATTTTCCTTATTTGGCCTTGCCTCATGGGTGAGGCTGCCTCATAGGAGAATTACTCTATCATGATATGCGTGCCTTGTATTAAGGTGCATTGCAATATCGTTGATTTTTTTAAATACCGTATCATACCGTTTCCATATATTTTCTAAATATTTTTATTTTATTTAGGGTATATACTTTATATATATTTTTGTAATTATATGAAATTCTCCCATGATTTTGAATTTGATAAACTTGGGAGAGGGCTCCGTTTATTATTCCAGTGATTCCCTTTCTGGCATTGAGCATTCAGGTAGTTCAATCTTAGTTTTGCTATTTTTGGTGTTGTTGATTTTCATGTAATGGAATCTTAGTTATCTAAGAAGGAGAAGCATCAATCTTGATCTTGAACAATTAAGTAGTTTGAATTGTCAGCTTGAATGTTATTACTTATTGCATATTTGTATCATGCCATAATCAAGAATTGATTAAAAAATGGATTTTAGCGTTCCTAAATTTGCATTCCATGCGTTATAGAAGTTATGGATTTTAGACAAGGTTATGGATGTATTTTGATAAATAAGTTAAAGGAAAATGATGAAATTCGAGTTAATTTAGTCACACTAATTCTTTTTTAAATACATTAATTTTCACTTCATTTTAATCCAGCTCAATTTAGTTCATCAAAATATAAGTTCGTACAAACATGGTCTAACTGTATATTTTTTATAATATCAAAATTTATAAAAATATCATTTACATAATAACCAAAAATTCAATTAATAAGTGTTCAAATACGCCGTGCAACGCATGGTGGAGCCCTGCTAGTTACTGTTAAAGTTCTCTTGAAATGCTCCCATATTCTTTTTTATGTCATTTAAACCAACAATCGTTGTTATTTTTTAGTGCCACTAATTCACATAATACATATTTACTTGGAAAAATAATATCAGGCTAGTTTCATTTAAGTACTATATTTGGCATTCCTTCAAGTATATATTTTAATTTTTTTTTATTCCCATTCATGCAAATTGCAATGTAGAAAACATAACAAATTTAAAACAGTTTATATCAAAGTTTAAAGTTAACCTGATGGGCGATCGCATCTTTCACGTTCGGAAGTTTTAGGTGGCTGGCCGGGGACAACATTTCAAGATGGGTTTTCTTTTATTTTAATTATTGTAAGATGGTGCAATATTACATAAAACTTCAGCTATATATAGTTGGAGATTTGTTTAGCAGCCAAACTCATATTAATAAACCAGTTAGAATGTAACTCCTCAATCAATTGACAATGTTAATTCTATAACTCTCCTTATAAATCCCATAAATATGGAGTTACACCATGAATAATAAACACAGTAATTTTAAAATCACCATAAATAATTTGGAGTTACAAATTTGATAAAAATTGTTAATCAAAGCTTCTTCTTCTTTTTTTTTTCTTTTTTTATCTGAATCACAGCTTCACAAGAACTGATTGTACACAGCAATCTGTGAATCCAGATTCCAGCACGTGTCTAGCGCCTTCGCCTTTCTACACAACATTTTAACTTAGCTGAGGATTTTTTAGTTTAATTCAACCTAATTAGTTAACTTACCTTGATGAAATACTGGGCGGCCTCATAATTATACATAATGGCTTGAAATCTCCAAATAATTTTAGAAAAAAATGTCGATTTAAAATTATCAGTGTAAATAATATAAATTTTTTTAAAAATTAAGGTCCTTACAAATTATAAAGTTTTTAATATAATAATAAATAATAATATTTATAGTCTTTTGTATATAAAAATCATAAAATTTTGGTATACCTTTAAATCTCGAAAAAAAATTACTTTCACTTCAATTCCTAAAATTTTAGGATCGGCCAATTAAAATAAAATAAAATAATATTTATCTAACTCAATTTAATTACTATTTGGAATTAATCATTATTTCATTTCAGCTCAAATTATTTGCAAGTACATGTCCGATATAAGTTTTGACTTTTGAGGAACATTTCAGCTCAAATTATTTTATATCGATATTTAGTGACGGAATTCTGGTGATTACAAATAATTTAGTCACTAAAAATAACATTGGTGACTAATTATTTTCGTCACAAAATTCTGGTCACTAATAATTTTTTAGTGACCAAGGAAAATATGTGGTCAGTAAATTGGTCACAAATTGGGGTTGAGCCTATGATTTAAGTAATCTGGTTATACTTGGTGACCAATGTAGGTGACAATATGATATGGTCACCAATTAGTATTATGTGACTAAAGTTGTGGTCACCTATGTAGCACGGGTACGGATTTGCAAACGGGTACGGGCACGGATACGGGTACCGGGTACGGCAAATTAAAATTTTGAAGGGAATTAGTGACGAATTTTAGACATTTAGTGACCAAAACCCGTCTGTCACTACAAACCATTTTTCTTGTAGTGATCTATCCTTCACCGTGAGCATAAATTTTGAGAATATTTTTCGCGTTTTTTTAAGCTACCAACTTAAACCGCCCTTATTCTTCAAAAATTAACAAAGGTCTCGTTTGGCTATCAGCGTTTACATGTTATCTGTTAGCGGATTTTTGTATCTGTTAGCGGATTTTATTAGCTGTTTTGACTAGATGTTTGACTAGCGTTTTGTATATGAGTGTTTGGCAAATAACAATTAGCTGATAGCTGTTTTATTACGCTAAATGACTGAAATAGACATTAGTACAATTTATTATTAATTTTTTTAGTGTGTTACTTGTTTATCAAAAATTATTATTACTTATTTGATTTATTTATTTTTATGATGTTTATTATTTGAATTATTATTTTTTATTAATATATCTACATTTATTTTAAAATTTATTTTTAGAATTTAAATACTTAAATGTTTCATTTTGGTATATATTTATTTAATGCGTATATTTTAATTTTAATAAATTGAAAATATTGTAAAATAATCTTAAATGTACGTACGCATGCAAATATGCAGTAATTGATTTTTTAAGAACGCAATGCATACCTTACATTTTTGCATAGTGTACGTATATAAATTGTTAGTGGTAAAAAATATGATTAATTAATAAAAGGAAATTTGTGAAAGATAAGGATAAAAAGATATTTTGTAATCTTTGTTTGATTAACTTTTTACAAACGCTGCTCTTTCTAGCGTTTCAGAAATAATAGGTTTACTCTCCTCACCAAACACTAGAAAGAGTTGATTGACTAGTCAACTATTCATATTTAACCAAAAAAACTAAACGCTCTTCAAAACTCTTGTTACCAAACGGGGCCAAAAAAATTTTATAGAAAGAGAAGTGCATTTCTTCGTCACATCTCTAATATTATTAGTTATGATTTACTTTCAAACAAAAGAAGTTATGATTTGACGTTTTCACTGTAATTTCTGAATTGATGGTGTTGTTTTAAATTCTTGTAATAACAGCTATTCAGTGAACATTTATGTCGGCAAGGTGTTCCTTTTTCTTTTTTTAAAAATAATTACTTTCGTTCAATTTCAAGATTTTGGAAATCGTCAAGTCCAGAAATGAATGATAGCAACCTCGGGGAGATTATCCCAAACATCGTATATCAAAGGGTTCGACTTAGCGTAGTTCGCTAGAGAGTAAGCAGCAAGGCTCTGGCTGCAGGAACCCAAAAGGAGTCCGAGCATACATTATTCTCTAACAAGTTTCTAATTCTAAGAATAGTCCCTAGGCAGTTCATGCCGCAATCCTGCTCATTCTGCACCATCTGAATGATAGTCAGAGCATCCCCACGAGGTTAATAACCGGTTGATTCATGTCAGCCGCCATTATGAGGGCTTCTTCGAGGGCCAAATATTCTGTCAGAGCTAGGTCATGTATATTCAAAAATCTCCTTGCCACCACCTTGAGAAAACTTCCCTTCTGGTCCACTTCTACTACTCCGACGCCCACATTCCCATCCAATATGCCTGCATCAAAATTTATCTTGACTCCCTCTTCCTGAGGCCTTAAGAGAGACCTAGGCAAGTGAGCGTCTGATTCTCTCTCTCCACGGTTGGGTTAGCTATGTAGGTTAGCTATGACCCCTGCTGTCATCCCTTGTGCTACCAAATGTTTCTGCTCGAAGATCTGTCGGCAAGGTGTTCCTTGGCTGATTGATACATTATACAATTACATTGGTACACATATTTATTTATGAAAAATGTGAAGGAAAATTAGGCCACGTCGGCTTGATTCATGTTGTATGTTTTTAAATTTGTCTCTTTGTTTTTTTTTTCTTTGTTTTTTTGACATTGCATAAATTATGATTAAAAAATCTAACACATTAGTGAAAGAATGCCAAAAACAGTATGTAATGTACAAATGAATCTTGTAACATAATAAATATATATTATTTGAAATAGTGGCGCTAGTACTTGGACATTAACATAAGATTGGTGGTTTAAATGGCAGAAAAAGAAACTAGGAGGATTTAAAGAAAATTCTAGCAATAACAGTCACCATGAATCCCATGCAAATGACGGCGATGGAGAGAATGATCAACGGCATATGAAGATAAATCATCATTGATAAAGAATGTGGAGAGATTCAATGCCACCGTTGAGGCGTTAGGTTCATATAGCGAAGATGATAATTAAATGATGATAAATCCTACATGTATCAGTTAAGGTACTTATAATCACATTTTTACACTTAGTTGAAGAAATTGTATGGTTGTGTTTATAGTTGCAAGCACAACTTCATACCGTTTAATTATTTTTGATAGTCATGATGAGGTATTTGACCTTCTGCTCTTACACTAGTGTTGTTCTCAATCTCGAGATCTTGATTGGTAGTGTTGGTTGATCTCAACTCTATTATTGTACTTACAGCTCCACTAGTGATTCCAACCTCAAGATCAATATTTTCATGGTCCGTTGAAACTAAAGAAGATGTATTTTGTGGTTGTGTTCCACTCACATGTTTAGATATATGATAGAAGATATCACTGAAGAAAAGTTTTATAATAATTAAAATTACTTTGAAATTCATCTTTAATTTTGATTTATTTATTTTTTGTTGAGTTGAGTGATGAGATTTGTTTATTCAACATTTTATAGTTAATGGAGAATTAGAAGTAATTGGAAATCTTACATGCCCTAGGAAAATAATAAAGTTAAAAAAATAATATTTTTTCATCAATATTTTCACGTTTTAAACCAAAATACAAAGCAGGTTATTTTAAAAACGTGAAAATAATGATGATTTATCTTCCGAGAAAAAATATAAGATATTTATAACAAATCCGCTTTGCATAATAAAAACTTGAATATTTCTATTTTGAATTGATGCAAAAAAAAAAAAATCAACGTAAAATTTGTACATCAATTTAAAAAGGAAATATTCAAGTTATTACTATGCAAAACGGATCTTTTATAAAGATCTTATACTTTTTTCATCAGAAGATAAATCACCATTATTTTCATGTTTGAAAAAAATAACCCAGTTTTTATTTTTGTTTAAAACGTGAAAATATTGATGAAAAAATATAAGATTTTTTAACTTTATGATTTCCTAGTGCACGTCGGATTTCCAATTACCTTTAACTCTCAATTAACTATAAAAATGTTGAATAAAAAAATCTCATCACTCGACTCAACAAAAAAACCAAAATCAAAAGAATGAATTTCGAAATATTTTTAACTATTATTAAATTTTTCATCATTGATGTCTTTTATCATATATCTAAACTTGTGAGTGGAACAGAATCACAAAATACATTTTCTTCCGCCTTAACGAACAATGAAGATATTGATCTTGAGGTTGGAAACACTAATGGAGTTCTAAGTGCAACAACAGAGTTGAGATCAACCAACACTCCCAATCAAGATCTCGAGATCGAGAACAACAACACTAGTATAAGAGCAGAAGGGCAAAGAACTCATCATGACTATCAAAAGATAATTAAACGGTATGAAGTTATGCTTGCAATTATAAACACAACCATACAATTTCTTCAACTAAGTGTAAACAATGCGATTGTAAGTACCTTAATTTCGCAACTGATACATGCCGGATTTATAATCTCCACATCATTTATCGTCTTCGCTATATGTATCCGCTCTTATCAACCTGACGCCTCAATGGTGGCAATGAACCTCTCTGCATTCTTTGGGGTCGCAAGTCTGATGTTATCAATGGTGATTTATCTTCCGATGCCATTGATCATTCTCTCCATCGCCGTCATCTGCATGGGATTAATGGTGACTGTTATTGTTAAAACTTTCTTTAAATCCTCCTAGATTCATATTCTGTCGTTTAAATCAGCAATCCTATGTTTATGTCAAGGTACTAGTGCCACTATTTCACATAATATATTTATGATGTTATAAGATTCATTTACAATTACATACTGTTTTTGACATTCTTTCACTAGGTTAGAATTTTTAATTATTATTTATGCAATGTCAAAAAAAAAAAAAGGAAAAAAAGGAGACAAATTTAAAAACAAAGAAAGAACCTTAATCGAGACGACGAGCCAAAACGATCACATCTTCCATGTATAGAAGCTTTGGTGTGGTCGGAGACAACTTTTCTGAAATGAAGCATATGAAAGAAGGTTTTGGCAAGCATGGTTTTAAAATTGAAAGATGGGTTTTATTTTACTTTTCTTACAATCTGATGAAACGAGCTAATTAAAATTTACATAAAGCTTCGGCTATATATAGTAGTGAGTTTTGTTTAACCTGTCAAAACCATATTAATATCAGTAACTTGCCATTTAATATTGTAACTCCACAATTAATTGACAAGGTTAAGTACTCTGTAAAACTCTCTTAATAAACACCTCATTTTAATCACCATAAATTATTTTGGAGTTACAAAGTTGATTTAAACCAAAAAACAAAGTACTGTAACGTTCTCCTATGTTAAATTTAATAATAACGAAAATTAATGTATTAAAAAAGATAATAAATATAGCTAAACTAGTTTAATTTTATAAAAATCAGATTTTTCCTGAATCGGCATAAAATTCTACCCAAGGACACAATTCATTAAACCCAATTTCTAAATCCGACACTAATTTGTAGTAAATCTTATTCAGACTTGTAAATAAATGTTTTTTACATCAACTTAAGCAATTCTTATACTCCATCATCTTCAAAAATTATCGACAAATTATCACATGATTTCCTCACCACATTTCCAATTATGATGAATAACAAGGGATTTCTTAATACGTTTGGGATTTCCCAGTTCCCACAAAAGTTACAGCCGATTCCTACAAAATACATAGTATGATCATGCCTTCACTTCATCTCCTTCTTTGGGAGGTTGTACTTCATGCAGCAGCAACTGTACAAGCAGTTACCGGGGCAGCATTGTGTAACTTGGCATTGCTGTATTTCTTGGTGATGAATCTGCAAATATAACCAAGAATTCGTAATATTTTTTTCAACACGTGCAAAATACACAGGGACATGAATGAATGCAATAGATAGATGGGGTTAGATTACCTGAAAAAGTCCCTCCACATGAGCTCATACATCAACCAGTTCGGTCCAGTATCCGATGAGCCATTGCTGCCATTTTTCGGGCCAGAAGTAGCAGAAATTGTGCTGCATTACCGAACACGATGAAATCAACAGATAGAAATGACAATTATAGGAAGAAAAGCTCGGTTTCACTAACCTTGAGACGGTCTTCTTCAGTTCTTCAAACATTGAACGGGGAGAAATGCACCCCATGGCAAGCCACGGAGATATCTTGCAAGAAAAGTTTGCACCATATATGCTATCATTAGGGTTTCCCTTGTGTGGTTGCGCTTGGCATTCAGCAGCAAAAAGCCTAAGCCTCTCTAAAGCTTTAGTCTCCCCTCCCACAAGAGTGCCATTAACTGATGATTTCCCATTCTACAAAGAGGGAATAAAGTGCCAATTTTTATCAGGAAAAGCACCAAGCATTCATAGTCCATTCATAACAAAATCCAAATCCTAAACAATTCATGGGCACATGTTCGAAAACCAAATATAAGCAATCATGTATCTCATCACATACGATTGGCTATATGGATGGATCACAAGTTAGCCTAAATCATTCTGAGTGCAACTTCCAGTCTAACCTATTAAACTGATTTCCCATCTTCTATATGTCATATTGGGGTATTAGGCACATATCCAAACCATTCCGTTCCTCTTACTTGTTTCTTCCTCCTACTCCTACTTAGTTTCTAATTGCTTCAATACAAAAAACTACTTTTAAGAGACGAGACAACCCAAATGTAGCAACATATGGTGCAAAGCCAAACAAACAATTGACAAGCTGATAAGTGAAAGCTTTTGCACAGAACATTTCTCAAGAAATAAATCAAGCTATCTAAAAGACAGACACTTCTAAATATCAACAAGAAAAACTAAACACTTCACAGTCAAAAAACAAACTTCTCTACCTGAAGCATGTTTGCATTCGGGTTCAGACCCAAATCAGCCAATGTAGGCATCTCCCCAGGCTCCACATCCCCTCTGGAAGGCAGCCCTTTCAACTGATCCAAAGCCTCGATGGTCTTCCTCACCTCCAACCCCTGCACCTTCTCCTTAAACCCTCCATAATTCGTTGGCATATCGGACAACTCAAACGGCAAATCCTCAAGATGGTACAATGTGCTTCCCCAGAAGTACTTCACTTCCATCCCCTCTTCTTTCATGGCATTCTCAATATCATCCTCAGCCTTTACTTCATCGTGTGAGACCTCTCTCTGCGCATACACCGCCTCTGCTCCGACCGCCTGGGCGAGCTCCAGAAGAACCACCTCCGGCTTCCCGATTCTGACCACGAGATCAGACCCTTTTGCCTGTAGCGTCTTCCTGAGATCAGCAACTGATTCCAGCAAAAATGTGGCGCGGTAAGGCCCAGTTTTGTCGAACCCGGATGACGATTTCCCGTAGTCTCTCGGATCGAAGATGTAAACGGGCAGCACCGACATCGACTCGCTGTTGGCGGAGTTGAGGCACTCGTTGTCATGGGCGCGGAGGTCGTTACGGAACCAGACGATGGAGGCGCGGCGGAGGGCAGCGGCGGAGGAGGGTTCCGCGGGGCGGAGAGGGGCGGAGGGGAGCGGGCTCTGGAGCGGCTTGGCGGAGAAGGTGGACTTCAGGGAGGGCTTCGACGGGGCGGCGGAGGAAGCGAGGGCGAGGTGCGAGAGGGAGGAGATTTGGGAGGGGATTTTGACCTTTGTGGGGCTGAAAATGGAGGAAACCTTTGCCGGCGGAGGGATAAAATGGGTGGGAAAAGGGAGGAATGAGGAAAGGGAGAAGGAGATTGAAGCTATGGGGAGTGATGGAGCAGCAATGGCCAGCTCTTCCGAGAGGGTTTGGTCCTCTGGGGTCTGGTTTCTGCCATTGTTGTCCATTTTCAAAGTTTTTGGCTGGGTGATTCTTCTGGGATTGGAGTGTGTTTAATGGATTGATAGTGTGTGAGTGTGTGAAAATGGTTGGTGGCGCGCGGTGGGGAGTAGTTGTTGGCGATGATAATGTGGAGTCTGGTCTGGTCTGGTGGGCGAATGAGAGTGAAGATGATGATGACGTGTTTAACTCCGATGAAGACGACTAATCTAAATTGTCTGCATTCGTTAGCACCAAACCCCTTCCCACCTAACCTCCAATATTCGCATTTTCTAAAGCAAAATTGTGATTTTCCATTTTTCCTTGCCCTCCAAATTTCCAATATTTGCATCCTACACTTAACAAATAATATACCGATTGAGTCACCCTCATAATAGTGATGCTGATGCATGTAGTTTGATAACAAAATTTATAATTTTTGTATTAATGTTTCAATAATTGGATACGCTGTGAGTATTTGCAAGTATATATTGGAGAAATTAAGAAATATTTCTCAATTCAGGCCATTCTTCTATATCGCGACTTTTGATATAAGTTTTTGATCCTATGTAGAAATCCCAATGTTGGAGACTCCATCGCAGAAGGAGAGATTAACGTAGAGATATGCAGAAGACTGGCGTTAGTCTATGTTTTAGAGACAACGGAATGTGTGATTGTCATTGTCCACAAACGCAAGACATCATATTGATTGCCAGCTATTTTTATAATCCAATATAGGGTTTGTACTTCTGTTGCTTTTATTTTTCTTGTTTTGTTGTGGTTTGGTGGTGCTTATAACCTTTCAAGCTGATTGTAATGAAATTTAGTCTCTTTTTACTTACTAAATTTCATTATAAATTCACGGAAATGATTTTGAAAAGTTAATGAATTTAAACCAAATATTTTTTATCGTGATGTAAATTAAATTGAACTTAATTAAAGTTAAACTCAAAACAACATATTGTTAAACCCTTGGATTAGGGCTTTTGGTACCTCCACTATCATTATCATGTTAGGTATTGGGCTCAAAATGATTGTCGGTCTATAACCTATCCGGTCCGGTCCATAACGCAGTCGTTTCAACTGATCATATCACCCGCCAACTATCACAGTACAGCCCATTACGGCGGCGCGATGGTGGTTCTGGTTGGCGTCTCAACCCTCACGGCGGCTGCTATTTTCCGCCAGTCACTTGTGTTTTCCCCCATCCCAAAGAGGAAGTTCGGAGCCAAGTGCCAGCTGGAAAATGGGTTTGACCCGTTGGTCGACGCCGCCATTAACAGAGTTTCCATGCGCTTCACGGAAACTAACAAACCAGGTAAGAAACATGATGCAAATATGTTTAATAATCATATTCTAAGCAATTCGTTTGAGTATATAGTTTGATTATGTGCACGGATAAGAAAATAAAATCGTACATTTCTCCAATTGAATTTAATTATGAGTTGCTGAAAATTTCATATTCTGCTTCAAACTATTTGATAGATTATTGAATGAAAAGTGTCTAATTTCACTCAAATCAACTAAAATTCAAATGAAATCATTTCAATTTTTGGTAGAATGCTGCTAAAAACTCAGGCAATTTGATGTACATTGTTAGTAGTGTTTAGCTAGCCTTTAATGCTTCTTGCTGCCAGCATTATTTTGTATCTGAATAGCACTACTTGCATCTGTAGATCCTCTCTTTATCGATCCATATGCTGGCTGTCTAGTTTCTTCTGACAAAATTCAGCAAGAAATGAAACCACATGTGCCCTCTTATTGCCTTGCCACCAGGTTCATCGATGATAAGCTGTTGAGCTCTCTAAAGGATGATGACGATCTTCGACAGGTAATAAGCCAATGCCTGCAATGGTACACTCATATTTTACTGTTGGAATTCTATGTTTATGTACTAAAGCATTGCAGGTTGTTTTGTTGACAGATGGTATGGATACACGTCCGTATAGACTCAGCTGGCCGAGATCGACTTTAATATTTGACATTTCTCCTGAAAGGGTATTCAAAGGTGCAGCTCTCAAGCTTAAAGGTAGTTTTTATGTTCTTACGTGTAATGTGTGCTCATTAATGAGTACATGCTGACAAGTTATTTTGATAAATCGACAGAGGTAGGAGCCAAGACCGGAAGAAGCTGCATGTTCATTCATATACCGTCAGAGTCCTCTAATATTGAACAGATGCTGCGTGAAAAGGGATTTTCAGGTACCAGGCCAAGTTTATGGATCTATCAGGTGATTAGACGTTCTTAAGGTTTCCTGATCTCCCTGGACTCAAAGATAATAAGTAATTATTTATTTATTACTGTGGTTTCAATATTAGTTCTGTGACTTTAGCTCTTGAGACTGCCAGCTTCATTTTCACATGGATTCATTTTATTACCCCCCAAATCCTTCAAAATGTTAAGTTATGAGTATCGTTTATTATGATGGACGAGGTTACTATCAACCGAGAAACAATCGAGATATGGTTGTATTGGTGATTATATGGTTTTTTTATACTTGTTGTAGGGATTGCCTGTGGTGAATTTGGCAAGCTTTAGAGAGATTTTGTGTGCTGTGAGTAATTTAGCTGCTAAAGGATGTCTTTTTCTGGGAGAAATGCCATCTTGGTTTTCAGAAACTGCAGTGAATTCCGAGGTATGCGGCCACACATACACACAAACACATTTTAACACACATGTTTGTTTAGTTCATCTCCTTAGTATGAAGATGCATCTGTTTCCCATATCAGCCCACCCAAAGAGAATGGTTTGACAACCTCTTCATGAGCAATGGCTTCCAGGTGAATATGGTTGGGTATGACAAACTAGCCAGTGAATTTTCTAAAGAACTGGTAAGTGAAGACTACAAGAATATATTCTTCGTTGCAGAACAACTGAGATATTCTGATGATCAGGTATTAGCTTTTTGCTTTCTGTTCCTAGAATGAGTCAATTCAGTCGATTCTTGCGTTCTGAAAGTTTCTTGACGATTTGTGCAGATGGATACATGGAGAAGAGAACACCAGAGGATAGAGGAGGGAGCTGATGAAGAGGGATTCGAGGAGATATAAGCTGGCAAATCTAAAGCCGTTACGGAGTTGAGAAAATGCAAACCTTACAATGACTGAGTGCCTGTTGTAAAAAAGAGGCATTTGGTTTAGAATTGAACTCAATAGGAGTTGCTTATTTTTATCATATCTATATAATTATAACAGTACTCATTGGAGACGATTATACCAGACCACGTTACCTCAATTTATCTCACTTGTCTTTAAAGAAAACCCTCTTCATTCTTCAATCTTTTCCCCATCTTCCCATCATGGGGAGATGGGGAAACCATTGTTTTTTCATTTATTGATTCCTTATTGCATTGAATAAGTGTGATTCACACATTAAAATTGTTCCCGATTTGATCGGTTGAATCCATGATTTAGTTGTTCGTCGGTATTTTGTTCCTGACCTGATTGGACAGGTCGTGGTTTGGATTTTTTGTTTTGTGTTTACTGTTTGAAGAACATAGATCGTATTTGGATGCTTGGTTTTGTGTTTCAATGTGTCTGCAATTTGGATCAAGGTGTTTACCGTTTGAATCAAGGTGTTTACGCTTGAACTACACAGGTCAACGTGTTCGAGGTGTTGCAGATGTTGAAGATCCCTGATTAACATGGTTGATTATGCTTGGATGCGGATCCCTTGTTAAGCAGATTATGGCTTTTGCTGGTGGCAGTATATTCCTGAGGAGATATTACTCTTTTATTGGATCTCATCTTTGTAATAGGACAATTAGGCCCTGTTTACCGGAGCTTATCTGTAGATCAGTTCAGTTCAGTGAAGTGAAAATGTAATTGATGAAATTCAGGTTAATTCAGTTATGCTGATTTCATTTTTCAATACATCATTCTTACTTCAGTTCCGTTCAGTTCAATTCAGTACATGGTGGAAATAAGCTCTAGCAAACAGGGCCTTAGTCTGATTAGCATTTAGTTTGATTATCCTTGATAAGATACCTAGACTAGATGTTTGATTCCACTTATTGTAAGCGGTTGGACGTTTCCCAGCAATATAATGAATTCTTCAAAAAAGAAAAGAAATGGCTCTCTTGGAATAACGAAATGGGTAACTTTTCCCATGTATTATCTCACTATTTCAATAGATAAGTTGATGGCATGTAGGAATTAAGAACTTGTTTGCCAGAACTTATCTGTAGATCAGATCAGTTCGGTTCAGTTTAGTGAAAATATAATTTGATGAAATTCAGGTTAATTCAGTCATGCTGATTTCATTTTTCAATACATTGATTTTCACTTCAGTTCAGTGCATCAAGAAATAAGCTCTAGCAAACAGGGCCTAAGTAAAAACATATTACAATGCTATAAACCACTAATTCACACAATTTAAACAATTGAAAGTAATGATATACTGTGTTTTAAGAAAAGGAAGTGAGGGGATGTAGATGAAGAGGGGCAAATTATACAAAATGCTAAGTAAAGGTATAATGTTTACTCTTGAGTCTTGACATATGAATAGTGAAAATAATTAGGGTGATGCTATTTCTACAACCCAATATCTTAAATCCACAACCCATTTAGGGTAAATTTTACTAAAATATCCCTTATTAAAATTTAATTTTAGTTAGCTGTTATTATGAAACTTAGTCCTAATCAAACTCTAATTCATGAAATGCACCCCACTCTTTATATATAGTATAAAATATCCTTATCAACTTTCACTACAAATTTCACGTAGCTATTCAGATTAATCTATAAATTCACATCCTGTTTGCGAGAGCTTATCTGTAGATCAGTTCAATTCAATTCAGTTCAGTTTAGTTCAGTGAAAGTGAAAGTGTAATTTGATGAAATTCACATTAATTCAGTCATGCTGATTCCATTTTTCAATACATTAATTTACACTTCAGTTCACCAATAAATAAGTTATAGCAAATAGGGCCTAAATTTGAAGGTGTTGAATGAATGTTGAAGGTTTTGAGAATTTCTTGGGCCTACAATTAAATTTAACAAAAACTTGAATCCAAAATATATTATTCAAAACTTAAGGGATTTAAATGATATAATAAATGTTAATTGAATCCTAAATTTAATGAGGGGTGATTAAGTAAATTTATTACTAAATGGGTTGTGGAAATAGATCTTGTGAATAATTATTATTCATAACCCGTAAAAGAGTTTATTGCAAAAATAAAAACATGAAAAATGGATACAAAGGCCTTGAACGACGCCGTTTGCTGGCATTACAAAACATTGATGAAGCGCCAAAAATCGTGCTCTGCACACCTTGCTGTTCTGGCTTCCTCGAGAAGCTCTCTTCTTCAAGTCTGGGTATAAATTCAATTCCTTTTCGTTAAAAAAAAGTATAAATTCAATTCGAAATCCCCATTTTTTCACAGGAAAACAATCGAAATACCCTCTCCCGCGAATTCTAAGCGCACTCTCATGGCAACTAGTCAGCTCACAGTGGATGAACTCCGGGCCGAGCTTTCCAAACGCGGCCTCAGCACCGCCGGAATCAAGCCCACGCTGGTCCGGCGACTCGTCAAGGCGGAGGAGGAGGACAAGAACCAGGCGGCGGCGGCGGACAGTGCTAAAGTTAGCCGCAAAAGGCACAGGGACGATGATAATGAGGACGAATGTACCCAGAAAGTGAAACCCTCGAATGAAGATTTGAAGAAAATGACTGTAAAAGAATTGCGGGAGCAAGCAACTCTTCTGGGTGTTTCAGCAACTGGGACTAAGAAAGAACTCGTTGAGAGGCTATCAGATGGGAATCTCGATGGTTAGTTCTACTTCATTGACATGGTGAAAACTTTTTTTTTCTTTTTTATGCTGGATTTTGTTTAATGGCTTGTTTCTGCAGCGGAGGTGAAGGAAGAAGAAGAAAAAGAAATCAAGAAGGCCAAGCCAATTATAGCAACGAAAAAGGGCGCTGCCATTTTAGATCAATTTCTCCCTGATGAAATTAAGTCCACATATCATGTTTTGCAAGAGGTAGTTATTTATTTTGATCATGTGTGTGTATGTTTTTTGTGATGTTGTGTGTAGCTATTTGGAATTAAACTATCTGCATTGTTTCTTGATAGTAGTATGTGTGTATATTTTGTGTAACGTGTAGTTGAATCAGTTGCTTTGTTTCTGTACAGCGCGATGATGTTTATGATGCAATTTTGAACCAGACTAATGTTGGGGGCAACAATAACAAGTTCTATGTTATTCAAGTTCTTGGTAGGTGTTATTCATTTTTTAGTTTTATTTTTGGCTTCAAGTAGTTGTGTTTGGTTTGTGAAATCCCAGGGTCCCATGGATTTAGTTGTTCGTTGTATTTTATTATTTTGTGTTTTATGTGACTGTAGAATCAGATGCGGGCGGAAAGTTTCTAGTGTTTAACCGATGGGGTAGAGTTGGTTCTAAAGGTCAGCAAAAGTTGAGTGGCAATTATCAGTCGAAACAAGCAGCCATTGGTGAGTTTGAGGAGAAGTTTTATAGCAAGACTAGGAATATGTGGAACAATCGTCATGAGTTTGTTTCTCTACCTAAGAGTTATACGTGGTTGGAAATGGACTATAGCAAAACCGACCCAGAATCAAGTGTAAGTTGTTTTAAGGCAAAAATGTTATGGTTTCTAGTTGAATTTAAGTTATTGTATCATGATTTAACAACAAGCTGATTTTTTATGACAATTCCAGCGTAAAGAACTATCTGCTCCTAATATAAGTAAGCAGATCTGTGAGACAAAACTGGAAGCAAGGGTTGCGAAGTTCATATCTCTCATTTGTAGTATCACCATGATGAGGCAGCAGATGATGGAAATAGGTTTGTATTTCAATATAAATTTACTTTTCAATTGAGTGTCTTATAAAGCATTCAAACTTATAACTATTTACGTCTTCCTAAATTGGAATGAAATTTTAGTTTGCTTTTTTTATATACAAGCTTGGTGAATGTTGCAAGTGACAATTTACTGGTAACAACATTACAGGATACAATGCTGAAAAGCTACCTCTTGGCAAGCTAAGCAAATCAACAATATTGAAGGTAAGTTAAAAAATTACTTACTTCCATTGGCTGCTTTCCTTGACTTTAGATTTCTTTTTTACCAGAAGATCCTATTTTTACTGAAACAGTTTATTATCATATATTAATATATTTTTCAACACCAACAGGGATATGGTGTACTAAAACAAATTTCAGATGTCATCGGGAGGTCAGACCGTAAAACTCTTGAGCAACTGAGTGGGTAAGACCTCCTTACTTTTTTCCAACTTATTTTGTTAGCAACTGTTTTGAGATTAACCTTTAATCATGATGTTCTATGCATCCTTCTTTGCAGGGAGTTTTATACCGTCATACCCCATGACTTTGGCTATAAAAAGATGAGTAAGTGTTCTTCAGCCACTTGTATACTCTCAAGAGTCTCTGTGAAGAAAGGTATTTAAGCAAGTTCTTCTTTTGTTGCAGGTGAATTTGTCATCAACACCCCTCAAAAGCTTAAAGCTAAATTGGAAATGGTAAGTATTCCTTGTGTTTTTATATGTATAGATATTTTTGCATGTGAAACTAGTTATAAATGGTCATGTTTGCGTATAATTTAGCTAATGATAACCATATTTCTTTTAATATTCATATTGTCTTTACATTTTTTGATTGGTACAAATTTCTGCCTCTTTGATAATTAATCAAAGGTTGAAGCTCTTGGGGAGATTGAGGTGGCGGCAAAATTGTTGGAAGATGATTCTGAGATGGAGGTACACTAGTTTCTAACCATTGTTTATCACAAAGCAATGAATGAATGGTTTGCACTAATACTCGTATTTGTTTAGGAGGATCCCATTTACGCTCAATATCAACGACTTCATTGTGAATTGACTCCCGTAGAAGTTGACTCTGATGAATTTACCATGGTATTTCTTCACTATTTCTATTCACATTGTTTGATGTAGTTTACAGTAAGTATTATGCCCTGTCATTGAGGCCATGTTATTGATGACGTATGTGTAAAACCTGTCTCTTACAATAAGTATTATGCCCTGTCATTTAGGCCATGTTATCGGTGACGCATGTGTAAAAAAACCCGTCTCTTTTGCCTTATTTAGTTTCTTTATTGAAAGGAAATTTGTTTCTGCTTTTCAGATTGAGAAATACATGAGGAACACCCATGCGAAGACTCATTCGAATTATAAAGTTGATATTGTTCAAATATTTAGGGCTTCAAGAGAGGGTGAAGATGAGCATTTTTGCAAGGTGCACTTTACAAGATTTCTTGATATTCTTGTCTTTAATTTATTTGTCCATCCTGTGACACAAAGCTTGTCGTTCTTTTCTAAGCAGTTCTCTACCGCAAAGAATAGGATGCTCTTATGGCATGGTTCTAGGCTCTCAAACTGGGCTGGAATTCTATCTCAAGGTCTATTTAGTCTGTTTATCTATTTTTGTGTACTGCTTTTATGCATTGGGAAATTGAACAAAAATGTGATTTCCAAATCATCAGGTTTAAGAATTGCTCCTCCAGAAGCACCTGTCACCGGCTATATGTTTGGGAAAGGCGTTTATTTTGCTGACATGTTTTCCAAAAGTGCAAATTACTGCTATACCTCTAATTCTGCAGATTCCGGTGTGCTTCTTCTGTGCGAGGTTCGCTCCCTACAGTTCATTCTCTTGTCAAACATAGTCCATCTATTTCCTGTAGTTTATAAACCTAGTGATTTTTTCTCTAGGTTGCTCTCGGGGACATGGCTGAGCTGACAAATGCAGACTACAACGCCGACAAATTACCCAAAGGGAAGATGAGGTTAGGACAAATGCTTTTTTTGGTTGCACCATATAAGCCATTGTCTCCCCCCATTTTATGCCAAATAATGACTTTTTGTGGTGTACTGATGCAGCACCAAAGGAATAGGTAGGACGGCTCCAGACCCTTCAGAGGCCCGCGTTCTCGATGACAATGTAATTGTTCCCCTTGGAAAGCCAAAAGAGCAACAAGTTACCCAGGTTTGGCTTCTTTAATTTAAGCAATGGAAAATGGTGGTTAGTGTCAGCTTAAGGATGGAATTACATTTCTGGTTTTTGGTTTTGATGGATATTTGCAGGCTAGCCTTATGTACAACGAGTACATTGTGTACAATGTAGAGCAGATTAAGATGCGCTATGTTTTGCACGTCAACTTCAATTACCGAGTTTAGCGATAACAATCTTGTGGAGGCCTTTGCTGTGAAGGCTTTTTGCTTAATGGATCCAGATCAGATGATAGTGATGCCATAGTTTGAGAAGTGCATATTTTAGATCTCCAGTTTTTTTAGACTCGTGCCATAGCGTTGTTCCAATATTGCTAGTACATACATTTAAGTTGTTTCAAGCGCAATATGTGTTGTTTCTTTTTTTTCATTTTGAAATTTTATATAGCAAACACAAATTTACCATCCACGGGGCTTCTTCTTGTGTTCGCTCTTGGCCACCTTGGGAGTATATTTCTTAACAAAAACCATCTCACATAAATTGGACACCAAAAATTTAGAGATCTTAAAGTGGGGTTACTATCGTAAGCAACAACCATAACAACAATATAATCAACATCATCTTATTAAAGAAAATCATAAGATTATTGAAAAACTTAATTGTCTAACATTTAGACTGCAATATGAGACTTTTTCCTAAAGATATGTATAAATTCAAATTTAAAAAATTAATTTAATAAAAGTCTTTTTTTTTTTTTGTAGAGAAAACGGGACATTAGAGAATTTTTTTTTTTTTTATTGATGTGAGATAATTGCAACATAGAGCCATCATGAATTCATGATCAAGGTCGTCTAGATTGGACAAGTGATTCATCACAACTGGTGTGATTATATTAGTCTTTTCACAATTACCCTATAATATTGGCCGCCGCGACTCTCCGGCACCGTTACTGAGAATCGCGTGTTCTTCCACTCCATCGTCGCAATCGAGCCGAATTTCCTCGCGCCAACTTTCAGAATCTAAACTGGGTAATAATCATCTACTACGATCTTTTCACCTTCTGCCCAGATTCTAATTTGGGCTGCAATTGTTTCCATTGTTTCCATTGCACGCCACATGTTTGTTCTTTTGTTTGACTGAAAAATTTGTTCATCTGATGCATTTATATTGAGGGTTTATAATCTTTGTTGCTTTACACTTAAATTCTTGCTGTCTTTCAAAACTGCTGGTGGGAATTTGTCAATTTGAAATTTTCCGATCAAAATTTTAGGTTATGGCGGCAGAGAGGCAATCAGATGGTCTAGATTCACACCCTTCTCCAGCTCCTGCTGCTGCATCGAAGGATGATATGATTAGCTGTGTGGCGGCGTTGGAGGCGGCACTGCTTCCTTGTTTGCCAGCCAGGGAGCTTCAAGCCATTGATCGCTCTCCTCATCCTTCTCATCAGAGTGAGTACATATATAGCAACAGTAACTGTGTTGAGGCTCTGCATTTTTCTAATTAATTAAGAGATTATATTGCTTTTTTACATGAAGAGTGCCCAGAAAGATGTGCATAATAAGTTGCATCGTTCTATTCAATGTTCGCAAGATTGGATCCTATGTAGGATCCTTTTTAGAGTAGGTTCAAGGATTGGGATTCATGATAGTAGGATCGTAAGGTCCTGCCAAAAATATTCAAGGCAATTTTTAACAAATAAGTTAAAAATAGGGATATTTTAGAGCAAAATCGTAGGATCAGACTGTATCGTTTTCCTTACGAGGATCGTTAAGAATCATGATCCAGGATCGGGATTCTGTAAACCTTGGTTCTATTTATGAGGGATCATTTTGTTGTTCATCGTGAAGAGGGAAAAGACCGCAAGATTTTCTGAAACTCTTAAATTCTTAATAGATTGACCTGTGCTGAGGATAATTTGCAATTCATGATAGTTTGACATGTGTTGAAACTCTAGTACTTGTATGGATTAAATAAGGGAAATTGGATGGGATTGTGTTGTTTTGTTTTGATTTTCTGATTTATCGTTTGTTTTAATGATCTTTTTGCGGCAGTTGATGTGGAGCGCCATGCAAGAGATTTCATGGAGGCCGCGAAGAATCTGCAACTCTATTTTGTTAGTTTACAGAGGGAGGATCAGCCTACCAGAGCAGAAACCATCAGAAAGGTGAGATCAGAAAATGACATGATTTGATTTTTCTTTTCGATTTGGGTTTGTTTGAGAGCTTGAAGTTTGGTAATCTGGACAGGATATTGCAAAGATGCAACAAGAATTGAAGGCCAAGGATGAGCTTATCCTTCAGCAAGAGAGGCTTATTCAAGCATGGAGGAAGGAGTTGAAGGATCAGTTGGACAAGCACAACGCTGAACTAGAAAGGGTGTAGACCTTATTGTCATTCTATAGACCATTTGGTTGGATTTCAGGCCTATTGTGATTAGAAAAATGGTTCTACTTCTCTTAGTGAAGAACGGGTGATTATGTTTGTAGTCTGATTTCGAGTTCCCCCACGTCGAGTTAGGTGTTTGGATTATGGTTAGAGTCTGATTTCGAGTTCCCCCCAAGTCAAGTTAGGTGTTTGCTGTGGTTTTTACTGGAATTCACTTGATCAAGTGCATTGTATGGTTTCTTCTTTCTACTAGGTTTCACTAGATCAAAGTGTTTGGAATGTTAGTTGTGAAAGTATGTAAGCATGGTCTGTACTATGTGGTTACCAAACAATTGAATTTCTATGAAGTACCTTGGCATTCTGAAACCCAAGAAAATTTGTAACTACCAACAATGTTCATTTATGATGGTATGCTCATTAAAAATAAAAAGGGATGCTGAATAGCTAAGTGGGAATAAAGGATCTTTACAAGGTTATACGGTATACCATAAAGGAATCCAACCACAATATTATGGGATAAACATCAACAGATCATTTAAAAGAAATTACACAACCTACAACTAGTCATCTAGGAACCATAAGTACCACAAAATTAGTGAATGTTTCGATGAAACATTATATATCTCAATTTCCAGGGCAGTGACTAAGGTACAAACAGCATAAATAATGAAATGCCAGTGGTCTACTTCTTTGCGTATGTGATAAGCATCGCATTTTCTGGAGTTATCTTGAAACCTTGCAGCCCCTGCATAGCGACAGTTGATTGCAACTCATTCTCGTACTCAACAAAAGCAATCCCAGGTTTAGCTTCCACCATCCTAACTTCTTTGAATCCGGAAAACTGACAAAATAACATCTGAAGCATCATCGATGTTGCCTGGTGAGAAAGATTTTGGATAAACAAAATGCTGTTTGGAGGCACAGGAAGCTCAGGCATGGCAGCTTTCCCACCAGCCATGTATGGCAGCTGCGATAACTGCAAAATTTTGAGAGAAACAGTAAACGATTTGAAGACAAAGCTTGATGAAAACAGCACTCAGCAGACTTCTATACAGTGGTGTTAAGAAATGCTATACAGGAATGGCAAGCATATTTGAGTAGATTTTTCTTGCCTCAACATTAACTGAGATATACATTATATGCACTCTAGATACGCAAAGTAAAACTGATCTACATAATTAATCCATGTACTGAATTGATATTTTGGCTTCAAACCAATGTCTGTAGTAGAAGAGACCCCTTTAAAATTCAATGAAAAAAACCGAATCCCAAACTATGATCAAAGACAATGAAAAGCCACTAAGTGGCAATGGCAATAACAAGATGCCTAGATGAAAATTCTAATTTTAGGGTTAAATTTGCTCTCGGTTCAATGATATCAATTATCACCACATGGTCAAGTTTTTGGTAAAATTACCAAATAAAAGCTCAGATCATTTTATCAAATAAAAGCTCAAATCTCACTATGAGAGTTGGATAAACTTTGTAACTTCAGCTTCAAAAATCACAATTCTAATTAAAAGGACTTTCCAATTTTTTTGTGTGTTTATTTGAGGGCAAAGATAAAATGTCAAGCCATTATTCAGGAGTTTAACATAAACTGGAAACAAATGAAGCTCAAGACCGTGAATGGACCAAATCAAAATATGGAAAGCAAAAATGGTATGGAAGTGTAGAAACACAAATCATGTATGAAATACAGATATATATATATATGTGACAGGTTTCACTTACAGGAGGTGCTCCGCCATAGGGACCTCCATAGGCAGGATGCCCAATCCCAGCTTGGTTTGGATCATGATGATCCTTTTTCTTCCGTCCTGAAACATAAATTGGCTAATGAATCAAAAGACCGAATATGGAACAAAGAACTGCACAAAGGATTATAGATTGTAGGTTCACATATACTTCCAGTAGATTACATATGCTCGGATTATAAAAACATCTTCAAAACAACAAAACTAGTCGACCAAATCATTATGCCCTTCCAGAAATCAAAGATTGCAGCAATTTCCTCAGCAAACACTTGAAAAAAAGTGAGATAGGAGACAGGATTACATGTATCAAGGTTAACATAACTAAGTTAGGACCCCATAACTGTAGTTTCACCATTTTAAACTACACGACGAGCGCGACTCCATAACTACAGTTTCCATCTTTCTATTTACATTCAGCAGCATATCACCAACATAAAGTCCTAGCCTGATTGCCTAAAAAAAATATAAATTCATACTAATTCAAATCTAAATTGACCACTCAAATGCAGGACACTCTCTTTTCAACAAATACAAGAACCCGTAGCAGCTACATAAAATGACAGATGCCTTAACCATTCAACTAAAACATCAAAAAGAGAGGAAGCCTGAGTTGATCTAGATATATCATACCTTTCTCTTCAGGCTTCTTCTTTTTCTCCCGGGGTACAAATGTACCATCTGCCTTCGCAATTACATCTGATTTTGTCTTCGCATATTGTATTCTCTGTAACAACAAAAAAAAATTCCTCAAAAACTAACACAGTAGGGTTTCAGCATTTTAAAAACGCCCTAGAATACCAAATTTCACTACAAAATTCAGCTGATATCCAAAGGAACAAGAAATTTGCAGGGGGGGGAAATGTACCATAAGCTTATCGTAGAACGGGAATCCCTGCATCTGACGGAGAGCATTGGCGGCGGAAGTTGCGTCTTCGAACACAACCCAAGCCTGTCCTTTGTGCTTCAGCGTTTTGAACGCTAAGACTTCCAGAATCTTCCCGAACTGTGAGAAAACCGCGTGCAGCGATTTCTTCAGCTCTGAAACACAGACGCACACAAACAAGTCCGATTAATTTCTCCAATTTATTAAATAAAACAAAAATCAACAGAGTAAAAGAGAGATTACCGTCGAGCTTTATCTTCTCGTTGAGGTTGTTGATGTAAATAGTCTGGTTTTGAGGAGTCTCGCTCGCCGGAGCCGCCGCTTGTTCCGCCATTGATTACAGATGAGCACGTCGGAGGGGTTTGGAGTGGAGGAGCTTTGAAGGTTTTGCTGCGGTTTGACTTAAACCGGATCGAAGGGGAAACCTTTTGGGCCAGGGAGTCGGGCTCACCTTACTCATTAAAGCAAAATATTGTCCATTGGGCTTTCATATTTCAACCTGATATTCCTAAAACATGAGTCTACTCAAAGTCCCAAACTAGTACTGTAGTGGCCACCCCAAAAAAATAAGGAAAACTCAGACAGACACTATCTCAGCCCAGAAAATCCCCCAACTATCTTCTCTCGTCAGAAAATTCGTCATCAGCGTTGCCGTGCCCCACTTCAAATATAATTATGGTTCCATCATTGGGCACATGCTCATTCACTATAAAGAGGTGGTTTATTACATAGAATTTAGTCTAATACAACTCATAAGCTTTGAGTAGGGTGAGACTCTCACTTAATACATCTGTCAATTGGCAGATTCCGGCATATGTAGCTATCATCATTTACATAAACACTAGGCTAGTCGTGAATGACGCGCATGTATTAGCGCAGTCGATTCAACCTTGTAATGAACAATATTTACCGTAATGAATGAGAAGCACCTTTTCAAAAAAAAAAAAAAAAAAAAATGGGGTGAGGCTGAGGGGTTGGTTGGTTGGGGGGTTTGGGAGTGAGATATGAGTTTCATTATAGAGCTGCTTGTTTGGTAGACTATAATTATTGAAGAGGGTCCACCACCATTATCTCATACTGGCCAATCATCCATTCCCCTCAAATATGAGAACTATGAGTTTCATTACTCTATAATGAATGGGACTCACTATTAATTACTATTTTTAGTATATAAACTCATTCCCTTAATCCTAACCAAACACCAACACTATAAATAATGATTTCCTCTATAATCAATCCCCACTATTATCATTCTCATTCTCATTCCCCTCAACCAACCAAGCACACCCTGATACACTTGTTCATTTGGCAACTCTCGTTACTCACTTGAATACGCTTCATGCGAACGAAGAAAATAGAGACTTGAGACCATACATAGTTTTGAGGAAAAGGGGGAAACATTTTTATGTTTATTTTATGTTCATGGAGATCTTACCCTACTGAATTCTAACCGGAGTTTAGTGCATTAACCACTTTGACTGGCCTAACAGCTAGCATATTTGAAACTTTTGTTTCCCATAACTGGTTGATCCGCAATGCACATGATTAGTGGTTGTAGACTCTAAGAAGTAGGCTAACTTTGTTATATCTTAAATATGCTAAAGTATAATAATTTTTAAAAATATTGAATTTATTTATTAAAAAAATTTATGTTCTGTGCCTCTTAGAATGACGAAAAGCTATGAATGGTATCAGTGGCTCAAGATGAGTGTCGAAAAGGGCATAAAAATTGAAGTGGGGTTCTTCCATCATCATACAAGTTATTCTTATTTTATGAAGCTCTGAATATGAGGCATTCCAAAACCGAGATCAATCTTGTTCGTTTGCTAATTGGAATCCATGGTCACAAAGGTAGAGAGATATTTGCTTAGTTTAAGATGTCAATTTTGTACCAGAAACTGACCAGATTTTTGTTAGGCTTTAATGTTAGGACAAGTGGAATGCTTTCATAAACAGAATCAATTATGTGTGCAGAAAAATTCTGGATTTAATTAATCACGTCGGTTTGAGAATAATCATACGTTATTGAGTGGTGTGACATAATTATGGAGGGAATTTTTTTTTCAAATTCTCATCAGATCAGTTTTGAAAAGTAAAAAATCAGTCATAATACTGAGAAGATTATGCTTAATATATGAAACATCGGGATTGAAAATGAGAAAATCAACTTTTGATCCTAGTATCAACTGAGACTGATCTCATATAACACATTCTCTATATTGTTTTTTATTATTGTTGATTTCCATTATTGTAAAAGAGGCATTTTTTTGTGAATCCAATCATTTTCAATTAATGTTTTCAAAATAAAAATATTAACATAGAAAAGCAATGTCAATTGCCAGGTTGATGACGTGATAAGGTAGCAATTCATCATCTGACTTTGTTATCATTGAATTGTTTATATGTTTACAATCAATAATCAAACAATTAATCCATCCATAATATATCCAAACGAAATCATTGTTAATACGTACGTTGGTTGTCTTCTCACTTTTTTTAACTATTAATTTTTTGCCTCTTGGAATCATTGCATGGCCGGTTGCTTGTGAGTTGTGAGGCACAGCACGAGTATTATATTCCGGTGCAAGCTAGAAGATAACCCTAATTTTATACAAGTGACTTGCCATTTGCCAACATAAGGAATCTACGTGTGTTTTTGGTTATTAGTTATCGACAAATTATGAATTGAGATGAGTCTAAATTTATCTCACCGAATCTGTGAATTAGTTGTAAAAAATTAGTTGTGTAAGTAAGAAAATCAGACACGAAGGTAAGACACGAAAGTAAGAAGATCAATGTAAAAAATTGAAATTAAAAATGAGATTATCAACATTTGTCACTAGTCCCACGTGAAACCTTGTATAAAATTTTGGGTAAGACGGTCAAATCAGAGGTTACCACGAAATTATTTTACCGCAGACATTCTCATTATATAATTAGGTTGTGTTTAACATAAATTTTATTATGAGAAAGTCTTGGGTGAGACCTGTCCTTGTGGAGACCAAGAGCAGGGGAATGAGCATTTACTGTTTCTGCTTGATCTTTTAGTCAGTTTGTTTGATCTTTCAATCAATGTCCTTGAGTATTTTTGTTTTGCCTTGATTTTTCAGTTAATTTGATCTTTCGTTCAATTTGCTTGATCTTTTGGTCAATTTTCTTGATCATTTCCTTGGTCAATTTCACCAACGACAAATTCAATCAAGGAAATCGGCGGGTTTAAAACTCACCAACGATAAATTCAATCAATAGCAGTCTCATATAATCTTTGGTCTCATTTGAGACAGAATTTGCCTTTTATGATATGTGATAATTAGAGGATATCTCTATCCTATAGGCTATATAGCACAATTCAAGAAGGATGATGAAGGATGTAACTGAAAGTCTGAAATAGTCACGAGTCGTAAGTGAAAGTTGTCAATTTGCATACTACTATGGAAAATACGAGCATCTGGTCTAGTAGTTCATTAACAATCGCACACTATTGACTTTAAATGGCTAGTAATTATACAGGTATATCAAATGTATTTGCACTGGATTAATTACGTCACCACGACAACTCTTTTGACTTTTCTTTTTTAAATTATTGTTTTGAGAAAAGTCATCGAAAATTTTAAATTTATTTTCATACATTATGTATAATAAATATGGTATCCACTATGTATAAAACTATAGATGTGAATTATTTTCCTTTCAAACAAAAAAAAAAGATATGAATTATTTGACTTTCATAAAAAAAAGTGAATTATTTGAAATTCACATCTTCCCATCTTTTATTTGAAATTTCATCAAATCCCTTTACTTGTATCATCTCTTCTTGTAAGACCACCATCAATTCTTACTAAAGATTAAAAAAAAATGATTTTTACACCTTTAATCCTGACCTTCCCGTATGATCATTAATTATTGTTAATTGAGGGATTATAATTTGAGATCACTAAACTTTTAACCATTTTGGTTTTAGGTAAGTATCTCTCATATTACTTTCTGAGGTCATTACACTGTTGGAAATGATTTTTTCTGGGTTACTTTGTTAAATGCTTAGTTAGTCAACTAACGGTCAAGCATTTGATCAATTTGGAAAAGGGTATTTATGTCTTTTTACCTTTATAAAATGGAAAAAAATCCAAAAAAAAACCATATTTAGAAACTCTTTAATATGTTCAGTACAATTATTACTTGAAAAAATAATTTAATTGTAACACGAAGAACATGACAAAAATTATAATTCAAGAACACATTTATCCGGGTTGTTGTATATTCTTACGGAATTAAATTTAATAATTTTTGGATTTCACTAATTTTTTTGGCCGTTATTCGTTTGAAAATTTTTTACATTTTGAAAATTTTGGGATTTTTTCTTCAAGTCAAATTTTTTATTGAAGAAATTAATTCTTCAAATTTTTTAATTTTGAAATTTTTAAGCATTCAAAAGAGCAAAAAATAAAAATGCCCTTTTTCAAATTGGTCTAATGTTTGACCGTTAGTTGACTAACCAAACATTTAACAGAGTGACCCAAATAAATTGATTTTTAATAGTATAGTGACCTCAAAAAATAATATGAAAGATAAGTAACTCAGAACAAAAATTGGTAAAAGTTTAGTGATGCCAAATAAAAATCACTCTTTAATTTCAAAGTTATTTATTTGATTTAAATCAGGTAATACATAATTTAATAATAATATTAAGAAAATCTAATGTGGGTCCCACATATTTAAGGAAGTGGAAGGGAAAGAGAAGCGGTGGCGCCAAGCGGAAAGTGGTGGTTGTTTTGCCTTTCTTTGTTGACCACTTGAATAATACTATCCATGGATTGCTATTGGACCACCCTTTCCTTGTACTCCCTCCGTACCAGCTGGATGTGCACAGCTGACTTTTCACGGTCTTCAATACACGTGTTTGACTGCTAATATCTTTAACTACGTATATTATAAAGATATGAAACTTTGATATTAATAAACTACATGTTATGACGATTCCAGCAATATTAGATACGATAATATTTTTATTTATCTATGCATTCAAAAATTCAGTCAAAATTTAGTACAGTTGACTGAAAAAAGTCTCCTGTGCAGAAACAGCTGGTCCAGAGGGAGTATTTCTTTTTTGTTTGTTCATTTCGGTGTAAAAGTCTCCAACCTTTCAAATATATCTCAGACACAATGTTAGGTCATCCTTGGTGTCAAAGAGTATGAACATGCTCGATATTTTATTTACATGTTTGAATTTTTAAACATTAAACAAATAAACCCTTAATAATTGTGCAAAATCTTTTATTTTTATATTCACTATAAAATCATGTATTGTTTGTTAAGTTTTTATACATTCATAAAATTTTGAAAATAGCGATAGGAACTAATATTAACTATGTAAATCATAAAAAAATTAATTTTGGTGTACTTTGATCAAAAGTGTAATGAAATATTGTTATAATCAAAGACGGTCAATATCCACCAATCATGGGCTAAGGGAGATCAATCATATCACACCATTATGGGCGGAACTAGGGAGCGCAGGACTGCTGCCGCTCCCTCAAAATTAATATTATAACATATATTCTTGTAATAGTTAGGGTTTAGATTTCGGAATATAGACTTAAACAGTTCGATCTCGCCCTTTGATTATGTATTTCTGATTCCGTCATTACAATATTATATTTTTCCTATATTAGTTCAAATTTATGTTCAAATATCCAATAAGTATTACTGAATACAAGTCAAATATTTACCAGAAAATATCAAAATAAAATTGTGCAATTTTGTAAAGGAAAATGAAAGCACGAGAAAGTAAAAGAAGCAACGGGAAGTCGGCCGCCAACACAGCCATCCCATTCCAGATAACACGTGCCCTGTTTTTCACCCTTGAAATTGCTTCACGAGTTTTACACAAGTCCGCCACCTAATCCCAGCAAGATTAAGACAGGTAAACAAATTAGAATAGTATTTATTTTATTTTAAAAATTAATTAACAACTTTTTAATTTAGACTTAATGGAGAGAAGGCCACCGAGCAAATACAAATGACTAATTCGTGTTTATATAAATGGCTACGAGCCTACGACTACGTCATGTTTACTGGTCGCTTCACGTCAACTGGGAATTCGTAAAAGACGAGTCTACTCTGTCGAATCTAAGTCTTAATTCAGTTCACCGCAGCCGTTCGATGGCTTGGAGTGTCACCCTCAACCGTAGGATCAAATTCCATTATTGGCAAATGACGTGTGAAATATTGAATGAGTATTTGACCAAGTTGGAATATGATACATGCACTTGCATAGTTACACTTGTTTTGATCAAAGTGGAATCGCGCTAAATGGAGAAATAAAAATTTGTCAAACAACTCTATGAAAATATGCAATTACTTTTTTTATTCCATAAATAATTTAGGCTGATAGAGATCCCAATTTTTAAAACTTATTAGTTTACTTTAGTTCAATTAATACAAATGATTTTATACGATGCATATCAATTTAATGCAATAATTTTCAGCTCAATTTAATTAGAAATCATTTTTTGAGACCTAAAATAGAGGAGATGTATATTTAAATTATAATGACAAATGATACTTCCACCTTCTCAGAGTATTTTTCACATTTTGACTTTGATATTATTCCTAACTAAAAGTTGACCATATAATAAATATATATATATATATATATATCAATATCAATATTATCATTACATTCATTGCAACATATAAAATTCAAATATCAAATTTTTATTTACGTAATATGTTTTTTAATTTACGTAATTAAAAATATTTATGATCAAACTTATTTCTTTTATGTGAAAATCGTAGTAATAAAAATAATTTGGGCAGAGAAAATCAATTTACAGTTTAATTCGAAAAAGGGAGTGGTCTGACAGGAACTACTTGTATTAAGCTGGAGAAAAATGGTAAAAGTACAGTGGAAGCTAGGCTTCAGATAGAGGTGAGATAAGAGAGAGAATATGAGGTGAGGAAAAAGACATAGTCGATCGGATTCACAGCACACACGCCACCGATCCCCTCCTATCTAGCTAACACTATTCCCTATAAAGGAAAATAGTAACAGCAAAGATGCGGTTACAGCTGGCTCAACAGAAAGCAGTTGCAGTCAACGGTGCCGCTCCAACGGCTTATTGGTTACTCCTATCCGCAAAGACCATCATGCCCCTGGGTTCACATCAGCTTCATGACAATCCCTTCCTCTTACAATCGGCTTGTCCTCAAGCTGATCAGCAGAAAGACTCCAAGAGAACAAAAGAATCCCCGTCAAGCCTGGAAAGAAGGAAACTGCAGTGCAATGAACTCAGCCAACTCCGAAGAAGAGTCTTCCATAGGCAAGCCTTGCCACTCCACAAGCCACTGTACTTTAGATTGGCCATCAACAATTACCACCCTTCTTTGCAGCACTTTAGCAGGGCTGAGCTTAGGGATATCTGTCAAATAATCTGCTGGAATTTCATGGTTTACAGCAGGTAAAGGACCCTTGTGCAGCTTCAAAAGAGACACATGGTATACAGGATGGATTTTGCTCTGAGCTGGCATCTTGAGTTTATAAGCTACAGCACCAATCTTCTGCTCTATCTGGTAAGGTCCAAAATATTTAGCAGCCAACTTGGAGTGTGCATCAGCTTGTTGTAAGGATAGCTGTCTATATTTTTGCACTTTCGGATAACACCAATCTCCCACCTGTAACACCCTCTCAGACCTTTTCTCATCAGCAAAATATTTCATTCTGCTTTGAGCCTGCTGCAAATGTTGCCTCAGCAACTGATTCACTTGATCCCTCTGATGCATCATATCAAAAGCAGCTGGAAAAACAGTATCACTCCATTCCCCTAATGGCAACTATAGTGGCTTTACTCCATACAGTGCTTCATAAGGTGTCATTTGTGCACTTGAGTGAAAAGAGGTATTGTACCACCATTCAGCAGCCCCCAACCACTCTTTCCAAGTTCCTGGTTTGTCAGAACAGAAACACCTGAGGTAATTCTCAAGGACTTGGTTGACTCTTTCAGTCTGCCCATCTGTCTGAGGATGATAGGCAGTACTGTAGTGAAGCTTAACTCCATGCTGGTGTAACAGTTCTTTCCAGAAATAGCTGGTGAAAACCTTATCTCTATCAGTCACAATCACCTAAGGCAATCCATGAAGCCTACATATTTCATGGAAAAATTGTTTGGCTACTTGGACAACAGTAAAAGGATGCTTTAATGCAACAAAATGGCTGTATTTTGTCAACTTGTCCACCACCACCAGAACTGTGTCATGACCATCAGCCAATGGAAGCTTTTCAATAAAATCCATGGAAATATGTGTCCATGCCTTGCCTGGAATGGGAAGAGGTTGTAGAAGACCAGGGTTGTGACAATGTTCCACTTTATGCCTCTGACATACCCCACAGTTAGTGATGAAATCCACCACCTCTTTCCTCATGCCTGACCAAACAAACACAGAAAGAATTCTTTTAATAGTAGCAGCCTGCCTTGAATGACCTCCCAATGGAGAAGCATGCATGGCTTCTAGAACTTGGGACCTGATATTGTTAGCTGCTCCCACATACAGCTTCCCATCCATCTTCAACAATCCCTTAACATAACTGACATTTGGTGCAGAGTTTCCTTGGAGAGTAGCTTTAGCAATCATTTCCTGAGCCACATCATCATTGTCATAGCTAGATTCCAATTGTTGAATCCATTCTGGCACAAGAGCAGTCACAGCAGAGAGTCTAGCAAGCTCCAAAATTTCCCCTTCTGACTGATCCAGTTCCTTCTCAGCTATTATGCCACTGTCTATTTTTTTATCAGCTAAACCAACACCATCTGAAAAAAAACTATTCTCTGCCACCAGCTCCTCACTCTTCTGGTCTGTATCACCACTTAAGGCCATGCTCAGAAACTCCAGCTGTGCAGCATTAGCCCCCTCATGTACCTCATCTTCAGGTCCCACATCCCAACTCACAGTGGAACCTGAAACTTCTAGCTGCTCATGAATAGGATTCCTGGATAATGCATCAGCTGCCTTGTTATCAGCCCCTTTTTTGTACTGAATTTCAAAGCTCAAACCAAGTAATTTGGTAATCCATTTATGTTGAAGAGCATTTGTAAGTTTTTGCTCAATAAGATACTTGAGACTTTGATGATCAGTTCTGATAATGAAGTGACTTCCTACTAAGTAATGCTTCCACCTGTCCACTGCCATAACAAGTGCTAGCAACTCCTTTTCATATGTTGAGAGTCCCATATTTCTTAGGCAAAAAGCCTTACTCACAAAAGCAATTGGTCTATTATCTTGCATCAACACAGCCCCCATACCTTTATCACAAGCATCTGTTTCAATAATAAAAGGCTTATCAAATTCTGGCATCTTTAGCACTGGAGCAGTAGTAATCACTGACTTAAGTGTTTCAAAAGCTTGTGTTGCACCCTCTCCCCATTGGAATGAATCTTTCCTCAATAAATCATGCAAGGGTCTGCAAATAGTGCCATAATTCCCAATGAATCTCCTATAATAACCAGTTAAACCCAAAAATCCTCTCAGTTGCTTAATGGTTTTAGGCACTGGCCATTAAAGAATGCTGCTGATCTTGGCTTTATCCATTTTCACCCCTTCATCAGAAATAATATGCCCCAAATACTCCATCCTGGCCTGCCCAAACTCACACTTTGACAGCTTAGCATACAACTTATGTTCCCTCATGACTGTCAATACTTCCTTTAAATGCTGCACATGTTCAGAGAGAGAAGCACTATAGACCAGAATGTCATCAAAGAATACAAGTACGGATTTTCTGAGAAATTTCTGAAACACTTGATTCATTAAACTTTGGAAAGTAGCAGGAGCATTTGTTAAGCCAAAAGGCATGACCAGAAATTCAAAGTGCCCATGATGAGTTTGTAAAGCTGTTTTATATACATCCTCATCTTTAACTCTTATCTGATGGTATCCTGATCTAAGGTCTAACTTTGTAAAGAACTTAGAACCATGGAGTTCATCTAGTAATTCATCAATGACTGGGATGGGGAAAGAATCCTTTACAGTTTGGTCATTTATTCTCCTATAGTCTATACACATTCTCTAGGAGCCATCCTTCTTTTTGACCAATAGTACAGGTGAAGAATAGGGACTGGTACTGCTCCTTATAATCTTGTTATCCAGCATTTCTTCAACCTGTTTCTCTATCTCATCCTTCTGGGAATTGTGCATATCTATATGGTTTAATCCTGAAAGGTTGAGCATCAGGTTTGAGAGGAATTTGGTGATCAACATTTCTGTTAGGTGGTAAAGAAATGGGAATAGTGAAAACATCTGGAAAATCAGCTATCACCTGTTGCAGTTCCTCTAGCACTTCTGGTTTATGCTTCTTGGATGCCAGTTCCTTATCCTTCTGTGCCAACTCTGCCCTCATTGCATTTGTACGAAATATAATCTCCACATCCAAGTCATCATCTTGCTGCTCCTCTTTGTCAGCTTCAGCACCAGCCATAATAGCATCCCAATTCCACTCTATCTCTCTGGCCCTTTTCTTCCTGTAAGTGAACAGTTCCTTAGCCTTAAAACCCTGCAACCTGTTGAAACTATCAGCTGCTCCATTTCCTTTCATGAACCACTGTGCTCCATTGTGACAAAATGCCACATCTTGAGTATTAAAGTCAAAACTGATAGGACTGAAATACTTCATCCAGTCAGTTCCCAGTATGACAGCTATATTTCCCAGTTCTAAAACTCTCAGATCAAACACAAAGCTGTGGCCCTGCACCAACCAAGAAACCCTGGGAATTTGAGTAGCTCCCCTTATTTCTGCTCCATCAGCCACCCTGACTATGAACTTTTTGACAGCCTCTTCCTCCAGGTTGAGTCTCTTGGCCACCTTTGGATCTATGAAACTTCCTGAACTTCCAGTGTCCAGCAAAAACCTGATGGTGCAGCCATTCACCTTCCCATTAATGGATATGGTATCAGCATTCCTGAGTCCTCCCAAAGCAGAAACCACAAACTGGTCATCCTCTCCATCCATGTCCAATTGCTTCAGTTCATCAGCATTCCTCTCCACAATTAAAACATCCCCATCTTCTTCATCCATGCTTGCTGAAATGTAGTTGACCTGCTTATACTTACAGTTATGGCCAGGTGTATACTTCTCTGCACACTTGAAACAAAGTTGATTGTCCCTTATGCGTTGTATTTCCTGAGGTGTTAGTCTTTTAAACCCTTCAGTGCCACTCCTCCTTTCCATTGGTTGTACAGGTTTCTTCCATTGATCATTTTGGAAAGACCTGTTATGAGCTAGTTGAGTACTGTAGCCCTTCTTTTTGTTTTGGTTTTCCCAAACAATTTCTTGTAGCTCAGCCATTTCAGTAGCTTGGGATAACTCCTCATACTTGAACTGCATCACCATAGGTCTAAGGTCCTCTTTAAGGCCACTGATAAAACTGGAAATAAAATATGACTCAGACAACTGGGAATCAAGACCTTCAACCAGTGTTTTCAGTTCCTCAAACCTCTCAATATACTCTCTGACAGAAGTCTTTTGATAAAGCTTGCTGAACTCCCCAACAATATCCCTGTGATTCTTTTCCTGGAATCTCTTGAGAATGCCAGCACAAAATTCTGACCAAGACATATTCATAGATTTCTTACTCAAATACCAGACCTCAGCCTTTCCATCAAGATATAGTTCAATAACCCCCATCCTTTCTAGTTCAGTAATGTGATTAAATGCAAAATACTTATCACATTTCCTAATCCATTCCTTAGGTTTACTCCCAGTGAACACAGGCAGCTCAAGTTTATCTATAGTTCTACTGGTAACATTTTCATTAGACTTCTGAAATTGCAAATCAGGAATGGGGATCGTAGTGACAGGTACCTTATTCGCGCCCATCACCTGAGAAAACACTGGCGACATCAGATTCTCGAAGCAACCGCCGGTTCGGTAACCGCTCCCTGGACCCTCAGCTCCACCGCGGACTCCCGTGATTGACGCAATTTGCTTCGACAAACTCTCCGTCAAGCTCCGGATCAAGTCCTCGTTATTGCGCCGGTTCAGATCGTTCTGTGCCTCGATCTTCCCCGACAATTCACCGGTGATATTCTGCTGTACTGAAACAATTTGCGCGGTGAAGTCGCGAGTAACCTCCTCCAGTCGCTCATCTTGTTTCTTCCCTGCTTGAGCCAGATTCATCACCATATCCAATCGGACCTGCTCGCACATCTCTCGCAATTCACTGAGCTGTTGTTCGCCGCTCTTCGTTCTTGTTCCTTCCGCCATTGATTCGTTGCCAAGGACTGAGTTGCTCTGATACCAAATTGACAGGAACTACTTGTATTAAGCTGGAGAAAAATGGTAAAAGTACAGTGGAAGCTAGGCTTCAGATAGAGGTGAGATAAGAGAGAGAATATGAGGTGAGGAAGAAGACATAGTCGATCGGATTCACAGCACACACGCCACCGATCCCCTCATATCTAGCTAACACTATTCCCTATAAAGGAAAACAGTAACAGCAAAGATGCGGTTACAGCTGGCTCAACAGAAAGCAGTTGCAGTCAACGGTGCCGCTCCAACGGCTAATTGTTTACTCCTATCCGCAAAGACCATCATGCCCCTGGGCTCACATCAGCTTCATGACATGGTCCAGGTGTCAAGCAAGCAGCACGAAGAGGTAAAAACAACTCTATAGTCACCTCAGAAGCCGTCTTTGACGAGGCCCAAATCACATTTCCTCTCCCTTTCTTCCACAAGCCCACTAGACAACCATTTTCCTTAAACCCTTTTTTTTATCATTTAAATATTCAGCGCCTCGACGCGTCCCCCTTCCTATAAATACCCACCCCCGGCAGCCACCACATTCCTCCTCACAAACAACAATTCATCCATCGCAACAAACACGCACACACACAGTAGCCTCACACAAAACACCACAGCTGCTGCAGAAGAAGAAGCCTTCTCCTCAGAGACAGAATCCTCTCTGCAGTAGCTCTCTCAAAACCTCTTTCTTCATCTTCAAACTCCAAATGGCTCGCTCTGTTGCCAACGTTAGACTCGCAACCGCCTTCGTCGCTGACAGAGTCTCTGCCTTCGCCGCCAGGCGTGGGCTTGCTTCTGCGGCGGCGGCGCCACAGAGCGCGGCGGCGAGGCCGAACATGTGGATGAAGAAAGGGGAGGAGGCTACCAAGGGGTCCAAACCCGCTACGTCGTGGGTGCCCGACCCGGTTACCGGCTACTACAAGCCGGAGGGCCAGGTGGCGGAGGTCGATGCGGTGGAGCTCCGTAACCTGCTGTTGAAAAACAAGAATTGATTTTTATTATGGGAAAAATCTGGGATCTGAATTTGGATATATGAATTAGTTATGAATCAATCGGATCGGATTCGGGTTCCAGTTGAGTCCCATGAAGACAGGATCATCGTCGGTTTTGCCCTCCTGCGAAAAGGGCGTGCGCTGTCGGATGAATTTGATTTTATTTTTATGCTCTGTTTCTTCATCTGTTACCAGAAACTTAATAAAAATCGGTTCTTTCATTAAATCTCGAGTTCATCGTATTATCTTGTTCTCTGTTATTCATGTGATTTGTTCTTCTCTCTTCTTTTGTTCAGAATAATGTTTTGCGTAAAAAAAAGGTGGGAAAAGAGATTCGAGATGAGGAGAATCTAGACGCTTCTTTGCGAAGATTAAATGAATTTATAAATTGCTCTACGTTACCCTACAAATAATTTAGTATAAATATCTGGCCATATAAATGAAGTTGATTTTATTTAACGTATCAAATGAATATTCATTAAAATTGATTAAAAAAGGAAAATGAATCATTTAAAGGAAAAGATTACTCCTAAATCTGCCTGAATTAGCGTAAACTTTGCCAAGCTTTTACATGATTGAGAAGATCGTGACCAGTTTCCATCGTTAACTTCGGGATGTCGGTAACTATTGAAATGCTTTGTCCTTGAAGTTCACTTATTTATTGGAATTAATTAAACGAAAGATTTAATTAAATAATGACTAAATTAATCAAATTATCTGACACCTGTTCGTCTCGAGCATTGTGTCGAGTCCAATGCATAAAATCTGTGCCATCCAAAATTAACAATGTTATCACAGTTCGATACACGACGTCACGGACGACGGATGGACGGGTAGCAACATTTCGACGAGATATTGACAGAACAACTTGATGAGTGTTCGTTCCCATTTTTTATTTATTTATTATAGATTGAGAGTTCATTCATCTAACAAACTCTTCAATTTTGTGAAATTTTGAAGGAGATGAAATGAGATGGAAAAAAAAGGTAATTAAATGGGTATGGAAATAATTTAGTGCTTCCCATGTCTAGAAAAAGTTGCAATCTACTAGTGATTCAGTAAGACAAAAACGTTTTTTATGGCCCCTAAAAACTTCAAAATGAAGATTTTTAGCCCCTAAAAAATTTGTGCAGTATTTTTAGCCCCCATAATTTAAAATTGAGTTTTTGTAGCTCCAATAATCTCAGATTGAGTTTTTTTGGCCTAGGGGCCATTTCCGTTACAATTGTTGTTTTCTGTTCAGGGTATCTTAGTAATTTGCTCATTTTATAATTTCAAAACATAAAATTAAATAAAAACTACCGATGAATCGAGATATCAGGGTCAGGTCCCTCCGACGTCCGCCATCACACTCTCGTCACGACGCCAACATCTTCACCGCCGCGGCCGATCAGTCGGAGCAATTCCTCCCACGGGTGGTGGGATTACCTCCCGGCCTCAAAAGCACCGACGACCCCTCACCGGCTTCCTGGTTCGGAGGTCGGGTTTGGGGTTTCATCACGGGCTGGATTTCAGAATTTGATAGAACAGAGAAGAAAGATAAGAAAAAGAAGAGATAATGGAAGTATATAATTTATAAGCTAATTGGAAAGAAAAAAGGGAACTGAAAGTATGAAAGCACTTAAATAAGGAACTGAATCAGTAATGTTGATTGCCTGATTCACGTTAAATAAGGAAATGAATTAGTAGACATGCAATAATATCAGAATTCCGGTGGATTTGGTGGGCACCAGCTTCCTGGTTTGGAGCTCGGTCTTTCTCAAGACAGCGCGGTGCATTTTCAAGCTCTGCAGCACATCAGATGGGACATGGCTGCGGCAGCGGAGATGAGTCCCAAGAATCAAGACAGCAGAAGGTTATAGAGAAACAGTGCTTTTCTGGTTTCTGTTTGTGCCTAATCAAACATGACTGCAACTGGGCAGCTAATCCTTGGAGTTGTGATATTGAGTTTGCACTTTTGATCAAGATTGAATCTTCTTGATCGCAATTTGCAGTGAAGTTGAGATGGCGAGATTCCGACGAGGTTTCTTGTGATTGTTGTGAGATGTGTATTGTGCAATTCGAGCTATCGTAATCCGGATCAAGACGGCGACTCTCCAGCGATCTTGCGAAAAATCGATCTATTGCGAGCTCTCCAAACAATCACCATGGTGGCGATAATCAGACGATCTAGTGGCGGGATTGATCTGATTTATGAGGCGGGCTCGATGTGATTGTCTTATTTGAGCGGCAGCCTGATTTGGTTGTTAGAACTCCAGCGGTGACCAGAGGCAGGGGTGAGGAAGATGATGACAACATAATGTTTTTAAAGTTAAAAAGAACAAAATTCCGAAATCACTAAAATACCCCTTAAAGATAACAGAAGTTATAACGGAATGGTATTTGGGCCATAAAAACTCATTTTGAAATTATAGGGACCAGAAATACTGCATAATTATTTTAGGGGCCAAAAATCTTCATTTTGAAGTTTTTAGGAGCCATAAAAAACGTTTTTGTCATTCAGTAACATAACTATAACTTGTCTTTTTACAATTTAGTTAGGTAAACCGACAAATTGTGTAGATTCATAGAAAAATTACTAGAACTTATCTTTTTTGTAAGGCTGAACATGATGTTATCGAAAATAACTACATTTGTTATCAAATTTTAGGTAAGGCCCGAGTTGTATCATTTAGTCAACATTATTTAATTTTGAGTGACGGATAAATTTAGTTGATGAATAATTGAAAATTATTGCATGTGACGCCCAAATATAGTTGATTATGAATATTTTTAACTGCATATATTGGTGCTTTAAATGTAGATATTTAAAAACTACATGAATCCTTACGTCACCAATAGTAGTGTTCAACAATTTTGGCTGAAAATTTTCTGTGTAGTATATGGGGACGGAAGAGGTACAGACCATGAAAATTGTATGAAGTCGGCAAAGGAAAAAAACAAAATCGCCAAAAACTTTCATAGGTCCTTTTCAAGATGCATTACAAGAAGATGAACTGCAAGTTTGTATAATCTCCAAAAACACAAAGCGAAGCCATATTATTCAGTTCAGTTGTAGAGACCAGGGAGTAACATGAACAAGAACAACGTTTATCCGATTTCTGAAAAGAGTTGAAAGTTGAAGAAAAGATCATTTGGCCACATATTTCAGATTCAAAGTTGAAAAATAGATGCTCGACGATCTCAATCCAAGGTATGAAAATTCTCTCTAATGAACTCATCAATTACTGCATATTCAGTCATGATTCAGTAAAGCATAATGCATCCCACAAAAAAGAGATATCAACATTTTTCTAGTAACAGAATTCTACTCTTGGGGAAAACCATGCTTCTTTCTTAATTTGCAAACAACCAGTATATAGAGCAGAAAGGACGCGGTTCATAATCTAGAACTGCATTGATCTATCTTGAGAACTATCAACAAATTTAATTTGAAAAAGAAAAACACAGAAAGAGTTTCTGGACCTGGATTTACTCATAATCTAGTCAGATTTTCTCTCTTTTCACCAAGTATATATGAATATGCAGAATGGAATAACCTACGCAAAAACAACCACAACTAAAGCTTTATCTTATCAGAGAAGCAAGTTGTATACTCCAAATTTATAAACACCAACAATCAATACTAGTTCAACTCCATTCCCTAACTGACTATAGTCTTGATTTCAATGTAAGAATACCTATATAGCACTAACTTAACAATAAGGCTAGTTTCTGTCACTCAAACATCATAAAGTTATTCAAATGATTCGGTACTATTCCAAGAATGCGGAATAAGCCATTGTTGTTGCACTCTCAAGAACTACACCATAAGAGGTTGATCCTTATCAGCTACAAGAACATTATTAGTATCACACACAGAAACATTCTTAAACTAAGGCATGATCTCTTTGACTGATTTGATTTACACTAAACAGAGCTACAATTAAACAAAGTTTTAGTAGTACTAGAGCTTAATCTCATCAAAACGAAACTAACTAAACTCAAACAAAGTGGCCTAAGAATACATAATCGAGAACACATAGAAACAAGAAATTCATGCATTTACTTATCGAGAACAGATAGCATCATTATTGCAACAGCAGAAGAGTACATAATCAGTGATCCTATTCAAACTACCAACTAAACCGACTAAATCGAAGAAACCAACATAGGTCTACTATGAATCCTCTTCTCTAATCGAACCCCATTACAGTTCAATCCGCAGCCACACTGCGGGATGAGCTCGAAGTTATCGATCGGGAATTCGGCAGAAGCGATCCCAACCGAGAAAAACAGCTCATCTCCGCTAATGCTGACCTCAACAATGTTCAGCCACAAGAAAAACACCTTCACACTAACCCCAGTGAGCTGGGAAAGCCTGCCATGGCTAATATGGCCACTGATTTTCGACTGGTACCTTAATTGATACGAACCCTCCAATGAAAAACTGCAAGAACCGTTAAAGTAAGCGTTAAATGTACTGGTTTTCTTGTCCAGATCGTACCCGCTGGCGCCCTTCGGGAGGATTCCGGCTGGAAAGCCGTAGCCTTTGAGGACCTCGTACGCGCCGGCGCCGTCTCCCTTCTCTGCTCCGGTGACGATCATGCAACAGCAGGTGAACAGGAGAAAGATTGCCAGCCGATCCATAACGTGGGATTCTACGAAATTATGATTCGATTGTCCGGGAATTGACGGTGTTTAAGAAAACCCAAATCAGATTCCAGTGTGAGAATCAGGAAATCAACGTCAACTCCGATCAGGATTTGTTTTTTTTCTGCGGGGAATCTAGAATTATCCGAGGATAATAATTGTCGAAGAATTTTAATGAATCCGATTTGGGTTCGATGTTCAAACACGTCACTATTGATGCAGCCTAAATCATTCCGTCAAAATTTTAAAAATATTAATTTTCGGACTCTTCTATTGGGTTGAAATTTAATGATTAGATCAGCTTCAACTAATTTAGATTTGGGATCATTATTTATGCTCAAAAGATCCCCCGATTTTAGTAAACAAATGGTAATCAAATTCTGTTGATTTCATTTGGAACTAAATACAATTATTAGATAATGTAAGGTTACCAACTAATTATTCCCTTTATTTTTCAATTTAGCTCATTTGCTAGCTTAATAATGTGAAAATGACTTCTTTTAGATTTTGCTGAAAAATATTATATCAGAATTTTTGCTTTACACAATCACTTGATGTACTTCTAGTTAGTTGAGATTTATTTTGTAAAGGTTTCTTTATATTAGCTTAATCTTCAAGAAGTAAAACCATTCAATATTTAATATTGGACGATTTTTAAAATATTATCTCCATTTCACACTTCCTGCATATTTTATGGCACACTAATTCAATTTATGTTGGAGTATAATATTAGAGTGTGAATTAAAAAGTTAATAATGTTATTACTTACTAGTAGTCTAGTATGTAATATGGAGTATTGAATTCAAATAAAATGTAATATGGAGTATTATAATTAATCCAAAATAACACAATTTATTTAAATCCGTAGGCTAAAGAGTTTTTATGAAATAAATTAAGTCTAGTCTTTCATTGACTGACCTAGCTAACTACTACTAGGATACAAAGCGCCGTAATCAGGAAGCAGAGACCAGCTGATTCCCGCCGCCGTCAACGGCGGCGTTGGCGCAGTCAAATCCGCAGCCGCACTGCGGACTCTCGTAGAAACCGTCCACCGGAAAGTCAGCGGACGCAATCCCAACCGTGAACTCCATGTCGTTGCCGTCGACGGAGACTTCTCCGATCCCCAGCCAGATGAACAGGATCTTGACCTGCACGCCGGTCAAACTTCCGAGCTTCCGGTAAGACACGACGCCGGTGATCTTCTTCTTGTACTTCAACTGGTAGCCCTGGATGGTGAAGCTGCAGTCCTTGTCCAAATGGACGGTGAACTTTCCGGTGGCGCTGTCCAGCTCGTATTTTGTTACGCCGACCGGAAGAATCCCCGGAGGGAATCCGTACGACTCCAGTGCTTCGTATACCGTGGGAGCGTCGGTGGAGCCAACGCGGCGGTCGCCGGCGCCGATTGCCGCCGGTGAAAATGAGATGAAGAGTAGGGAAATTAAATATATCTTCATTGTTTTAGTTCGCAGTAAGAGGTTGAAATGTGTTTTGCTTCCTTTTATGGTTCCTGATTTGACTGAATTCAGTACATGTGGAGTTTATTAGCCGAATTGTTGGGCATATAGTTTTACATCAAATTAAATGTGTGTTATTACCAAAAAAAAAAAAAAATTAAATGTGAAAATAGTGAATATTTTAATTTTGGAAGAAATTTAAATATTATTGAAAACGGAAGAGACTAAATTATGGAGCAAAACAAAAAATATATATATGTGCATGACTTCGGCGTCACGGGTGATGAGTAAATTACGCTCGTCTAAGAAGGTCATCTAACTGTTATGTTAGCATCACGAGAAGGTAAATTACGCCGTTCAACAGTATCAGCTACCTATATAGTGGTTACTTCCTGATAAATACCAATATCAATGTAATGAGTTGTTCTCTTATACTTTCATAATAAGATTTCAATATCAATGTAATGAGTTGTTCTCTTATACTTTCATAATAAGATTTCATTTCATCTTTGTATTAATGTAACGGGATGTTCTCTTTACCCTTTCTAACATCATTTCATTTCATCCTTGTATCAAACTAATGATTTGTTATCTTAAACTTATTTAATATGATTTCATTTCATATTATATTATATATTAGTTTAATTCAGAATAATTCAAATAAGTTGAAAAAATATTTTCCATTCGTTTCACAGTAATTAGCATTATATCATTTATCATATTTTTTGTTGCAAGTTTGACCATCAATTTTTAGTGGTATATGCAGCAATATAATTTTAATATAGTTTTGGATCATTCTTAAATTTGAGTTAATATCAAAGTTTAAAATTGAATTAATATATGTAACTAAAGTTATCTATGGTCAAATATGCGTTAAATAATATTTTGATTAAAGAGTGGCAATTACTGCAAAACATGGGGGTGTATATCTTAATTTTTTATCACTTAGAAATAATTTGACAAAAAACCCCAATTAGTATTAATAATTATTAATTAGAGACATAAATTAGGTAAAATCTACTTGTTTCATCTCAATTTTAAATTGATAACTCAATATTTAATATATTTATATTTCATACTATTATATTTTTAATAATTTTGAGCTCGACTACATATCATTCGAACTTATTCAATTTTAATTTTATTAATAAGTCTAACCTAAGATATAAATACATAATGACATAGGGTCAATTAGCCACAAATACATGTATCTGAGTGATTTATAAATTACTATAGCATTTTAAAAAACGCATAAGATATATACACAATTATACATTTTTTAATTTAAAAATAAATACTATTTTTTTCCTTCAGACGACTTAAATGTCCCAACTCCCAACCTCTAAGTCAACGAGTCTGCCAGTACCAGAGTACTTTTAAAAACGTTTAAATGTCCCAAGTAACAACCTCTAAGTCAACGAACTTAGTAAAATCCGTCAGTACCAGATCACTTTTAAAAATGTAAAGTTAACTATACACTCAAATATTTCTCCTTAAATCATGCGTCTTGTGTCCCAACTAAAAATGCCTGTTAAAATCCGCTAAGTGTCTGCCGAACTGGGAGCTACCCCGATCTGTGCCGAACTGGAAGCTAATCCGATAGGTAACGCCCGCCCAAGTATAACTACTGAAATTGATTTTTCGTTTTCTACTTAAATGCAACGTTTTATTGATTCGTTTTTTCGGTTTGTTCGTTTGTTTCTCAGTTTTTAAGATATCGCGGATCTACAAGTTTTTTTTTAACCTTTAAAATACTCCGTAAGTATTAACATTTTGTTTGTTTATTCGAAATGTAATGTTTTGAAAATGTATAAATTAGGGGCCTCAATTTCAAAACTTTGTTTACTATTTATAGTGTGTTTTTATAAAAAGTGATGAAATTAGCCCAATTATGGACTAATCAGAATTATATTTTATGCATATGGGCTTAATGTAAGATTAAAAAGGTCTCAAATTTAAACTAATTAGACTCTATACATATAATAGAAAGTAAAAATTAGACTATTGTTTAAAATTTGTCTCAGGCAACCAAAAGTTTTGGGCCGGCCCTGGTCAAAAGCTATAACAGTGAAGCTGATATCTAACCTAAAGTGCCTTTTTTTTTTTTTTTTTTCAGGATGAACAAGTCAGGTTGGAGATTGCAACTGAACAGAACAGAGAATGGGACTGTTGATGTGGCCTGTGGGCTCATGCCTAGATAATAGTGGTAAAGAGTTTGCTTTGGAGATATCTGATCAGGAGGTGGATGAGCAATTGTTTCTGCTGAAAAAAGTTGAAATGGAAATGAGTTGTTGGGGAATTAATTGATATTGACACATACACAAAGCAACGAGGAAGATGATGCAATGGCAAAAAAAGAAAAAGAAAAAGAAAATGATGCAATGGCCACTCTTAGTATAAATACTAGTTACTACTACATATTTTATCAACGTTATAGTATAATACTACAACAGTTCAATTTTAACACATAGAAATTTAATATTAAAATAGTATTTGGATAATATATGAATGAAAAACATTAAAATTTTAGTATGAATATAATAAAGTAATGGTAAAGTATAATATACTGCAAAATAATATTAAAATTAGGGATGACACTAGGGCGGGTACTAGCTGTCTCATCCCCATCCCTATCTAATATTTTAAAACTCATCCCCGCCCCATGACCCATGATGGGTACAAAATTAAAATCCATCCCCGCCCCATCGGGTTTTATTATAAAACCATCCCCGCTCCATGACCCGCCCCACCCCATACCCCATGACCCATCCCCGCCCCATGATCCATGACTCATCTTCACCCACCTCTTATATCAGTTTAAAATACATTTATTTATATAACTTTTACTCAAACGCAATAATAATTATATTGAGAAATATAAAATCTTTAAAAAGACAAAAATCTCAAACCCAAACAAAAAAATACAATTGAAATCTCACTCAAATTTGAAGCAAACAAGAAGTTTGTAATTATAAAAACGATTGCCAAAGAATAGTCCAAATACATTATTATTGTTAGTTTTTTCTCATTTTAACTATTAGGGGTTGATTATTAAATTATAGTAAGAAATTAATTGATAGTATTTTTATTAATTAATATATATAATAATATATATAATATAGTTATATTGGGGCGGGCCGGGTATGAGGCGGGTATAACGGGGATGGGGCGGGTGATGTATAAAATACATCCCCGCCCCATGACCCATGATGGGTTGTGATTTCATCCCCATCCCCGCCCAATTACCCATCAAAATTTCCCCATCCCCGCCCCAAACCGGTGCAAATGGGGCGGGTCACCACCAAAACCCGCCCCAGTGTCATCCTCATCCCTAATTAAAATTGTATTCATACATGGATTAAAATAACACATAAAAAAATTTAAAAATTCTCAAACAAATATTTACTAATTGTGTTCAAGTAATATTTGGCAATTAGTTTTGTATAACTTATTTTTGTTTCATCTCAATTTTAAATTGATAACTCAATATTTAATATATTTATATTTCATACTATTATATTTTTAATAGTTTTTAGCTCGAATACATATCATTCGAACTTATTCAATTTAATTTTATTAATAAGTCTAACCTAATATATAAATACATAATGAAATAGGGTCAACTAGCCACAAATACATGTATATGAGTGATTTATAAATTACTATAGCATTTTTAAAAACGCATAAGATATGTACACAATTATACATTTTTTAATTTAAAAATAAATACTCCTTTTTCCGTCAGACGACTTAAATGTCCCAACTCCCAACCTCTAAGTCAACGAGTCCGCCAGTACCAGAGTGCTTTTAAAAACGTTTAAATGTTCCAAGTACCAACCTCTAAGTCAACGAACTTAGTAAAATCCGCCAGTACCAGAGCACTTTTAAAAATATAAAGTTAACTATACACTCAAATATTTCTCCTTAAATCATGCGTCTTGTGTCCCAACTAAAAATGCCTGGTAAAATCCGCTAAGTGTCTGCCGAACTGGTATCTACCCCGATCTGTGCCGAACTGGAAGCTAATCCGATAGGTAACGCCCGCCCAAGCATAACTACTGAAATTGATTCTTCGTTTTCTACTTAAATGCAACGTTTTATTGATTCGTTTTTTCGGTTTGTTCGTTTGTTTCTCCAGTAAGTTTTTAAGATATCGCCGACGATTCTATGGATTTTTTTTAACCTTTAAATACTCCGTAAGTATTAACATTTTGTTTGTTTACTCGAAATGTACTGTTTTGAAAATGTATAAAAACGTGTGATTTTTAAGTAGATTAAATGTGATTTTAATTTGTTAGAATGATCTGTTGGTGTTTTTATATGTTGGTAAGGATGGTGATTGATTTGAATCATATGCTTTTTCCTGCCTATATAAGTCTTTTGATGTGTAGTGTGGAGGTAAGAATTCCATATTCTTTACATCTTATTTGAAATGACAGGTTTTTATTGATTTTTACTTGTCCGTTCGAGTGTAGGAAGTTTTGGAGGAGATCTGACAGCCAAGCTCTGCAGATTTTTTTGAAATACTCGGTGAGTATTAACCATTTGTTTATTTGTTTATTTGCTAAGTATATTAGTTTTAATGTTAGATAGTGATTGATTTAAGGATTGTGATTGATTTAGAATAAAAAAATCCTGTACAAAGTGCCTGATATTGCTTTTGCTGCTTATATTAATCCTCTGGTGTGCCAGCCTTGGTTTAGCTTTATGTGTGTGAATAATGCAGACGGAGATGGATTCTGTGCGCGATTGGGCAGGCCTTGTAACCGACCTACTGGAGAAGATAGCAACCCGTATAGTAATCATAGAAGATTTCAAGGCGTTTAGAGGCGTTTGTACTTCTTGGCGATCAGCTGCATCGAAAGACAAGTATTTCAACGGCATGGTTGATGGTAAGATTCCCTACCTCCTTCTGCCGGAGGAAGCGGATGGAAATCGCAAACTGTACAGTCTGTTCGAGAGGAGAATTCTCGGTGAAGTAGCAATTTTGGAAGAAGCAAAGGGTAAACCATCGTTTGATGTTGGATTCGGGTGGATTTTAGCCGTAGATTATCAAGATGGATATGCCATGCTGTGCAAATCGTTGTCTCGGGCAAAAGCAATCCAACTCCCCAACATCAAAGGTGTATGTGGACAGTCTCTAATTCATCAGGCAATTCTCTCAGATAATCCCGCATCGGACAACTCTGCATTGATTCTGTTGACAACAGACAACATTTACTCTTGGAGGAAAGGAGACATGTTTTGGATTCTGATAAAATCGCCCCCTCGGGTCCGGAGGAGCATCAGGTGCACAAGTATCTGTTGCCTCAACCATAAAATCTTCTATGCACTTGAGTATAATGGCTGCATTTGGACTTGGAATCTCTCTACCTTTCAATTATGGCTGTTTCAAGTTCTTAATGTGGGTGCGGAAAACCCGATGGATGATGAGGTGTGGTCGAAACATCTGGTGGAGTCTACGACGGGAGAGTTGCTCTTGATCAATCGCACCGAAGACAACTTTGATGTGATTGTAATTGATGTTGAAAGAGAAAAATGTCAAAGGAGGAATGACCTGCGCGGGGATGCCATTTTCTTGAGCAGGAATTGTCCCACCTCTGTTGCTGCTGCTGCTTATCCCGCCGTGCTTAAGCCCAACTGCATCTATTACGCGAATGGACTGCTTGATAATGATGTTAATGATATGAGAGTCTATAACTTTGCAGACAGGAGCTTCGAAACTTTCAACTTTGAAGGCTCTTCCGGTCGTCCTGTTAAGATTCCACGGCCTCTTTGGATATCCCCATCGTTTTGAGAGAGGGTGTGGCGATTTCAGCAACTAAAAGACTATGGTTTTTCTGTCCTTTTTCTTATGCTTCATCCTTAAACCTATATCAGAATACATTGTTTTGGTATTGTTTCTTTTTGGACTCTTTGAAACTCCACAGGAATTCGATTTTACTTTATATTCTGCACTTTTCAGTTTTCATAACATATTGTATAACACTTTTCTGCACTATCATTTTACTATTGTACACAATATGTCTGGGTAAATCCCCAACCAAAAAGCACCATGGGAAATAACCATAGTCTCAAGAGGAAGTAACCGTAACACGATGGATAAACCCACCACAGTTGCCACACCTGGGTGACTCATCAAAAGCTGTAACAGGGAAGCTGATATAGGTGACACCAACATGGAACACAAGACTATCTCCATCCCTTCTTACCTCCGAAATCCTCACCCAGATGTGTCGAACCTTAACCTTCACACCGTACAGATTGCTCAGCTGGTCCTTGGATATCACGCCTGATACTGTAGGCCTGTACCTGAGCTGGAGCTTGTTCGTGAGCCTGAAGTAGCAGGGGCCGCTGAGGTAAGCCGCGAAGTCACCCGTGGAAGGATTCAGATCGTACCCGAGTGCCCCTTCCGGAAGGATGCCAACAGGGAAGTCGTATTTCTGGAGAACTTCATAGATTGAAGATGAAGTACCATTTCCTTCCTCAATCCATGCATGAGCAGCACAAGAGAAGATCAATGGAGGAAGGAAGCAAAACAAAAGTAACCCTGAAGCCATGGATGAAGCAAAAAAGAGTTTTATCTCCAGCACTTATTCGAATGTGTATATATACTAGTAGCAATAATGCAGGATGTATGATGAAGCTAAAGAACAAGAGTATCCAATATAATAATTTAAGATGATGACAGATTTTCAGTAGACATGTACCTAATGAGAGTATATTAAGAGAAAATCTCTCTGCTAAAAATGTGTAGCTGTCAATGGCCATCCAGTTGGCAGTATCTCAAGACTCTCAACTTTGCCGAGAAGAATCAATGGGGGAAAAGAGTGATGCAATCATGCAAAGCAAAACACAGAAAACTCTACATTACAATTATCATTTTTCTACCATTTTTGTCATATTTGTAACATACACACCACATAAAAGAAAACGATTTCGCTACAAAACCCAAGACTGGCACCCTATTCTCTCATGCAACTAAATCTCATCAAGCTAAGAGAGAAAAAAACAGGACAAAGCTGCTTCTAACCAGCCAAATACACGAAAACGACAAATTATAAGTTAAAAATTATAAGAACAGATGGATATGAACAAGACAGTAGAAATACAGTTACCTGGGATGGGATTCAGGAGATAAAAACAAACTATCCAATCTGCAAAGAATGCGGTGAAGTGGAACAACAAAATTTTATTGAGTGTGAAAAATTGAATAGAACAAAAACCAACCAATATAAACCTGACAATGACGAATACATACATGATACATCTAATTCCAAGAAATGGCAAATAAAGGTAAATACAAAATGTATATAGAACTCAAAATTAGTTAATTTCTTTAAGTCGTTTTACTAATGTATCAAGAGATCTCTTCTTTGCATTTGGCTTGCCTCCCCGTGTTCCAAAGGATCCAAACAGCCTCTCTGCAGGGTCTCTCATCTTCTCCGAAATTAACCCTAATTTCTTGTAATCCAATGCGTTGTAGCTTCTCTCTCTGATAACAGGATTCATATAGTTCTCAGGATGATTGCTCATGAGCAAGTTCACTAATTGCCTCGACTCCATCAGTGACTCTTTCAGCTTGACAGAATCTGCTTCACTCAAGAGGGAAGCTTGGTTTTCTGCAAACGATTCCAGCATCCGAATATCCACATCGAGAACCATAATAGCATTGACACTGAATCTTTTCACTGAATCCCCAGCTAGGGTGTTTACAATTACCTCAGATATGTGGGCAAGAACATCTTGCAGAACCCTCCTGAGAACAGGAACAGGTAGTATCTGCTGAGCTGTGGAAACCAGAGTTTCTAAGAAGATCATTACCTCATTAACATACTCATTACCTCCTTGTTGAACATCATCAGCCATCCAGTTCACATTCTCGATCAGAGTCATAAAACCATCAACTTTCTGCTTAAGCAATCCAGACAGCTTCTCCTCAGCAGCATCTCGAGCTTTGATCAATGGAAATAGCTTCCTACCCCTCTCAGCCATCCTCAGAGGAATCCCAGAGAGCTGAGCAGCATGACGGAAGAAAAAATCGCAGGCTCGCTCAAACACGGCCATGTTTGCAGCCATCTGCATTGCTTGTGTAACACCATTAACATTCGTATCAATAACCTTCAGCAATGCCCCATCTAACACCTCACCCAAAAGCCTGTCCAAATACTTCTTCACCACATCATAGAACTCAAGCTGGCCACCATAAGACATGAAACTAACAGAATCTTCAATAAAAGACCTCACAATCCTGCAACAATCAGGCACAGTAGATGAAAATGGCGCAATGTAAGGAAACGCTGGTGTCAAATTTGAAGTCTGCAGCTGAAACGACACCACATGCATATTATACTCATACTCCTTCTTCATGTACATCTGTTCCAGCTTATCAGCGGAAAGAACCTCTGCTATCTGCTTCCTACAATCAGATAACAGAAGCTCATGGTACTTATCCCTGTGCTTGCTCAAAACATCAAGCAATGCATCTGTGGTATAGCCATATCTTCTCAATGTAACTCCAAGCAAGCTCACATAGTCCTTAATCAACAGCAAATGATTTGCAGTCTGCATTCTTGAAAACTGATCCTCCAAAACAGAACACATTTTACTAACAGCAGTATCCCACAGATTCTCTACTTCTAGCTTCGAAATGAGCAACCCACCCGTCCTTAAAACGCGATCCTCCACCACGAAAAACCCCGCAATCTGAGCAAAGAATGTCTGATGAGATTCTAGAAATGGCGTCATTGAAGATACCTGAAAGTCTGACGTCAGCTGGAGCTTCCTGTTCTCGAAGTAATATTTCCTGAACCGGTCCTCTAACCCTAGGGTCTGGTGGATGTGATGTGCTCTGTACAGCGGCATTAGATCAAAGCCGAGAGCCTCGGCTCCAGGGGAGTCGAACTCTTCGTCATCTTCTTCTTCTAGAGCGTACACGCAGTCTCGTAAGCTGAGCCGGCTCTGCTCCTCGGCTTCACGCTGCTTCTTCCTCAGCTCCTCTTCGCGCTGGCGCGAAGCCGAGGCTTGCCCGATCGCGAGCTGGCCGAGGTTGCGGCTCACGGCCCGAATCTCCACCAGCCAGTCGCCGAACTCCTTGCTGACCTTCCTCTCGATGTGGGCTCGGATTTCCGGGATCTGCTTCTCCAGCATTCGCCGGAGAGTTGACGACGGCGTCGTTTTGCCAACCAGGCCACGCTCGATTGCGTCCACGCACTTGAGCGCCATGTAGAAGTTGTTCCTGGCGAGATGTGAGTTGGCCCGGGAGCAGAGCTCGACGAGTGCGATGCACGCGCGGAGCGAATCAATGGCGAGCGTGATGTTTGAACACTTGTTCCTGGCCTCTACAAACGAGTCGAGCGAGGTGAGCAGCGGAACGGCGACGTTTTGGAGCTGGGAGTTGGAGACGGCAAGGGAGGACTTGAGCGAGTCGACGTCGGAGAGGAGTGATCGGAGGTCGTCGACGGCCATGATGAAGTCCTGGTAGTGGGCCCTGCACACGTCCTCGATCTCCGCCTCCTTGGATCGGGCGAAGCGGCGGAGGTGCGTGAGCAGCGTGTCGGGCTTGCCGGAGGTGAAGGCCTTTCGGACGAAGGGCGCCACGTCCTCGCCGTTGCAGATGGCCACGGAGAGGAAGAGCTGGTCCTGCTTGTCGGCGGAGTCGCCGTTATCAGCGGCGGCCGGAGCCACTTTCCGGCGGGAGGAGTTCATGGGAAGAGCGCTGGATTGGCGGGGCCGTTGAAAGCGGATGGGATTCAGGGAGAAGGTGGGATGAAAAGCTGGCGACAACGTGTAATAGAGAGAAAGTTTTGTCGTGGTTGTGTGGTTTGACTAAATTGTCCCCGAAGTTTATACGGTGTGATTCTACTGTACATAACTGGATTATTCTGTTTTGTTTTGTTTCCATTTCATAGTTTATTGCTTTCTTGTTTTATGAACTTTTTACCAAACATGATTATTTTCCATTATTAGTCATAAAAATCAAATCATATTATCATGCACGAGTTCATTTTGAATTTTTCATAATTAGCACGATTTGGAAAATATTTTACCGTGTGTCAATTCCATTGTTAAATGTTAATCATATACATTTACAATTTTAACCGTTTTTATTTTGACAAATTCTCATTTGAGACAGGTCTCAAATGAGACCAAAGATTATATGAGACTGCTATTGATTGAATTTGTCGTTGGTGAGCTTTAAACCCGCCGATTTCCTTGATTGAATTTGTAGTTTGTGAAATTGACCAATGAAATGATCAAGAAAATTGACCGAAAGATCAAGCAAATTGAACGAAAGATCAAATTAACTGAAAAATCAAGGCAAAACAAAAATACTCAAGGACATTGATTGAAAGATCAAACAAACTGACTAAAAGATCAAGCAGAAACAGTAAATGCTCATTCCCCTGCTCTTGGTCTCCACAAGGACAGGTCTCACACAAAACTTTCTCCTTTATTTTATACTAAATGCACTCGACTTTCTTTACTATATAAGGAGCAAAAAAAAAGATTGAAATGGTAGTTTATAAATTATAATGGTTGGTTTGTTATTGGAGTTTTGGTAGTCTTCTTCTTCGTGGAGTTGGTAAAATGCAAGGAATTTGTTCCGTTACGTTTCTCACCTAAACCTTCAATAGTAGACTAGACTTGATGAACGTTGGAGCGGGCCTCCAAATTGAACATGCAAAATCAAAATTGCAAAACAGTATCTTGAAAATCAAATCAAGGCCGATAGGGCAAGGATCAAAGAACTATCGAGAGGGTCTACGGAATTCATTCCAATGATACCGCGGGAAGATTTCATATGATTCAATGATATGACGTTGATACATTTTGATATCATCACTCATACATGCCGCATTGACTAGCATGTTTTAGCAAATTCATTCGATTACTTCTAAATTTTTATTCTCATTACGTTATTCGCGCTAACTACATTTGTAACTTAATTCATATCTAAGTGTTTAATCTATCAATCAATTAAAGTGGTATAAATTGGTTCGAACATTCAAAATGATATGTGACTCAAATGGTGTGCAACCAACGTGCAAATTAACCAATCCATTATTATTTGTCAATGCACATAAGATAGGGACTCACATACTCTAAATATGATAATTAAAAATGAGAGCACAACTCAATTGTACTCCTTCGATTTTCGTTTAACTTGATAATTTACCTTGCGTTCATTATTTCACATAATATCACAATTAATACTGTTTTGTCTTAAACCACCTTGCGTGTTATTGTTATCTTTTTATTTTTTATGCACAACATGAAATATGCGATTCCATTTCATTTTTTTCCTTATTCTCTATTTCAGTCATACATTCAAATGTTGTTACGATTTACGAGTGTTATAAATTTTCAACTCAATGGTACTATGCATTAAGTGCTTGACAGGTGTCTATGTAACGATGTGGTTGACTAAACTAAAATACTAAAGGTTAGTTAAAACAAAATGTCCCTCAACTTGAAAAATATGTTGCATAAATGTGATATACTCGTACAATTTTTATATAAGTGTCAGTGTACAATTCGATTTTTTATAATAAAAGAGCTAACATATCTCTAACTTTTATCACTTTCACCACACATAGATCAAATTGAAGATTTTGGAATGTTCTTCTCCAACCATCACTCTGGATTTTGTTTAGCATTCTATTTCTACTTATGGACTAAGGCCCTGTTTACCAGAGCTTATCTGTAGATCAGTTCAGTGAAAATGTAATTTGATGAAATTCAAGTTAATTCAGTCATGCTGATTCCATTTTTCAATACATCAATTTTCACTTCAGTTCAGTTCAGTTCAATTCAGTTCAGTTCAGTTCAGTTCAGTACATAAAAAAATAAGCTCTAGTAAACAGGGCCTAATAATAATAAGCAAAAAAAAAAAAAAGAATTCCAACTTTAGAATTGGGGAAAAACATACAAGAGAATTGGGGAAAATTTTAAAAATAAATTGAAAATTAGATTATTCCTAATTTGACTTACAGAACCGTGAGTATCAGCCCAATACGGTTCATATGGATTCTAATGAAACCCAATATAAATCATCCAGTGAAGAAGCCCAAATTCCAGAAGCCCACCACAGGACGTTCTTCCCTCTACTATAAGAACCTACTTGCCCTCTAAAACCCTAACACTCAATTGAACCCTGAAGGCGCCGCAGCAGAGAGGAGGACGCAACCGCCGCGATGGTACATTTCTTCCCCTCAATCGCCTCTCTTCTCCGTTATCCGATTAGTTGTCGCCGTAGCCGCTTAGATTCTGCGTTTACTGATTTCGATATGATTGATTGCGTTTTTTCTAGGGTATTGATTTGAAAGCCGGAGGTAAGAGCAAGAAGACCAAGCGTACCGCGCCGAAGTCCGACGATGTCTACCTGAAGCTGCTCGTGAAGCTGTACAGGTTTCTCGTGAGGAGGACCGACAGCAAGTTCAACGCAGTGATTCTCAAGAGGCTCTTCATGAGCAAGATCAACAAGGCGCCTCTGTCTCTCGCTCGCCTGATCTCCTACACCGCCGGCAAGGTAACCACGAGATCTGAATCTGTTGCTTTTCAGTTTTGTATAGACTTGATCGAAATGTGTAGTTGAATGATTCTTGTATGCTTTATTGTTGATTGAGAATGTGTAGTTTTTTTCGAAGGAGTGTTTTTGGATTACTGTAGATTTTAAGTGTGGTTTTGAGCTTATGTTTGTTTTATATTCAGGAGGGTAAGATTGCTGTGCTTGTTGGAACCATCACTGATGACAAGCGTGTGTATGAAGTGCCTGCTCTTAAGGTTACAGCCTTGAGGTTCACTGAAGCTGCTAGGGCTAGGATTGAGAAGGCAGGAGGGGAGTGCTTGACATTCGACCAGCTTGCTCTCAGAGCTCCTCTTGGCCAGAACACTGTAAGATGTGGTCATTGTTTGGATTGTTTCTACCGGTGGTAGTGCTTTTGTGTATATGTTCTGTATTGAGTTAGTGAGCTTTTGAATGACATGTTGAAGTATGGTTCTGTGTCATTACAGTTTATTCTATTTGCTCCAAATTATTTATGGTGTGTTCTGTTCTGTTGCGAGTTTTCAGTATGTTAGTTTGCTATATGGTTATTATGTAGGATGAACTAGTTCATTGGTGCATGTGATCTTAGGCGAACTGGTTGTAGTAGATAGTATAGCATTAGATGATCAACTTTAGCATTCTCTTAATCAGCTATGTTATTGCATGAACTCCTTAATCATGTTTACATAGGGTGCTTACTTAGGTATGCTGACTTGATAAAATTGAATGAACATTATTTCAATAATATAGTCGAATCTTGAGATATTTAACTCTCTGATCTGTTCTATTAAAAATGTACATGCGCTTTACTGATTTATGTGGTTGGATAGTTTTTAACTGGATTTTGTGTAAACCTTATATCACATTTGTGTGTTGACCTCATTATTTTATCTTGGTTTCTCAGGTTCTCCTTAGAGGACCCAAGAACTCCCGTGAGGCAGTTAAGCACTTTGGACCTGCTCCTGGTGTGCCACACAGTCACACCAAGCCCTATGTGCGATCCAAGGGAAGGAAGTTCGAGAAGGCTAGGGGAAGGAGAAACAGCAGAGGCTTCAGAGTCTAAGCTATTGTCATATGTTAAATGGCATGGCTATTATGAGTTTGAAACGATTTTCATATCCTGTTTCTTCTCTTTGTTCGACCTTGTGTTTTTGTTGGTTATGCCAGACTGTAGACTTAATATTAATCTCTAGGGGTTTAATGATCTCGAATTGCTTGTTTACATTTGAAGGGAACAGTTTGTATTATGTCCTGCCAATCTTAATACTGAATTTTGTTATGCAGTTCTATAGTTTCATTAAATCATATGCTTGCACAAGAAGAAACTAATCTACTCTTTAAGCAAACTTTTATAACGAGATAATCTCAATAAAAGTGAACTTATACGAGGAGAGCTTGTAATCTTAACTTAGTAAGAATCTGCCTTGCGCAAGGAGCTATGCTGCTGCCTATAATTTGGTTATTATTTATCATTTTCATTTTATGTTTCCTCAATATCCGTCAAAATTTGATACACACTTAAATAACTAGCTTATTATATACTTCACACGGTTGGTATATTTTCTATACATTTGTGGAATTTATGTAAATGTGAATAAATGATAATATATTAAGGCCTTGTTTGTGGGAGTTTGTTGTAGCTCATTTCCATTCAGTGATATGTAATTCAGGTTAATTCAGTGTTCTTTTTTTCTTTCAATACATTTATTTTCGCTTCAATTTAGTTTAGTTCATCAAATAATAAGTTCTAGAGCAAATCTGACATAAATGTGTGTTTTTAAAATCTGGACTATATAAAGTAAAATGCTGATTATATATACAGCAAACACCAATAAATAATAACGATATTATAGTAATCAGATTAACATCCATCCGGACGCACTGTATACACCCAAAATCCAGAGACCAATCAAACCCTGCCACCTAAGACAATTAATTTCTATTTAATAAATAAAATGTCTCTCTTTAATTAGCTTCTTCTTCCTTTTTTCACGCCCCCAAACCGCCAAACCCCACCTTCTGAAAGAAATCCATCTCCCATCCCATCTCCGTTCTTATTCTCTTACTTTTCTTTTCAATTTTATCACCTTTATCTTTTGGATTATCTCTGTAATACAAGATGTTGATTGTATATTTCTTTAGTTTATCCAAGACTCGGTTTTGCACATCCGGTCAGTTTGGATTCGATAAACTCTTTTCTGCTCATTTGGTCAGTTTGGATTCTACTTCTGCAGATGGGATTCTGGGAACTGATTGCTGAGATTAGGAGATATTGGAAAACTGAAAAAATCATTCTTGAATATATGAATATGCGAGAAGAAAGGGAACGCGTGAGAGAAAGGAAAAAAAGTTAAAAATTATAATTAAATAACTGCAGTAAAATATTAGGTGGCAGAGTTTGATTGGTCTCTGGATTTTGGATATATACAGTGCGTCCGTATGGATGTTAATCTGTATAATAATATACGATATAAATGTGTTTTTTACTTTGAAAAGTCAAATTATAAACTACACTTGGACGGAAAGAAATCGATATTTTCAATGCTTAGGATCATACTTCCAGTCTTCATATTTAATCCCACAATCAACTTTGTTCCATTTAACTCTCATCCCCAATTTCATCGGAAAAAGAATCTAAATAAGTAAGTGGCCACAGAATCTCAACTTCTGCTCAATCGTCACGAAAATGGAGAAAATCCAGCACAGAAATGTCTTCGTCAACGGAATAAACATGCACGTGGCGGAAATCGGCGAGGGCCCCGCCATCCTCTTCCTGCACGGCTTCCCGGAGCTCTGGTACTCGTGGCGCCACCAGATGCTGTACCTCTCTGCCAGGGGCTACCGCTGCATCGCCCCCGACCTCCGGGGATACGGCGACACCGACGCGCCGCCGTCCTCCGCCAGCTACACGTCGTTCCACGTGGTGGGGGATCTGGTCTGCCTGCTGGACGCTCTGAAGCTGGACCGGGTTTTTCTAGTCGGCCACGATTGGGGGGCGGCTATAGCCTGGCACTTCTGCTTGCTCCGGTTCGACCGGATTAAGGCTCTGGTTAATCTGAGCGTTGTGTTCGCTCCCCGGGGCCCTAATCGGAAGCCTGTGGAATCCATGAGAGCTCGCTTTGGAGATGATTACTATATCTGCAGATTTCAGGTGTTTTGGTCAACTCTATCATCTCCTTTTTTTTAACATTTTTTTTTTATATATGTATAAGCCTATTGTATCATTGTCTTGATTATCCTGTAGACGGTAGTGTATTGTTGAAGGTAACATTTGGTTTAGGATCATATAATGGAGAGTTGGAATTAGTTTTTTTTAAACTTATTTATTATAAAATATGAAATGTAAATGAAATGTAAGTGTTTATATATGCAAGTGTTTCTTCAGGGAAATGTAAGATTATCACTGTTGTTTACAAATCTTCTTAGGTTATAATTTGTAATATATCCAAATTGCATACATTGGAATTTACCTGGCTATATGAATCATGTCTTGTAGAAACCTGGAGAAATGGAGGAAGAGTTTGCTCGTGTTGGTACGGAGAAAATCATCAAAAAGTTTCTGATACTGCGAACACGAGGACCATTTTGCATTTCGAAAGAAAGAGGATTTGGGGGATCATCTCAAAGGCCAATCACACTGCCATCGTGGTTATCTCAAGATGATGTCGATTATTATGTCAGCAAATTTAACAAAACTGGCTTCACTGGTGGATTGAACTATTATCGAGCTATGGACCTGTAAGTTCTGCTGCATTTTCTCTGTTTAGCTTAATTTTCGTGTCCCTCGCTGTGAATTTTAGGTTAGCTTTAAGAATGAAGATCTGAGTGTGTTTTTTGTTGATGTTTTGCAGAAATTGGGAGCTCACAGCTCCATTGACAGGTTTGCAAGTAAAGGTTCCGGTAAAGTTCATTGTGGGAGATGAGGACACAGTTTATACTACCCCTGGTGTGAAGGAATATATCGAGAAGGGCGGGTTTAAAGGAGATGTTCCATTTCTGCAGGAATTGGTCGTTATGGAAGGAGTTGCTCACTTTATTAACCAAGAAAAACCAGAGGATACAAGCGCCCACATTTATGAGTTCATTCAGAAATTCTAAAATCCAGCATTTCCATGTCTTTGCATCTCTTGCCTGTATGTTTCTACATTTCAGAAAAGAAATAAGCTGAGATACTTGAATTGTACTATCTCGAAGCTCTTGGTAATGAACATAGTTATAACTTATAGTCATAGACCATGTTGTATTCAAGATAGTTCACTTTGTGACTCCATGAAAAGAAAACCCTATTTGAATGAAATACATAGATTGGTACATGTGTTTGGTGTTATGGCTATTTTACCATCACCATGTCTTTGATGGGTTCAAAATCTTTGATCGGCTATAACTAGGTACACAGTTGACAACTGTGTCTACTGTTATACTAGCTATAGCCGAGCAAAAGAGTTAAACCCGCAAATGAAAGGACTAAACTAGTGATCAGAACTTGCGAATGAAGTCGTAGATGTGAGTGTTGCACTCATCTGGCTTTTCTTGGTTGATGAAGTGGGCTCCTCCTTCGATTACAACAACTTCCTGCAGATTGGGAACATCTTTCTTGAACCCTCCATTGTGTATGTAATCCTTCATTCCAGGAATGTGGTAGGTAAGGTCCAGCTCTCCCACCACAAATTTGACAGGTACCTGCACCTTTGCCCCTACCCATGGTGCCATAAGCTCCCAGTTTCTGAAAATCATCAATCCAATAAATTGGTTCTCCCGAGCTTATCTTTTACTAAACTGAATTGAACGGGACGTTACAAAAGGTTGTGCATTTGAGTCATCAAGGATAAAGAGTTCTTACAGATTGATGCATCGGTAGAAGTTGATCCCTCCGGTGAGGCCATTCTTGCTGTGCTTAGCACCGAAGTAGTCGAGGTCTTCCTGAGTGAGCCAATCTGGTAGGGGTAGATTGCCTACAACCTGAGACATGTACTGGAAACCGCCCTTTGGAATGCAGAGGGAACTAGGCTCGGGATTCCTGCTCAGGAAAAACCCTTTCATAAGTGCTGCAGTGTCTACAGCTTGAAGCTCCTCTTCCATTTCTCCTACTGCCTGCAACAAAGTACATGTACATCGATGATCTATCTTGAATCTCGATGCCATAGATTCAAACGCGGTAGATAAATGGCTCACAATTTCTCTTCATATACATTAACACTGGTCTTCTGCAAAGTAAATGTACATCGAATTGCCTTCTACAAAGTATATGTACTATGGATTCAATTAAATGGAAGATAAATTGCTCACAAATTCTCTTCATAAATGCATAGTTAGTTGCATACATTTTTTCTAAACTACACACTCATGTTTTTGGATTCATTTATCTAAATATATAATAAATGATTTGAAACTAAACTAACTGAGTGAGATTTGAACATGAAAAAGAAGAGGTGAAAATACTGCAGAATTGATATTTATAGAAAACTAATTCATGCAAAATGGCGAAAATATATAAAAAGGCAAGCAGTAAATTAGAATTTACCCGCCGGTGGGAATTGTCAGTACCTGAAATCTGCAGACATAGTAATCATCGCCGAAGATCTCTCTCATCTCCTCCACCGGAATTTTCGCCGGATTCTTTGGATCGAAGTATCCAAAAGCGCAGCTCATATTCACCAGAGCCGTAATCCGGTCGGGTCGGAGCAGGCAAAAGTACCAGGCCATGAGCGCGCCCCAATCGTGCCCGACCAGAAAAACCTTCTCCAGGCCGAGGCTGTTGAGCAGCGCCACCAGATCTCCGACAATGTGGAACGCCGTGTAGCTGGCGGGACTGGGCGGCGCGTCGCTGTCGCCGTAGCCGCGGAGGTCGGGGGCGATTGCGCGGTAGCCTTTGGAGGCGAGGTACAGCATCTGGTGGCGCCACGAGTACCAGAGCTCCGGGAAGCCGTGCAGAAACAACACCGCCGGACCTTCGCCGACCTCGGCGACGTGGAGGTTTATGCCGTTTACAGGAACGATCTGGTGCTTGATGTTTTCCATCTGAAATGAGTGCTGAAGAATTGCTGAATTACTTTAGATTTGAGTATTGAAACGGAAATGAGTAATTGCGTGATTTTCTAGTATATCACAGGACAATCTGGAGAGAAGTACTATAACAAGAAAGAAATAGTACCCGTCGACAAAGATAATTTTAAAAATGATTATAGATTTGTCTTAATTGGTAATACTGTATAATCATGCACGTAAAAAACAAATCAATCTTAAAAGTGAGAATGTCGGCAAATAAACATTATCTCAATTGAGACTCGTCTATATCTGTCTATTATCCGGGTTAGAAAATGAGAAAATCAACATTTGTCTATTATCACAATTGAGACTCGTCTCACTGAAAATATTTTCATCATTATCAGGTAGTTAACCACAATTATCATAAAAAATGAACTAGTTCATAATCAACATATGTTTTCAACGTCAACTAAAGAACGAATTACAATAGTACAATAAAATACTACAGGTAAATTACAGAATGTTATATTTGTTTTGCAAGTAATGTACAAAAATGAAAAGAAGAAATATAAAGTGTGGGTATGAATAGAGAATGAAGAGGAGAGAAAATGTTCACCTGGCAAATTAGGTGCCAAGCAAAACCGTTTCACTAAAATGCGTATTGCGTGATTCAAACGTGTTGGATGATTGTAAAATCCGTCACAATTCACACATTTGAACATTGAAAATGAATCACAACATGAAAAAGTGCATCACTAATGAAATGCAATTCTCTTGTTACTTGTTTCATGTCCATCCGATCTTTGGCAAATCCAAGCCCAATCTCTAAAACTGAAACAATGCATTCTTCTGCAACTTCTGGCAGTGAAGAATCGATAATCTCCCAAGTTGTGTCGATAAATTACCTAGTGTATTGGACAATGCTCCTGGAAAGTTGTTATCACTTAAAGAGAGTGTCATTAAACTGGTGCAATTTGTCAATGGCACTAGAAAATCATCCAAGTTTCCAACCAGGGAATTTTTTTGAAGACTCCGAGTTGGCTGCTTAGTGGCTAGATTGCTTGGAAAGTTGGCAACCGCTGCTATGAATGTAATGAGTGATGATATGTTAAAAAATGGTGAGATTTCTCCACTTAAACCTATTTGGTCCTAATCTTAAATGAACCAGTCTACTTAATGACCATAGCTCATTTGGTACATTTCCCTCCAAATGGTTGTAGCCTAAACACAGATTAGTAAAGGACAAAGACAGATTTCCTAGTGAAGCAGGAATTTTCCTTATCAAATCATTAACCGCAATACTAAGTATCTCGAGCTTCCTTAAAGAACCTAGTTCAGCTGGAATCTTCCCGGTTAACTGGTTTCTGAGCAGGCTTATATACCCAAGGTTAACCGGAATTTCTCCACTCAGTAAATTACTTGACAGGTTAAGAAACCGTAACCTAGACAGTTGACCTAACTGTTGTGGCATTTCACCATGGAAAAGATTATCCCCTAGCTGGATAATATTCATGAGGCTGAGGTTTCCTATGCTAGGAGAAATTGTTCCAGACAACAGTTGACCTAACTGTTGATATCAAGCAAGGCCATTCGATCAGTCTCGTTACCGGTAAATCTTGCAGATGATGAGGTACAAGAGAACACGGTTATTAGGACAGTGAGCAAAATGCAAACAGCAGGTTTTAAGTGCTCCAATATCTTAGGACGAAGCCTTAAAGATATATATTATCTGTTTCATGTGAAAATGACTGCAAATAAATAACACATTTGCAAGAAAGCTTAGGAGAAAATCCATTCCAAGTGCATTTTGACAGTGATTGCAAACTAATCATCAATTAACATGAGTCAGCCTATGAGGTTCAAAAGTCCTCAGGTTTTGTTTTCAATAAGGTTCAAGAAACCAATTGGAAAAATTCCTCTAGTTGAAAATGTAGACTTTTTCAACATTTGCTCATCAGACTCTGGTTCTACATATTCGACAACTTAGACAAGATCATATGACAAGCTAAACACACTGGTTAAAAAGGTAAGTGTAATTTCTTTGTACTATTAATGTAGTAAAAGTAAAGAAGTCGATTAATGTAGTATTCGGTAATTTCTGGTTAATTACCATGGGTTAAGTTTGTTCATGCTTCAGCCCACAAAACAAATCGGCCCAATGCCAAACCCTAACAAAGCCTATTTAAAGGTCCCTAGCTGCCGCATAATTCCACAGCCACCATCTTGCCAGTCTACGAATATGAAGTAATTATTCATTCTTTGATCAAGTTTTCTCCTTTTATTTTCTTGCCTTGAATGATTTTTCGTGATATTTTGCTTGTCGATTTGTTTATTTATTGTAGAATCATTTTTGCTTGATTTCATGATGGTGTATATCGGAAGATTTGAATGAGAATTAGTTTTTGATGTCTGTGTTAATCTGAATTAGCTTTTGATGTCTAACAAAATTAACACAGACATCAAAAGCTAATTCTGTGTTAATCTGGATCTCAATTAAATTTTGAATTTGTCATACAAAATTTACATATTTCTTGTTTAGATTGTTCAATACACTAAAATGAGCACAAGAAAACACCCAACATCAACAAGCATGTAACAACATTTATATATATGAACAAATATATTTTCACCCTGAGTTGTTGAGTTTAATTTTTCTTTAGATTTGTTGCTGATTCTATAAACACAGCAATATTGTTTAATATTGTCTGCAAGTTACATTCATTAAATGGCTAAATATATGTATTTCTATGTGATTAAATGGGTAAACTGTAATTATTCTTTAATGATTGACGAAGTCAAAACGTGCGGATAAAATTGTAGATGTGGGCGTTGATCTCCTCCGCTTTTTCTTGGTTAACAAAATGTGCAGCGTCTTTGACGATCACGACTTCATGCAAGTTTGGAACGTCTTTCTTGAAATCTCCTTTGTGTATGTAATCACGTGTTCCGGGGATGTGATAGGTCAAATCCAGGTCGCCGATTATGAACTTCACCGGTACTTTGATCTGAGATCCCGTCCACGCCGCCGTCATTTCCCACGTTCTGAAACCAAACATTTAAAAGATTATTTTAGTACAAAATATTTTTAATCATGGGTAGAAATGAACAAATTGATCAACTAAAATGAATTAGATTAAAATACTTAATAATATTGAAGATAGTAGTAATATATCTGAATTGAATTGAATTTTATTAAATGATTCTATTTAGTCTAATCTAACTAATGATATTGAACTGCAATGAAATATATTAACATAAGATCTGATGGATATAACGTCTCAACTTCAAGACTCTTTTTTAATTAGCTGGTATAATGAAATATATGTAATATAAGTTATATGTTTCATTATAATATATAAAATAAACCTAATGTTAAGAGGTTTCATGAGTACTCACAAATCTAAAGCTCGATAATAATTTAAGCCGCCGGTAAAGCCACTTTTCTTAAATTTGCTAGTGTAGTATTCAACGTCATCCACGGTGAGCCATTCCGGCAAGGTAGCCGGAACTTTCTTAACGAAAGCCCCAATGCCAAGCTCCTTAGGAATAACCGGCAGGCTTGGATCACGTGATATAAGAAAAGCCTTCATCACCTCTGCCGTATCGTATTTTCCGAAGTCAGCTTCCGCCAATCCCACCTTCTGCATTATTAGTTTATTTCAGTTAATTTACGTAATATATGTATTCAGTTAATTTACTCCCACATTCTGTTTCAGTTTAATTCAATTCAGTTTAATAAAAATTACTTTTATAAAATTTTATGTGAATTTTAGTTATGTTGATTATATTTTTCAATAATTTAATTCAATTCAATTCATTCAAATTCAACACGACCCTACTATGAAAATAGTAAATTTATCAAATTGTTTACGTGAAACATATTGAAAGATACAGTAAACTGAAGGAAATAAGGCAACGTAAGAAAATTGATGCAAACCTGAAAACTGCACATGTAGAAATCGTCTCCGAACTGATTCCTGAGCATTTCCACCGGCTTGATGGCCGGATTTCTCGGATAGAACACAACGCTGAGGTTGACCAGTGCGTTGACCAAACTAGGACGAAACAAACAGAAGTACCATGCGATGGTAGCTCCCCAATCATGGCCCACCAGGAAAATCGTTTCGAGATCCAGCGCTTTCAGCAGCGCCACCAGGTCTCCGACGATGTGGAACGCCGTGTAGCTAGCGGCGCCGCCGTCGGGAGAGTCGGTGTCGCCGTAGCCGCGGAGGTCGGGGGCTATGGCGCGGTAGCCCTTGGATGCGAGGAAGAGCATCTGGTGGCGCCACGTGTACCACAGGTCCGGGAAGCCGTGGAGGAATAGCACCGCCGGACCTTCTCCGATCTCGGCAACGTGCATGGTTATGCCGTTCACCGGAATTTTTGAGTGCTTAATATTCTCCATATTGATCACTCGTTAGTTTGTTAATCAGTTTTCTGTTAGCTAAAACAAAATGAGAGTGATTAAACTGTGATAGAATAACAAAACTTGGTAATTCTTAGGAGAGATTAATAATATTGAAGTACCAAATTTAGGGAGAATGGAATTGTTAGGGGGCGAAAGCGGAACCTAAAATATTCTTAAATGGAGCAAATTAACAAACTTTTAAAATATATCATCATATTTTTTTAATTTTTTTTTGTATAAATAATCTTGAATATAACAGCAGTCTAACAGTTTAGTAACTTTTAAGTTGATTTTCCTTAATATTATGTTACTGTTGATGGTATATTATAATTGATGATGTGCTGTTAATTTTGGGGGTTGCTTCATGCAGGTCCATATTTTTACCGTAATACCCCTAATATCGTTAAGGCAAAAAATGAGCTTGAAATCATAGGGTTCCATTAGGAAGCATTATGGTAAAAATACGGACCTGTAAGAGAAAAATGAACCTGCATGGAGAAATTGCTAAAAAAATTTGTCAAACGTTTACGTATGTATTTTAGAATAATAAATTGAATAAAATTACTATTTTCATTAAGAAATATAAGAAAGAACTATTTGAACGCATGTATCCATCCAAACTTACAAACAGTGTTAATAATAGTTGGAATAGCACCATTTCATTATTCGTAGTTAAATCCAGCTTAATCAAACACGAGAATGAGGTTAAAATTTGCGGATGAAATCGTAGATGTGAGCATTGATTTCATCAGGTTTTTCCTGGTTAACAAAATGGGCAGCGTCTTTCACAATGACGACTTCTTGTAAGTCGGGAACGTCTTTCTTGAAACCGCCTTTGTGGATGTAATCCTGGGCTCCGGGGAAATGGTAAGTTATATCAAGGTCACCCACTATGAATTTCACCGGCACTTTGATCTGAGCTCCGGTCCATGCCGCCGACAACTCCCATGTTCTAAAAGAATTGGAAGAATTCTATAAATACCATCATTTTGTTGAGTGAAAATAAATTAATCTCTTACTTCTCTAAATAATTCAGTTCATTTTTAATTCAATTCGGTAAAAATATAATTCAAGTTAGTTCAGTCATATTGATTTTATTTTCAAGACAAATTCTCAATTGAGACCTGACTCAATTGGTTTCATTGAATAATCATGCTAAAAAGAAAAATCAGTATTGAAAGTAAGTAGATCATCCAGCAATATATGAATGATCATGTTTAATATGATCATGCTCAATACCTTCTCTATTTTTAATTGTACATAATTCTTACTTTTTATTAATAAATCTATTACCTTACCTATCAATTTAGTTCAGTTTTATTCAACAAAAAAAAAAATCAAGAGAACCGTATCTTTTAGTGGTGAATAAAACATGAATTCACTTAGTTTTTGCCGCCTAAACAACTTAATTTATTGATAGGATGTTTCTATTTGCCTATCTATTCTAGTGATGAAAAAATTTCTATAAATTATTTTAAGAGCAATAGACGTCAAAAAATCATACTAACAAACATATAGACTAATGAATATAAAAGTACTAGTATAGGACAATCTTAAGAGGCTTTGAAGAGTTTACTCACAAGTCGAAAGCTCGATAATAGTTTAAGCCGCCGGTGAAGCCTGATTTGTTAAATTTGCTAGCATAATAATTGACATCATCGGCGGTTAGCCATTCCGGCAAGGTTGCCGGAACCTTTTTAATGAAAGCCCCAAAACCCTCCTTAGGAATAATCGGAGGGAGTGGATTCCGGCTTGTTAGAAACGCCTTCATCACTTCGGCCGTAGCATATTTTCCAAATCCCTCCTCGGCCTCTCCCGGAGCCTACAAAGACACCATTAATTTATTTAGAACTAAACAAAAATTAAATTTAACTAAAAATTATTGTAAAAAAAAAATCAGAACTGAATTAACCTAAATTTTATCAAAATAAGTTTTTTTATTGAACTGCCTAAACTTAACGTAAATAAAAGGTAAAACTACCATTTTTATGTAATTTAGGAGATTTTTTTAAGGCTTTTTATTGTACTCTAAGCTTATTTATGCATTCCAATAAAAAACTAAAAAAATAAGGGAAAATGATGGATACGTACTTGAAATTTGCAGATGTAGAAATCATCTCCGAAAAATTTCCGGAATATCTCAACCGGCTTCATGGCCGGGTTTCTCTGCCGGAAGACAACGCTGAGGTTGACCAGTGCGTTGACCAAATCGGGACGAAACATACAGAAATACCAGGCGATGGAAGCTCCCCAGTCATGGCCCACCAGGAACACCTTTTCGAGGTCCAGCGCTTTCAGAAGCGCCACCAGGTCTCCGACGATGTGTAACGCCGTGTAGTTGGCGGCGCCGCCGCCCGGAGAGTCGGTGTCGCCGTATCCACGGAGGTCGGGGGCTATTGCCCGGTAGCCCTTGGATGCGAGGAAGAGCATCTGGTGGCGCCACGAGTACCACAGCTCCGGGAATCCGTGGAGGAATAGGACCGGCGGACCTTGTCCGATCTCGGCGACGTGCATGTTTATGCCGTTCACCGGAACATTTGTGTGCTTAATGTTCTCCATATTGTGAATTAGTTTTTGTTAGCTCTCTCATCTTATATAATTAAGTGTGGAATTTCTATTTGGTTTTACTTAATCTAACAATGTCCAACAGTTTCAAAAGGCAATGTTTTCTTGGAGTTATTTTTTGTTTAACTGAGATGAACTGAATTGAACATAAGTGAAAATTAATATATTGAAAAATAGAATTGGAGTAACTAAATTAATTAACATAAATTTTTTTTTCTTAAAATGAAATTGAACTGATATACTAATAAGGTGGTTAATACTTTAACTCAAATAAACAAGAAATTTAATGCACATTATAATTAGGTGTATTCAGCTCAGCTTATATGGACTTAAATAAACTAATTTAAACTAAAATTGTTAGCAAATTATGATTGAATAAACATGAGTTTCATAAATCATATTTAAAATGACTTTGAACTTCAATAAAATTTATAAAAAAAACAGGAATACTACATTAAACTAATTCTTGTGGAAACCAGGGACAAGGGGAATGACCATTTACTGTTTTTGCTTGATCTTTTAATCAGTTGATTGATCTTTCAGTCAGTTCCCCTGAGCATTCATTTTTAACCTTGATCTTTCAGTTAATTTGATCTTTCATTCATTTGGGTTGATGTTTCAGTCAATTTCCTTGATCATTTCTAATTCTTGGTACATTACTTTTATTTCGTACAAATTCACACCGAATCTCAGTCTCGAGTCGGTCCATGTGAGATGGCTGAACTCCAACAATAATAGCCTAAAATTTAACAACGGCGCCGGGATTGAAACTCATGAACGGCAACTTCAATCGATAACGATCATTTATAGTACTTGGTCTATATAGAGATATGTCTCATATGAGAATTTTTAAATCTGATTTGAAATAAATTGATATAGATGCTGAGTGCTGACGTCCGTTTGTGGACCTTTTTTTTTTTTGTAGAAAAACAAAATAAGAGTGAGCTAGACATGTAATCTTCTGATATTAACAATGAAAACTGCGTGTTTGCCGGATATCTTGAGATACTTATTTTGTCGGAATCCATTGTCTCTTATGTTTGTACATTTCCGATTAAGTTCGTTTAAACTTTAACCCATATCGTAATCGGTCGAGTGTGGATAGACGTTTGACTCTTATCTTTTCCCTTTTAAATGCGGCAGAACGGCAAAACGGGCGAAAAATTGAACAATAACATAGTTTCTCACGACCATGTTTTGTTCAATTTTTTTTAAGGGGAACTAAAGATGAATTGCTTGCACAAATGAAGGAAATTTTTTGAAACATATTTAAATAAAAATACAATTTAATAATATTCATAGCATACTTTAGTACTATTAGAATTTTTTATCTAATTCAATTCAATTAATAAATAGACAAATTCTCAATTGACATATAGAGTAAGAAGATCTAATAATACAATGTAAAAGTTCAGATTTAAAATGATAAACCATGAATTGTTTTTGAAAATATCAATGGGTCAAGTGCAAGTCTTCAATTTGGAAATTGAATTTTTGATTCTGAATTTTGGACAAGAGGATTATGGACTACATCTAATATTTGTCCCAAGGTTTTGATGATATGTTGACCAACCACTAATTAATATTTATATACTTTTTACATTCGATATTATTAGTAAAATATTAGTATCCATAAATTGTTATATTATATCGAATGAAATATTATATTATATAATCATAATATTATAGTTGATTTTTATGGTTTAATATATCCTTAAAATAACAATAGTTTAAAATGAATAATTTATAAATATCACCAGACAATATAACCAGACAAAGAGAAATCATCGATGAAAAAATAAGTTCAAGGACTTCCATTATGTTTTCAACTTTTCATTAGAAATTCCAAAAATTTTAAAGCAAATTTTGCTAATCACTGTGATTTTATACTGAATTCAAATTTAATTAAAAGCAGTAACTACTCACCGACGAACTTTAAAAACAGTATCATGGAAGGTGCAAAAGAAAACAGCGACGGGCTGCATCTCAACTTGCAACATCATATTCCTATTCCCCAGTCCAATTTCCGGATAAGATTATCTAGCAACTTGCATAATTGCATTGCATTATTTGCTCCCATTTTTTATTTATTTTATTCAATCCCAAAAAAAAAAAAAAAGATATTTTCAGCTAGACCTAGTAGTACACTAAAGATTAGACTAACAAAATATCCACATTTTTTAATAATTTAATATTTCTATTCATATATTAATAAATATGAGAAATGTTATATGATACCGCCATAAGTTTAGTTTATGGTGAAGTATTTTAATATAAATTTAACAAAATTAGTTCGTTTGGTGTAATTCAACTTAATTGTTTTAGTACAATTTACTAGCATAGTAATTTTATTTAAACCAAAACAATTATTAATTTAAATAATTTTATTTAAACCAATATAAGTTCATATAAACTAAAAATAATATAAACTAAAAATAAATGGCCTTATTATTAAATGGATAAGACCCGGGCTTTTTGCTTTTTTGGGACCTTCCGATGATGTGTGTACAAGCACCGGAAAAGGCAAGCATCTGGAGTGTGATTTTCTGCTACTTTACCAAAAATCTTTCACCACTATATTTTTATAGATTGCATTTGAAAAGGTAGATTAATAAACCAAATATGATTTGATTTAGTTGTCAATGAAAAAGCACGGCACGGCTTACGTGTTACTGTTTTTCAAAAAAAATAATAAAAAAAAAGCTTACGTGTTACTGTAAATGATTAAAAGTGCCGTGATTACAAAAATATCTTTCCTTTTAGATGCGTTAAAAATGTTTGGATCTAAGACAAATAAAATCTATCAGTAAGAACTGCTCAACTTGAATTTAAGAAATTGTAATATGATCCATTCACAATCAGCCTAGGCCTAGCCATGGTGCAGTGAGATGTTTCATGATAGTGTCATAATATTCATATTAGAAATGAAACAAGTTTATCATATTATCAAATAACATTAAATTCATTATTTTCTATGGTAAATTTTCTTACAAGAGACTGGGTGTTTATTGAGTCGAGCTGATTGTGAGCAACTCGTGCTCGAGCTCGGTCAAATCTCGACTCGATTTGGCTCGATCCAAACTCGATTCAACTCGGAGTGTTAACGAGTCGAGTTTGACCAAGGGATTAGTCGACTCGAAAACTCGCGAGCAAACTTGATTTATTTGTTATTTAAATTTAAATATCATAGCTAATATTTTAAATTTAATTTTAATTTTAATTTTGATTATTTTCTTTATTAATTTAGTACTTAGTTATTAATTGTATATGTATGTTGAAAATTTTGATATTTTTCGTCATTTATATACTAATTTTTTTGTTAAACTATATTTGAATCTATATTTATTGTAAAAAATACATATTTATTAGCATTTTATATAGTTACATCTTTTAAGCAATAAATTTATTAGCATAATTTTAGAGAAATGAATAACTTATATTAAAATTTACATAGAAATTAGATGATTACATTCAAAAATAAATTTTAGCATTTTTTATTAATTTTAAGTAAAATTAAAGAAAAATAATAGATAATGATGATTTTCGAATTCGAGCTCGATATACATTAACGAGTCGAGCAAGCCTCTACTTACGATCGACTCGCTCGATAAGCACCCCTCTCAACTTCATTATTCTATATGGTAAATTTTTTAAAAGAGACTTTCTCAGCTTCATTTCTATATGGTAAATTTTCTATATATTTATGAATTTAGGCAATGTTCCATTTATGTAGTTCATTTATTTATTTATTTTTCATACGTACGGACAATTACCACCAGGTTTAGATGCTAAAACAGGGGGTTAAAAACGGAGAGCAGAATCCAGCACGCAATATCCTTTAAAACCCGCACACAATTTCCAACTATCTCATCTATTTCTTCCAAACACAACTTCTCTCATTCTTACTTCAACAAAGAACTTCTCATTCTTATCATTTTCCCTCACTGTTCATAAATCATGGATCAGAATGACAAAACTGCAGACCACCGGGATAAGACAGCTCCGACGACCCCATACAACGGCAGAGTTATGGTGGTTTCCGTCGTCATTTGCTTCGCCGTGTTACTCATCATCGCCTTCTTCCACCTCTACACTCGCCTCTACTGGGGCCACCACCACCGCCACCGTTCTGCTCAGCTCCGCCGCCGCCGCCGCCGCCGGCAGTCCTGGTCTCACGAGCTGGCTTCCTCCGCCGCGGGTACTAGCACAGCCGCCACTGGCAAGGGACAGGGACTGCCGGCGGCGGTCCTGAAAGCGCTTCCGACGTTTCAGTACTCGGCGAGTCCGGATGGCGAGGCGGAGTGTGCCGTTTGCTTGTCGGAGTTTGAGGAAGGTGAAACGGGTCGGGTTTTACCCGACTGCAAGCACTGTTTTCACGTTGATTGTATTGACATGTGGTTTGCGACCCACTCGAGCTGCCCGCTTTGTAGAGCTCCGGTTGAACGGGGTTCGGAAGGTATTACCGCTCTGCCCACGGTTTGGTCTCCCTTTATACGTGACCTGAAGCTGCCGGAGTTGACCAGTATAAGAGTAGAGGCTCCGGAGGAAGCCGCCGGAGTGAAGCATGACTGTCCGGGCTGTTCTTCCGGGTCAACTGTACCAACGGTCGATCCGAAAATATGAATCATTTTCAGGGAAAATGATACCCTTTTTAGTACGTAGAACAATTTTCTCAATAGTACTTTTTTTTTTTGAAAAGAAAGCGGGTTATCATTTCAAGGTCCTGGAAAACGTTCATAATCGTTTGATACAAGAAACGGGGTGGAGAGGACCACGAATTAAAAACATCAAAACTCGACTTAGCAAAATGTGCTAGTAAGTGAGCCGGGGAATTTTCTAAGCGCGGCACCCAAAATGGGAAATTCAGTCCATAATCGAGAATCTGGCTCCTGATTTCCTCAACCACAGCCTCAACCTCCAATGTGCATGTAATATCCCCCCGAATCATCTGAATTAGTGGCAAACAGTCTCCCACTAGGATTGGAGAAACAGACATCGACCCCGTTAGTTCGCAGGCATCCCTGACTGCATAAGCTTCGGCCAATAGTGGATTTCCGACCAGAGGCATTCGCCTAGATACAGCTCTAACAAAATGACCGTCTGAATCTATTGCCACTGCTCCCAGTCCCGCGAAACCAGGACCTAATCCCGCGTCGAAGAAAACCCTTGGAACATCTGCAGGGGCCCGAAGGAGTGCAGTTTCCTCCAATGTCAAAGAAATTCGCTCAGGCCAGTGGTTAGCCCGATGGAAGCTCGAAAGATTACCCGTGACCATGGCCGGCACAATATTTTCTCAATAGTACATTAGTTAGTAATGTTGTGGGTAACTTACTAACTTATAATGTATATAGTCAATTAGGTCTTGTACATTGAAGGAAAGAAACGTTATAAATGTTAAACATGTGTTAAGTATCGGTTTTCTTGAATTGTTCATATTTGAGATGGAGTGAATTTTCTAAATTTTCAATATTAAGTATTATGTATATTGATATAAATGTATCAAAATATATTCAATCACTGCAAAATTAAATAAATAGTAAGTGCATGTGAGTAAAATGGTGGACTAGTGGTTGACGATGGTCTTTACTAATGGGCGGAAAACCGTAAGTTCATGAAAAATGACTGGTCTTTCTTCCCCAACATCTTAACTTTTTATCTGTACATTTTCCAATCAATTGGCAACCAACCATGCAACAAATCACAAACTTCAACCCATAAAAACCCCAAAATACAATCAAATTGCCGATCAGAGGCAACAAAAATTGATTGAAATTCAAAAAAACCAAGAAAAAATCCATACAAAACAAAATGAGTTTCCCTCGCTCAATTTTGTTGCCTTTCACCCTCTCCCTCCTCCTCGCCGCCGCCGCCGCTCAGCCGCTGGCCCATCCTCCGGCGCCCGCCCCCGGATCAGGCCCCGCTTTGATTGCAAGAGCATGCGAGCAGGCGAAGCACAAGCAGTTCTGCATCGACATGCTGAATTCCGACAAGAACAGCCGCGGCGCCGACCTGCGAGGGCTGGCGTACATCGGACTCCGGCTGGCGGAGAGGAACGCCACCGCCACCTCCGCCTTCATCAAGAACGCCGTGACGAAGACGGAGGGCGGCTCCGACGCCGTCGCCGAGTGCAGCGAGCACTACGTGTCGGCGGTGGACCTGATCGAGGATTCAATCAGTTCATTGGTCTCCGATAAGTACGCCGACGTGAACACCATGGCGAAGGCCGCCATTGCTGACCTGGACACCTGCGACGCGAGTCTTAACGAGCAGGAGAAGATCGGCACCGCCGCGGAGGTGGCGAAGAAGAACGGTCAGATTCGGCTGTTGCTGAACACCGCCTTGACCGTCACACGCGTTGCCGCCAATTCCACGATGCATTAATGTTGTGGTGATATTGTGTAGATGTGACCGTTGTGAAGCGATTGACTAAATGTTATTATTATCTTGGGATGTTTATTGCATTAAAGACTTGAATCATTTGGACATCAATTAATTAAACTGAATTTTTGGAAAGTGTCTTAATTAAGAGCATACGTCATCGTTCACTCGTTCTTCCACCTTCACCATCTTTTTCTTTCATATGCTAATGGTAAAAAGTACTATCGGTACTTTTTAGTATTTTCCAATACATATTATTTAACTTAGTTATATCACATATAATTTATCACTTTACGAGCTGTTCTCACCAATCACCACCCTATAGTCGAGTGCTGATAATTGGTTTTGCAAATGAATTACAGAAATATATGTGAATTTTCAATTAACGAGATTAACAATCTTTAACATGAGTGGGGGTCCTTGATGTCATCAGTGACACAGAATAGTTCACCTATGACAGTGAAACGAAGTGTCTGCACATATTTATATGGTTAATTAACTTGTTAAAATTTTATAATTATTTATACTCCAATGTTTTTTAGATTGTACAAATTACAATCACAACATAAGCAAACAGAAATTGATTAGTATTTAAATAGAAAACATGTAGACAAAGTACGACGTACATATTTATCATTTAGCTAGCTAGGTAAAAGAAAGGAGGTTGTTATTTGTAGTTTTCTATTTTGCTTGTGTAGCCCAAACTAATGGGAAATGACCAAAATATCCTCAATTATTCAATTATGGGGAAACTACTATAATAACTTAGTTGAGGAGGTATTATTGATACATTTATCACTTAACTAAAAGAATGACCGAACATTTTAGGGCAAAAATAATAAAACACGTCGTATGTTGTTTTCTATCAATTGCCAAACCTACAAACTAAACATAACATGTTCCTTGGTTTTGACATTTTTCAAAAGCGCTGAATTACTCGTTGAATTTAGAGCTCATACAAGCCAATCAGATTGTTTCACGACCATCAATGAAAGCAAATATAAATTATTGAACTATGTTTATGTTTTCTGCAATTTGTCCACATGAAATGTCAAGGCAATTGAGTAGTATTTTTTTATCATTCGCCGAGCAGATTCTTTGCATGCCACCACGTTCTCATGGCTTGCTAGGGAAATAATAATTACTATATTTTAATCTTATTGTCATTAGTCGTTACATTCCATATGAGGAATCGTGCTTCAAAGTATTAATGCAATTTCAAAATTAGCTAATAATTAATTTTCATTCTGCCAGTTTGACTGAGTTAATTATTGTTTAAGCATAAATAACCCTTGAAAAATCCAGTTTCTACCAACCCCAGATAGAGCCATTGTCATGGTTATCTATTTTCAGTGACTACAAAATAAAATATATATAAAAAACTAAAACCATTTAATTAATAATGTTTCTTAATAGTTAATAATTATTAAGATTATAAAGTTATAAATGACATATATGTATATACACCTCTGTTTTAAAAGTTACCATTACTAAAATCAGAGAAAGTTAAAACTATTATATTTTGATGAACTGAACTAAACATGCATAAAATCACGAGAAAACATGAATACATGATCTAACACTTTTGCAAGTTTATTAAAGTAAAAGTTTTTTGCTTTTTTTTATATAAAAGAGCTGACAAATAATCAATTGATTTTAAAAGACCTCATAATGTGGGGTAAGGGAAATTAAAGTTGATATACTATGCAACAGCACATGGAAATTAATTAATCAGTTTATTATTTTCATTACAAAGAAAAGAATGACCTTAAGCAATTAATTAAAATTTGTCAACTAATTTCATGAATTCATAACATTATATGAACCATTTCTTCTGTGTATATGATACAAGAATAAAATCAATCTACGAAGTGAAGAATAATAAAAAAATAAAATCAATTTCACTGATTTTTATTTTCAAGCATTCAACCCACTAGTGTATGGAACTCCAGTCTGCCATATCCAATCGTCCCCAAGCAAGAAACTGTTAACGGTAAAATTCGCAGCATCCGTAGAATTCAGAAAATAAACACCCGGCCACGTCACCCTCTTGCTCGTGTCGGAACCAGGTCCTTGATTGCTAAATTCTGCATAGTACGAGGTGTTAAGTGCAAAGTCTCTGTCCCATTCTCTCCACCCCGCCGGGTCAACGCAGTTGTCCATGTACGACTGCATGTAGATCGTCCGGGAGAAAAGCTTCCACGGCCGGCCGAGATACGTCTTGATCGTCACGTTTCCGGCCTTGAGATCGTCGGCGGCTACAATGTTGCAGTTCTGGATCGATATTCCGGTGTTCTGGTTCACGTCGGTGCGGCCCTGCGCGGTGATGGCGTTGAACTGGTTGTCCATCGGCCGGCGGGGGTAGAGGTTGCAGTTCTGGAGCACGGCGGCGGCATTGCCGAAGATGAAGTCCACGGTGCCGTAGACGTCGCACTCACGGTAGAACTGACGGAGGGAGTGCACGTAGAGCGTGTCTTGGTAGGCTTCGAAGCTGCAGCTGTAGAAGACGGATAGATCGGCGCCGTTACGGAGGGCAACGGCCTGGTGCTTGGTGGGTCCCGCCGTGTTCCGGACTGTGAAGAATGCTCCGATGAAACCTTGTCCCACCACAGCTGAAAAGGTAACAAGAAGAAATTCAAACACTGAAGCTAGCCATAATCTTTGAAGCTTTTTCTTAAGCTAAAATGCTAATGCATACACAAATTAATGTGATAAAAAACTAGTGAATGGTTAATCATAACATGGTTTCTTGTGAGATTTCATGTCACAAATAGTGTTTTTCTATTCCACATTTGACAAAAAAGAAAGTAGTAGATTGGTAGAAATTTAGTGAACTAACTAAAATTTTATCGAACAACTTATTCAATAATTAAGTTACACTTAATAATTAATTTCTCTACCAATCTCTAATCTTTTCAATGTATCAATCAATCCAATTAATAAAATTTAGTTAAATTTCATATATACTATCAATTCAATATTTTAGTTCATTTCAGTTCATTAACAAAATTAACAAAATTACCGAACGTTGAAGTGTTGAACGTGGTCCAGCCATCTATGAAGCTATGATTGCCCGTGATAACAGTTTTGTTGATGCCATCTCCAATCATCATTAGATACTTCTGCTTCTTCTGAATGGAAACATACTCCTCATAAACACCTTCCATCACATAAATCAGGTAGTAACCGTCGGAGCCGTCAAGGTTAAACGGCGCCGCCGCCACGGCGTCGCTCACGTTGGTGTAGTCTCCGGTCCCATCCTGGCTGACAACCACCATGTCCCTGATCAGAACCTGGTCGCCGCCGCCGCCGGACGCCGCCTGAAGAAGCCTCCGCCCGCTCAGCCGCTCGTACAGCCGTCGGTTGTGCTCCTTCATCTTCATCGGAACGAAGCCCTCCTTGAAGTCGAACTGCTTCGCCGCACGGTGCGGCGGCAGCGTCTTCTTCTTCTTCGAGACCCACCCTCTGGTGAAGAGCGCGAGAGACAAACGGAAAAGTTTGGTGTCGAGATCTAACGGCGCGACAATGCCGTTACGGATGCTCCACGTGGCGGAGGTCGCCTGAAGCCCTTCCTGACACGTCTGCACGTTCGTCAAGATGGCGCTGAGCTGCGTCAAGATGTCGTCAGCTTTAACGGAGGCGAAGACTCTGTTGGGAGATCCGTCAACCGCCTTGAATGACTCTATGAGATAATCCCTATTCCATTCCGCTAGCAATTTGCAGTCCTGGAGAGCGCCGATCGCCGGCCGGGTCAGCTTATCGGAGTTCCTGAGGTATTTGTCGATGAGTTTAATGAACTTTTCGGCGCTGGAGAGGGATTTCTTGACGGAGAAGCGGCCGTAGTCGTACACATTGGCGGAGGCGTTGTTGCCCGACAACCCGACGGACTGACAGAACTTCGGGTCCGGCGCAGCATCGCAGGGAGTTGCGGCGGCGGCGGTGGTGGTGGCGGAGAGAGTGCAACGCAGTATGAGGAGGATGCAAGATAGGTGGAAGAGTTGACGCGGAAAGCCCATATTTTGGTACGATGTTGTTTTTTTAATGTGATGGTGAAATTGAGAATGGAAATGTTGAGGGAATGGGTGAGGTTTAAATAGAGTGAGATGTGGAAGAAGTGAATAAGGTGTTTTGTTGACTTATGTGGCACTTTGTTAACGAGTCTTGAGACCAAACAAAAATGGATTAATAATCTGAAATTGATGAACTGGAAGTAAATAGTGGAAGTCAACTTCCATGGTTTACTACAAAAAATACAAAAAACGCGTCGATCTACAATTCTTCATGAATTATATCAAAGAAGATAATTCATTGAGTAGTGTTATCACTTGGCTTCTTCTGAATTCCTCATTGCTCCATCTTTAAATTATGGTTTGTTTTGTTCAATCCATTATAAAGGAACGGATGGCTGCCGATATATCACAGAGTTCCTAACTATACTCCTTTCGATTCTCTAACATTGACTTTGTTTAAAATGACACAATTTTTAAGAAGGGAAAATAGTGAGTGAAAATGAGTTTGGAGATAAAAATGCGCGAATGAAAATGAAAGAATATTATAAATTTTAAAATTAAAGAGTCGTAGTATTAGAAAATCATCCTAAATAGAAAAGTCAGTCACTATCGAAGAATCAAATGGGTTGAACATGACATGCAGCTTTGTAGAGGGAACTAAACAAAGATGCAATCCTAAAATTTAACATTAACCTTAACACTACTATATCCGCCTCCTGAATTTAGATCCATTTCATTCCATATTCATTATTTGGTATAGTGTATGTGGTTAATTACACACATCATGAGATGAGTTGGTTTCTATCTCAATAATACATATTATTTTGCTGAGAAACCAATTTTTCTACATTTTATAAAAGACTATGAGTAAATAATAGAGTAACAACATTTGGAAAACAACTAATCACTCACTTAATTCACCTAAAACCTCTAAAAACAACATTTAAAATATCACAAATGATACTTTTTCATTTAAACATGTATATATAAGATCTTAATTAACCACTCTTCACTTTAACCAGTTGTACAAGTACAGTGCTGTATTATAACAGTCCTGACCAAGATTATATTTTGTCTTTACATTCTAAAATCACCCGCGCTTTCGAAATATTTGACTTTGTCATTGGTATTATGGATCCCGGTCGGGGCACATGGCAACTAGTGCCGGTGATTTTATTTTATTTTCCCTCTTTCTTTTGTTTTATCTTTGTGACCCCCAGATGGTACTAACTACTAAGTAGCCCTGCTACATCAAATCTAATGAAATGCTTAGGGATATGTAGATACCTTTAATTGATCCCATGATCATAGTTCTACTTCTACCCCTACCTTACGTGTTTCTGCGTGTTTATTTAAAATTTTATTCTCCCTCTGGACCCGCTGTTTCTGCACAGGAGACTTTTTTTCAGTTAACTATGCTAAATTTTGACTGAATTTTTTAGTGCATACATAATTTAAAATATTATCATATCTAATATTGTTGGAATTGTCATAACATGTAGTTTATTAATATCAAATTTTTATATCTTGATAATATACGTAATTAAAGATATTAGCAGTCAAACACGTGTATTGAAGACCGTGAAAAGTCAACAGTGCACATCCAGCTGGTACGGAGGGAGTAATAATTTAAACAGATATAGCAAAATTATCTAAATATATTCCGTGTCACCTCGATGTTCCTTTAATACGATGAAGTTGTGAACTTTATCATATAATTAAACAATATATCAGCTACTTTATGGTGAGACTGCCTCATACAAGTGTTTGTACTATTTTAAAATAAGATTTGAATATATACATTCTTTAGAACTTAATTGCTTAGGGCATTATGTCGGACTAGCATTAACTAATTAGGGTTCAATTCCTAAAAAAAAAAAAAAAACTTTGAGTTTTACTATTTATTCTTAAATTTCCATTTCCTAGACCAAATCCTTTGCTAAGGCGAAATATGTAAGTTTTTTAAATATTCCATGAACTTTAACTGGTCAAGTTTTCATTCGGTGATAAATGAGTGTTTGAGCATTTTACCTTACCATGCTCTTCAAAAAAAAAAAAAAAAAAAGCATTTTACCTTACCATGAGAGAGGAATTACCATGAGTGATAAACTTTGAACTTTACCTTACCAAACAGGCAACATGCATTTAGACACACCATTTCCATATAAGGAGATGATATTGTCAAAGGATTTTATTCACACGCTTTGTCAAATCCTTCTTCACCAAACTCTGGAATCTCACCAAACTATGATCCTTTGTCTTGTCCGTGGCTCCGGCGGCCGCTGGTCTTCCGGCCACTCCGGTCAACTTCTTGTTAGTATTGATTTCTCCCAACCTCCAACCTCTAATCTGATGTGAATTTACCACGTAGAACACTTAGTTTTAGCGGACTTGCAAAAGAAACAAGAACTTGATATGATAATTATTCAACAGTCGTCAAATAATTACCTGGGATATGATAATTACCTAACAACCGTCAAATAATTACCTGGAGAACCAAGAACCACCGTCCCTGGGCGACTGCAACCGAGTCTTAGAATTGAACACACAGTCCAAAGCTTCAATCTGATGACGAACCACCGTTCAACAATCAATTTTATTATCAAAGTCTCAAAGTCTGTTTATTACAATGAGAAGAGCAATATTTATAACCCTAATAGAATTCCTAATCCTCTACCCATATTCTAAGAAAATAATAAACTCCTAAAACTATAAGGAAATAAAATATAATCTTACCAGAATTAAAAGACCATTTTAGGAAAAACTCTAATTCTCGGAAAGGTAAAAATCTAACTAATAATTTTATGATATTGCCTATTATATTCGTATCATACTCCTCTTCTTCGGAAAGAATTGTCCTCAATTCTTGAAATTCTTCATCTCCAACCAATATAAGTAAATGACTTCCATAGATTGAAAATGCCACGTACTTGTTTCTACCAATTCCAGCTTGTATTGTTCTTCCTGGATTTGAATGAATTCTGCCTCGGATTCTGCCTCTTAATGATCCTTTATCAAAGAGAATATGCATATTCTGAGGTTCATCTTTATCTCTTAAAGGAACAATCTCTTTCTCAGCACCTTCATATTGAAAATGAACAACTGGAGCTCTCTCTCTAACTTCATTCTCTGCACCAATATCAAATATTGATACTTCACGACTTCCTTCAAGATGCTCTTCTTTAATACTATCATCATGAACATTAAAGACTGAAAGGTCAAGGTAGATCTCAACATCATCATTATCATCAATATTTTCATCTCCATCATTATCAACAACATCATCATGACTAGTATCAGGGTCAAGTACTTGTCGTTCATCGCAATCCATATCATCAATTATCGGAAAACTTATTTGATTGTCATTGCTAACATAAACACCATCATCAACGTCATAAGGAAATTGGTAATGCAAAGGTATTTTAGAAACAAGATCAGTTTGTTGCTCAATTCCCCTATCAGAAGATAAACCTGACAGTTCTTTGGAAAACACATCATTAAATTCCTCCAACGACGATTTCACCATAGAACTACACGCACTATCAAGCTCTTTGCCAACTTTTTTCTCACTGACTAATAAAGATTGTTTCTGAGCAGTGTGTTTTGTGATAGTTACTTCAGGATGTGACAAAGGAATAAGTTTAAATCTTTTGTTCCCTTTTGTAATCACGTATTCATTGGACCTCTCATAGTGTAGAACTTCACGAGTAAGTTGCCATGGACATCCTAGAAAAAGATGACACACACCAATAGGTACAACATCACACAAAATTTCATCCTTATAACCACCCATCGCAAATGCAATCCAAGCTTGATGAGTAACTGTTACTTCATCACCATCACTAAGCCATCGTAGTCGGTAAGGTTCTGGATGGTCTTGAACAGGTAACTTCAATTTCTCTATCACTATGCTGGAAACCATATTTGAACAACTTCCACCGTCCACTACGATATTGCAAACCTTCTCTTGGATATGACAACGGTCATGGAATAGTTTTTCTTGTTTTTCCTCTTCACCTGTCACCGATGATTTTGGTATATCTTGATTCAATTTATTCTTCATGGTACAAGGTAAAAATCTTCTATCAAGATGTTTCTTCAACTTAGTCCATGAGTCGATCTTCGATTTTCCCTCACGTTTTCGTCTATATTTTAAGGTATCATACCATAACCATGCAATCCCGGTAAGCTTTAGAGCTGCTTTCTTGAATTTTTTTCTTTCATCATATTCTTTGAAATCAAAAACTCTTTCAGCACGCTTAATCCATTCCAAATAAGTACTTGGATATATAATGGCTCCTCCGAATTCTGGAATTTCCAACCTCTCTTGTTTCATTAACTCCACCAATTGGGCTAAGTGTGCACTAGTACCATTGTCTTCAATCATGACCGTTTATGAATGAGAATTCATAAAAAACTGGGCTCTGATACCAAATTGATGTGAATTTTCCACGTAGAACACTTAGTTTTAGCGGACTTGCAAAAGAAACACGAACTTGATATGATAATTATTCAACAGTCGTCAAATAATTACATGGGATATGATAATTACCTAACAATCGTCAAATAATTACCTGAAGAACCAAGAACCACCGTCCCTGGGGCGACTGCAACCGAGTCTTAGAATTGAACACACAGTCCAAAGCTTCAATCTTACCAGAATAAATAGTGGAAGAATAAATATAATCTTACCAGAATTAAAAGACCATTTTAGGAAAAACTCTAATTCTCGGAAAGATAAAAATCTAACTAATAATTTTATGATATTGCCTATTATATTCGTATCATAATCTAATTCCTAATAATAGAATGCAACTGATTTCAAAATATAATACTAGTAAGCCAATTTCTTCTTCCCAATCTCAATGTTATTTTGTGTCTTGCAAATTTGGTCTCCATTTACAATAATATCCAAATTCCGACGTGTATTGACTTCTCTGCCATAATAATAATAAATTCAAAATTTGTACTTACAAAATTTTGTAAAAATTGTAATTCGAGGTTTCGATTAAATAAACTATTTATTCTTCCACTTATAACATGTCTAACTAGCTAGTTAAACATAATCTTAACCTAGATTGATATATAACAAAACATATATTCCATTATAATAATTTTTAAGTTAGCATATATTTTCGAGGACTTTGTAATTATCCATTTTGTAAGAACAACTTGCTGAAAATCAAGATGAAGCAAACGACTTGCTGGCACGACCTGGTTTAATAAAAAAATTCTTGGAATAAACATTAAACGTACAATTTGTATTATGTAAATCGCAATCATAAGTATATAGGTCGAATATACTTAAACTATTAACATATAGACCTGAATTCATTCGAATGTCAAATTGCATTGTTTATACATAATCGATTGCGTAGAAACTCATGCGTCACTTTAGGATTCACAAAAGATGAAAGTTTTATGTTTATTTTTTAGAAAAAAGTTCCCTCGTACCCCTGAATTCTTGCGTATGTATTAATATGCCCCTCAGTTCTTGAAAAGTACTGATATACCCCTGGTTTGTAATTTTCACTGAATTTTGGTCGATCAAACATATTGATTGGTAAAGAGAAAAGCTTACAATGCAACATTGAAGCGGTGACAAGAGAATTGAAAACAAAATACCCAAAATTTTGAAATTTTAAAACACAGTTAACACACGCGACACACGTCAATTGGGACAAAAATGACCACTAAATTCACCATTGAGTGATTTTGTGTATTCCAATCGATTTTGGAAAGAAAGAAAATACTCTAGAATTATATCAAAAAAAGTCTTCGTCGGTCCAGGGGCATATCAGCGCTTTACAAGAACTCAGGGGCATATTAATACATACCCCAAGAACTCAGGGGTACATGAGGGTTTTGCTCTATTTTTTAAGTGCAAACGTGCCAAATATGGTGTAGTCAAAATGTAGAATTTATAATCGTAGTGGTATTAAAATTACTACGTAGTACGTACGTGGACTTGAGCTTCACAAGCTGGCCATGTTTGTTTCAGAGTTGAGCTCGGACTTTGGAGCCTTAAGGGTGCAAGTGTAACCGTGTTTTTTTTTTAAAATAAAAATTATAAGTTGTGTTACTACTAAGTTAATGATGTTTAGGTGAGATGTTTACCTACGGCCCCTATTTACCAGAGCTTATCTGTAGATCAGTTCATTTCAGTTCAGTTCAGTTCAATTCAGTTCAGTTTAGTTCAGTTCAGTGAAAATGCAATTTGATGAAATACAGGTTAATTCAGTCATGCTGATTCCATTTTTCAATACATCAATTTTCACTTCAGTTCAATTCAATTCAGTTCAGTTCAATTCAGTTCAGTTCAGTTCAGTTCATCAAAAAATAAGCTCTAGTAAACAGGGCCGTACTTGGATCAAGTGGTATAATTAATCCCATCTCTAATGGAATTTAGTTGTACTTGTAATTAAGAATTGTAAATTTTAAAGTAATTTCTTAACAAATTTGGTATTGTATCGGTTATTTTTTTAATCTGATTTTTCATATTGCACGTCGTTAATGATCCACCGTGATTTTCCAATTTTGAATATAATGAATTGCTTATAACAATGTGAGTTTATGAAAAATGTATATATGGTATAAGTATTGAGTGTTCTTATAATGGTATCCCAAAATTATTTTACAACATGGAATGCAAAATACATTGACTTCGATAGTCAAGTTTGCAAAGTCATCTTATTCTTCTAATAATAGTGAGTGAGACTAATTAATACACTGTGGTTAGTACAAATTGTAGTTAGTAAATTCGGGATGGCCAGCTCCCTTGTTTTGAACTCAACAAATTACGCGGAATGAAGCTGTGCAATAATTTACAGCTAGATTTTTTTTTGACAAACCTAGTGTATCTATACAGTATGTTGAACGTTAGTATACTACCCTTTTTATACCATTCTACAGGTATAAATATACATACCTTTTAATTCAATGCTTGTTCAGCGCCAGTTTTATTTATTCAGTACAAAAACATATTTTATGTTTATAGTTTAATGCATACAAGCATTCTAAGGTTAAAAAAATATAGAGAAAGTCTTGGGTGAGACCTGTTCTTGTGGAGACGAAGAGCAGGAGAATGAACATTTACTGTTTCTGCTTGATCTTTTAGTCAGTTTGTTTGATCTTTCAATCAATGTCCTTGAGTATTTTTGTTTTGCCTTGATTTTTCAGTTAATTTGATCTTTCGTTCAATTTGCTTGATCTTTCGGTCAATTTTCTTGATCATTTCCTTGGTCAATTTCACCAACGACAAATTCAATCAATGAAATCGGCAGGTTTAAAGCTCACCAACGACAAATTCAATCAATAGCAGTCTCATATAATCTTTGGTCTCATTTGGTATCATGTATCGTTTTCTTTTAATGATGATAGGTTCATTTGATGGTCTAGTCGGTAGTTTTAGGAATTATTGAAATTAATTATTAGTTTGACAAAACCTTATTTATGAAAGATTATGAAAATGATGATAAAGAATATAAGAAGGCCCTGTTTACCAGAGCTTATCTGTAGATCAGTTCAGTTCAGTGAAAATGTAATTTGATGAAATTCAGGTTAATTCAGTCATGCTGATTCCATTTTTCAATACATCAATTTTCACTTCAGTTCAGTTCGGTTCAGTTCAATTCAGTTCAGTTCAGTTCAGTTCAGTTCAGTACATCAAGAAATAAGCTCTAGTAAACAGCGCCGAAGTGAGAAATTTTGAACATAATTTCACAAAGAGCATGCAGAAAGGCCTGGGCCCTCAATCAGGCTGGTCAGTTAGATAATATGGGCTAAATAAGCACACCCAGCTCAATATCTCAGACTTGAATTATGGTATTGGTCCAAACATAAGGCCAGTCTAAATATTTACTTTAATTCTAATATAATAAAAATTAAAAATTCTCATTTGACACATATCTCTACAAATACCAAAAATACTCTAAGGGATCGATATCGGCTGAAAGTTGTCGTTGATAAGATTCAACCCCGCCGCCGTTGTTAGATTTTAGGTTGTTGGTGTTGCCAGAGCTCAACTATCTCACATGGACCGACTCGAGACTGAGTTTCAGTGTGAATTTGTACGAAATAACAGTAATGTACCAAATATTATGAATGATCAAGGAAATTGACTGAAAGATCAAGCAAAAAGAATGAAAGATCAAATTAACTGAAAGATCAAGGTAAAAAAGGAATGCTCGATGGAATTGACTGAAAAATCAATCAAACTAACTAAAAGATCAAGCAAAAATAGTAAATGATCATTCCCTTGGTCCTTGATCTCCACAAGGACATGTCTCACCAAAAACTCTCTCAAAAAATATATTATTTTATTCTTTAATTTTAATGGATGGGCAAGAGTGTAAAGGAGTTAAAGTATAAGGTTTTGTAATGTAAATGATTTTCTCTGCCGACGATTAAATTTCTGCCACACTGGATTCCATTCAATTGCATGGCTGTCAAAAAAATAAATTCGATGAGCCATATATAAAAGCAGTCACGATTATATTATAGGGCTATTTTCAAATTCCAACAGTTGAAAGTTTGCATCAATTATTCTCCCCATTTCCATGTGACTTAAACAATTAGGTAATTAGTCTTCCTACGGCACTCAGGGACATTGATCGGTAAATGATGCCCCCAAAAATGAAACATCTGGAACGATGAACCATGTCCAACTTGTTTTAGAATTCGGAATTTCCACCCAATCAAGCAAACTTGTTCGCTCTTGTGACCGTTTCTAGATAAATGTGTTTATTATTTCATAAATTATTACTTAAACCGTTCATACGAATGTTTTAGAACTGAGAATGTATCGTATGTGATCGGTCACAAGTGATAGTAGAAATAAATGTTGATTTTATCACTTTTAAATATGAACTTTTACTAATTTAGCATGATCATTCAGTGTATTATTGTTGATCTTTTCACTTTCATGTTTGATTTTCTTACTTTCAAAATTGATTTGTTACATGTTAAACATGATTTATTTAGCGAGACCAAAATTTGTCTTTAGAGTTACATTTGTGTCACACTAATGATAATCCCTAATATCATAGGTTTTTTCTCTCTTGAGTTTATTTCTTACTGAACGGAAGTAAAAATTAATGTACTGACAAGTAGAATCATTATGACTAAACTAACCCAAATTTTATAGTGACTGTTTTTTCACTTAATTGAATTAGTATAATAATATGATCAAGAGGACATTGGCGGGTTGTAGATAATTCAACTATCAAGATAAAGCATTTTTTTTCTCAACAATTTTTTTTTAAAAAAACATACTCACATTGATACTAGTAGCTTTAAATTGAATTTTAGAATTGCACTTGATTTGTTAGGGAACTGTTACATTGATTAATACGAGTATCAGTTGTCATAATATAACTTAACCATGAGAAATCAAACTAGCAAAGGGGGAAGTGCAAGTCGGATCCTCTGCGCAAATATTCTACGCAAACATTACGCAAAACGACGTTGTTTGTGTTTCTTGCCATAAATTATCAAAGTAAAATGTTCTGCGGACATTAACCATAATTTCGTTTTGATTGATTATGTTTTACCGTAAATTCATAAGCTAATTATTTTACGTACAAACATCCACATGAGTTTAGATTAAACTATTTTGTCATGTTTTTGCTTAACACAATATTATTTAATGTTTGTTTTATTAAAAAAACTATAATTGATGTTTAATTAAAATTTTGAATATAATAAACAACAATATTAATAAATTAATAAATTTAAAATATTAAATAAAAATTAAAATATTAAATAAAAATTAATTAAGTTGTATTTAATTAACTTCATTTATATTTAAATTAAATAAATTGAGAATGACAATAAATTAATCGACAATTATATTTGAAATGATAAATATTTCTTCAACCTACAAAATATTATAAAATACATAATTTTTATCCTTTCCATAATATAAAATATATGAATTTATCGGTCTATATGTATATTTTGTTGTTGTTGTCGTGTTAGCAAATTTATCATCCTTCCAATTCTAATACCAAGTCTAACCGTTTTAAAAAAAATTCGTGAAAGAAATGATTGAAAATAATGTGGGATGGTTGGATATATGCAAGTAATCTATATGAAAGAAGGTCAGACAGATTAATAAATGATTGAAATTTCTTTAGAAAGACAAACAGTCATTTTTGCATAACATTGGCGTAGAATCTTTTGCGTAGAGGATCTCGAGCGGGGGAAGTGTACCAAACGGATTGTACAGCATTTAGTGCTATTTACTCTTTGCATCCACCCCGCCCGCACAGAGTTCAGTCCATAAAGGGTGGGTCTATTTGCACTCCCACTTTTTCTATTTGCACCCCTATAAAATAGGTATGTAGTGTTTGTGGGGACAAATAATACTTTATCACTATCTTTTAATGATTAGTCAAACATGCTTATCTAAAAAACTATTATTTATATTTTTAATTTATACTATGTATGATTTAATTATACAAACATTTTCTTACTATTTCCGTCCTGAGTTCGATCACATTCAACGTTTTTCTATATTAATTTTTTTATTTAATATCTTTAATATTTTGTGTTTTTAACTATGTGTTGATTAAATTAAATTATTTTCTAGGTTAAATAATTATTTTCAAGAGAATTATTTTATCGTGACTTAATATCATTTGTGGATACAGAATATTTCAGTATATTTTATACTGCAACACTCAAAAAATTTCATGAAATTTAAACCAAATGGTAAAATAAATATTTTAGTATTAAAATAATTTGTACGGCAAAAAAGTGAATTATAGACTTCATATGTGGATAAAGAATATTTCAAAATATTTTATCTTGAAACACACTAAATCTTCCATTAAATTAAACCGCATTGTAAAATAAATATAATGTGGAAAGAACCACGCACGCATATCCATTCAGACAAACTTTACTTTTTGACAAAACTTTACACTTTTTATTATTACGAGATTGTTTACACCCCTATTTTCACTAGGGTGGGAGTGTAATTAGCAACACCCTCTATAAATTGAGACCCACAACTCACACACAGACTCACACTTAAACTCATCACTTGGCTCAATGCAAAAAGTGACCAAAACAGAAAGAAAACGCCAACAAATTCCCCCTTCCTTCTTTAGCCATCATGCACAAAAGGACATCTCCAGTTCTTGTTTTCCTGATAATCTTCATCTCCTTAAATTTCTATATCAGTGAAACAGAAGCAAATGATGAACACTTCCAGATCGCAAAGGAAGCATGCCAGGGAACGTTCTACTCCGACCTCTGCGTTTCCGCCGTTTCCGAGCTGCCGGAGCTCCGGTCAAAGACGCTGCCGGAGATCATCTCCGGCCTGGTGAACTCCACCGTCTTCGAGGTCAGAGACTCGTTTGCCAACTGCTCGAGAATCAAGAAAAAGTTCCAGAACCTTGATCCACTCGACAGGCGCGCATTGGACGATTGCTTGAATTTGCTGGACGACACCGTTTCACAGCTCCGTACCGCCGTCGGTGACCTCACGTCGAACAAGACCGCCGTACAGCATTATATGGACTTGCAAACGCTGTTCTCCGCCGCCATGACGAACCAGTACACGTGTCTCGACGGTTTCGCGTTCTCCGAGAAGAAGTTTCTGAGAAAGTTCATCGAAGGCCGGCTTCGGAAAATCTCCCGCCACATCAGCAACTCTCTGGCAATGCTGAAAAAGATAAAGAACAGAAAACCCCGGCGAATGTTAGGCGACGGTGCCTTGCCGGAGGGCTACGGAAAGTTACAAGACGGGTAAGTTAATAAAATGCCGAAATAGAAATTGTCATTAATTAATTTAGCCATAATCACGTGTGGCCAGGACAAAACATTACTGCAAATAACGTGTTTCAGAAAATACTGCAGCAAAATTTCAAATTTTTAATATTATCTAACAGTTTACTGATATGATTTCAACAGGTTTCCTACTTGGTTGAAAAGGAAAGACAGAGCATTGTTGCAGGCGCCGGTGAACGGAACGAGGATTAATCTGACCGTTGCGAAAGACGGAAGCGGGAATTTCAGCACCATCACCCAAGCATTACAAGCCGCGCCGAATTCGAGCACAACCAGATTCGTCATATACATTAAGGCCGGAGCATATTATGAGTACATTGAGATAGAGAGGAAGAAGACGAATATAATGCTCATCGGTGACGGAATCGGAAAAACTCTGATCAAGGGTAATCGGAGCGTTGTTGACGGGTGGACAACTTTCCGATCATCAACTGTTGGTAAGTATATCTGCATTGTTTCTATTTTCTTCCTTATTATAAAAATTGAATTTGTAAATGATTTTTTTTGTGGTTGATTATATTGTCGTAAATCACGTGAAAATATCTGGTGATTGCATTTAAAGAACACAGGTACACAGAAAGTTGTTGGTGATTTAATTGGTCTGCAGAATCTCAGAGAAGGAAATCTAATTAATTGGTTTAATTTAATTGTGATTTTGTTAATAAGTCACAATGATACTACTCCACGTTGTACATGGTCCGGAGTACAGTGGTAATGATAGCAATTGACCGGTCTTTTTACGAAGTCGGACCAGCGTCTCTTCCCTTTTTCTGAAATTCGGTGGCATATTATTTGTGGAGTTCATTTTCGTGCCGACAAAAACCGAGATATTTTACCACATTCGTTTAACATTTTCTTTTAACTGTCACATCATGCTATATAAGAGAATCCAATATATTTACCCCCTTGGATAGAGAATTTTAGATGATGATAAATTTTGCAAGTAGAAAATGACAGTTAGACATCTCAATGTGAAGTTAATATTATTGCGAGGAGATAGTTTCCAACTCTGTTCTTTGTCTCTATGCTACCAGTGGGTTGGTATTGCATGTTAGTGGGTTTACACTTTTAGGACTACAATATTTTGATTGTGCTGCTTGATTTCTATGATTTTAGTGTTATGTGGGGTTGGAGTTAAAGTAATATATGTGGAATTGATAATAACTCAAGTATAAAACACTTGTAGAATTACCTAGAGTACCTGGGTAAAAGGGGTGAGATTTTATTGGGGTTCATTTAGATTATTACCCAAACTTAAAAAAAAAAAAAAAAAAAAAGAGTTAGGCCCTGTTTGATAGAGCTTATTTCTTGATGTACTGAACTGAAGTAAAAATTGATGTATTGAAAAATGGAATTAACCTGAATTTCATCAAATTACACTTTCACTGAACTACTGATCTACAGATAAGTTTTGAAAAACATGACCCTTAAAGTAATATAATCTACAAAATGATGCATCCTATTTTTACTTGTTTCAGCAACGGTTGGAAATGGATTCATTGCAAGAGGCATTACATTTGAGAACTATGCCGGTCCTAGCAAGCACCAAGCTGTGGCGCTCCGGGTCGGGGCGGATCTTGCAGCATTTTACCAATGCAGTTTCGTAGCCTATCAGGACACTCTCTATGTCCACTCTCTCCGCCAGTATTTTAGAGAGTGCGATGTTTACGGCACGGTCGACTTCATCTTCGGTAATTCTGCCGTCGTCTTCCAGCAGTGCAACCTTTATGCCCGTCGACCCGACCCGAACCAGTCGAACATCTTCACCGCGCAAGGCCGCGAGGATCCGAATCAGAACACCGGAATCTCCATTCTAAACTGCAAAATTGCCGCCGCTGCTGATTTGATCCCGGTGCTCTCCTCTTTCCGGAATTACCTTGGCCGGCCGTGGAAAGCGTATTCGAGAACGGTTATTCTTCTGAGTAACATTGGTGACCTGATTCAACCGGCCGGGTGGCAGCCGTGGAATGGTGAGTTTGCGCTGAGCACGCTTTACTATGGGGAGTACAAGAACCGAGGACCCGGTTCGAATACTAGTGCTCGGGTAACTTGGCCCGGTTATCGGGTAATTACGAATGACACCGAGGCGAGTCAATTCACAGTTGGCAATTTTATTCAAGGGACTTATTGGTTGCCTTCTACCGGAGTTTCATTTTACCCAAATTTGACCCCTTGAATTATGAGTGTTTTGTAATTTAATGATTTAACAACAATGATGACTATGATCCTCATGATTATGCATTCAAGAATTTCTTATCCTTTGTTGGATTTGGAGCTTGAAATTTGAGCAAGTAATAAAATTTCCCAGCATTCTTCAGTTGTATGAGAAGATGTTCTGATAAACTCAAATCGTGTACTTTGATTTGAACAATTAAATGTTGGCAAATTCTCATTTGAGAGACCAAAGATTATATGAAACTGCTATTGATTGAATTTGTCGTTGGTGTGCTTTAAACCCGCCGATTTCCTTGATTGAATTTGTCGTTGGTAAAATTGACCAAGGAAATTATCAAGAAAATTGACCGAAAGATCAAATTAACTGAAAAATCAAGGCAAAACAAAAATATTCAAGGACATTGATTGAAAGATCAAACAAACTGACTAAAAGATCAAGCAGAAACTGTAAATGCTCATTCCCCTACTCTTGGTCTCCACAAATACAGGTCTCACCCAAGACTTTCTCTTAAATGTTAATCAAATATTGTTTTTTGATTCTTCTGAAAACCAATGGTCATGTTATGGGATCAGAAAAACTTGCTCTACTAATTTTAACTATATAAAACATTGATCTTCCACGATACACTTACACTTACTTATATGGACAAATTTGTGAGCATGCAAAACAATTGAGTTGGAACTCAGCTAACTCGTTGTTTTGATTGCAACAAGTGTTACTCGATTTTGGATGAGGTGTACAATCAAATTCAGATCATACTCGACGAAGTCATAAGAAAATGTTAAGATTTTTGGTTTATAATTTAAACATATACTCCAAAATAGACTGATATTAAGAAAATTAGAAGAGCTGTAACATTGTTTTAAACAAGTACACACGGAAAACAGACAACAAAATCTCAGTTATGTGTAAAAAGTTGCAATTAATCAGCTTGAGGCGGCAACAGCTTCCCCATTGGTAGAAACGCTTAGCATGTTTGATTCATTCTCAGCTCCCTGGAAAACCTTCTCTATCCTCTTAATCGGCACCACCGGGAGATAAAACGACACCGCATAGCCCTTCTCTGCCGCGCACTCCACGGCGGCGTTGTACTTCTCACACCAGTGAGCCGCCGTGGGGACAACCATCTGAGCCACTTGGGGGAACAGCGGGAGCCGGTTCAGCGACCTCCAAGCCGACACGGCGTACTGCTCGGCTAGCGGCTCGTACTTGACGTAAGCGTCCTTAGCCGCCGGCTCGTACTTGGTGTAGACGGACTTTCCAATGTTCGTGGCTGTGTTTACCACGCCGGCGCGCTTCACCTCCGAAGCCACCTCCCGTACCACCTCCGGCGCCTTATGCGCCGCCACGACAAGCTTGTGCGACGCGCTCTTCACGAGCTGCGGCACATGGCGGTCAATCTCGTTCATCGAATCATCCACCTACAATAGGATCAATATCCAAGTTAGTGTAAATTAACAATTTTTTTTACTAATTTTACTAAATTGTTGTAAAAAATGTTTCTTGATGCTACTGGACAATTTTCCACATATTGAAAATTCTAATTAAAAAATATAAGCAATTTGGTATCATATATTGTGCAAAGTATATAACTCATGAGCAAGATTTTTATGATTTCATTAACTAATTTATAATTTATTTCAGTTCATCAAAATATAATTTGATAGAATTTCATTGGCTATCGTTATAAGTCATTTATTTCAATTTTGCTAAAAAGAATACTAAAAGTTGTAAAAAAAAACAGAGTGTTCATCCATTCTAACCTTACGATCCACGAACTTGAGGAGGTCAAACGGGACGTCGCAGAATTTCTGGTAGACCGGTCCGATGACGGCCGTGACGGCGCTTTCGACGGCCTGAACGCCGGGCCTCAACGGACCGGAGTTCCGCTTAGCATAGTCGTAGAGCAAGGCGGTGCTAACGACGAAGTAGATTGCCGCCGTTTCGACGAAATCGAGGTGCCTGAGCTTTCCGGCGGATTTCTTCCTGTCTCCTTCAACCGTTGCCGGCGCCGGCAACTGCTTGATCTCGGAATCGGACATAGTGTTATGAATGAATAATGTATGAGGGTTTGGGAATTTTGTAGATGCAGAATGTGAATATTGTAACGGCACCGGCGATATTTATTTATAGAGGTGGGATATTTATTTACTGAGAATTCGATGAGATGTGTGAACGTTTTCCCTTTTATGGTAGTCTCACGTGCATCTTTCTCGCGCGTGAGACTGGAATTTCCTTAATAAGTTTGGTAATTGTTTTTTGTGGTTATGGAAAGTGTTTTAGTAGATTTGCGTAGATGGTAAAAAAGTAAATAATAATTCCATGTTTGGATTTAGTTTCAAGGGATACAGAAATTAAAAGTTGATTGCAGCCCAAGGTCAATCAAGGAAGGAAAAGGGAAAAGGGAAAAGGTTTATGAATATTTTGAATTGATGGCATATTGACTATTGCGTCTCAAACTTGTAATAAATGAAAATTAGTTTTAATAATAGAAAAAAATTATAATACTCTTTTATCACATATATCTTTCTTCTAAGAGTAAGGCAAGGCCAAATAGGATAGTTTCAATGTTGTCACCTCATCCTACATCGCTACCAACTCATCAAATCTCTACATCACCTTATCAAATCTCGGTGTCAATTCATCAAACATGATCAACTCATCAAGTCTTGAGGTGCCAATTCATCAAATCTCATCAAAAAATGGGTTAAATTGGTCCTGCCTCATGGGTGAGTCTGTCTCACCCAAGAATTGGTCTTCTTCTAATGACATACAATTTCTTAATTGATCTCAAAAGTTTAATAGGTAACCATAAGAGTTGAAACTTGAAAAGAAAATCAAAACATAAATTGTAATGATTAGACATGAAAAAAAAATCAACAATAATACATTAGAACATTTTTAATGATATATATAAACTTTTTTACCGCAATATTAAATGTCAATCCTTTATACACTTCTCAAAAATTAATCAAATCTGCATACTCAATTCGTTCCATAAATACTTTTCATTTTTTGGTAACATGTTTTAGTATATATATATATATAAATTAATATTTTTAAATAATATATCATGAGATGCAATGAATATTTATTTTTTGAAATCAAAATTTCATACAAAAGTAAAACAATGGCCTCGTTTGACATTCAGCTGTTAGCTGATTCCACCAGCTGTTAGTTGTTAGCGGATTTAATTAGCTGTTTTGACTAGCGTTTTGACTAGCGGTTTGTAAATGAGTGTTTGGTAAATAACAATTAGCTGTTAGCTGTTTTATTGTGTTAAATGACTAAAATAGACATTATTACAATTCATTATATATATTTTTATTTTGTATCTGTTACTTGTTTTGAAGTATTGAAAAATATTTTTATTACTATATGTTTGTTTTTTTTATGTTATTTGAAAATTGAAAAATTATTCATTATTAATGTTTATACCTATATTTGTTTAAAATTTATTTTTAGATTAAACATGAATGTGTGGCCCCTTTAATTTTATTTATTTATGTGAGTTTTATTATTTTTTATACTCTTGCATAAAAAAAATATTTTTGTTTATTGAGGTTTTTAAATAAATACAAAATTAATGTTTTGTACGGTTGCCTTCGTACAAAAGTCACGTAGATAAAAAATATTGAGGTTTTGATGAAATAAAGAAAAAGGAAATTCTTGAGAAATAGGGATAAAAAAGATATTTTGTAATATTTTTTTAATGAAGTTTTTGTAAACGCTGCTCTTTTCAGCGTTTCAGAAACGAGAGGTTTCACCAAAACAGCTACGTAGAAAAAGGTATTCACCAAACACTACTAACTGTTTGACTAATCAACTATCCATATTTAGATGAAAAAGCTAAACGCTCTTCAAACCTCTCGTTACCAAACGGGACCAATATATATATGGCGAGAGGATTGAGAAAATTACAATATTTTTGCACTTGTGAGAAATAGGTGTACAATTTGTTTCATTTGAACACCCTTAATTATTTAAAAACAAACGTTTATTATAAAAAAGTTAGAAATTCAAGATCTTAAATGAATGTTTGATATATACTCTTGACCGATAAATTAACCTGCAAACCAGGGCAAATTCTCATTTGAGACAGGTCTCAAATGAGACCAAAGATTATATGAGACTGCTATTGATTGAATTTGTCGTTGGTGAGCTTTAAACTCGCCGATTTTCTTGATTGAATTTGTCGTTGGTGAAATTGACCAAGGAAATGATCAAGAAAATTGACCGAAAGATCAAATTAACTGGAAAATCAAGGCAAAACAAAAATACTCAAGGACATTGATTGAAAGATCAAACAAACTGACTAAAAGATCAAGCAGAAACAGTAAATGCTCATTCCCCTGCTCTTAGTCTCCACAAGGACATGTCTCACCCAAGAATTTAACGTGAGAAATAAATGTTTTTTTTAAGCGGGATTTTTTTTTTTTTTTTGTGAACATTAGGAGTACTAGCAAAACTGCAAAGCTCCCACACGCGCAGTAGAATGCAGAGTATGGCGAAAACGCGGGTAAAAGCATGGGCACGTTCGGGATGACGCATCTGGCCAGTCGGCACAGTTCTCGAGGACGAATCTACTGCTATTTTTCAGTCGATATGATTAATTTTTAGTGTTTTTGTAATTTTAAACCGAAGTAGCATTAAAATAAAAAGGAAAAACATTCTCTTCTACCATAAAGATTCTTGTGTGTAGCAATTTCCATCAATTTTTTGAATGATTTCAAATTTTGTTTTTTTAAAAATGTTGATATAATTTTGATTTTGACTGATTAAATATTAATCCATCAAAATGTTGACCTGTTAAAAAATGACTCACAATTGCAACGATGGAGTGATATTGAGAGTTGAAATTGGAATATGTAAAATTTTGAACGTTGATATACGTAATACAAGTCAATTGAGATAAACAATATTCACCATTTTTTTTTATTGAAAAATATTCACCAAATTTAACATTGGATGATTTTATTTTTTTCAAATAAGTATATTAATACATACCCATAATCAGGGGTATGTGAGTTTTCCTCTAAAATAGTTTATAAATTTAGAGAAAAGTGTTAAACTAATTCTATGTTATTTGTTAAAGTGATCATATAATATTGAGTTTTTGGAAAAAAATTATCTTGTATATTTTATCGATAGAAATTCTAACAGTATTTAGATGTTTATTGTAATTATTTTTCAACTCATCTAAAAATCGGAAACAAATAGTGAATAACCGTTCAATTTACAAAATCACTGTCATAAAAGGATACCAGAGCATTTTTTTAAAAAATTAAATGATAATTGAGATTATTAGTACCAAATTCAGAAGGCTGATAAGTTACTTAACGGCGTCAAATCCAAAGACCTTAACGGAGTTAGCCAATTAAGTAGAACTGCGACAGTTCATAGCTGAGCCGGCTGGAATGGCTGGTGGCGATAACGAGGAGGAGGAATTAAAAACGATTCTCCGGAACGCTTTCGGCGAATCGTCTGATGAAGACGAAGAGCTCGAAGATCCGGCGATCGGTGGAGTAACCTGGGAAAAAAACCGCGCGATCAACGGGCTGTGGATTTGCAGAAGCTTCCTCTCTCCCGGCCAACAATCCTCGTTACTATCGTCAATACACAGAGGTATCTTTGCTGATATCCAGCCGATTAATCTAGGAACCGCTAGGTTTTGGTGTTTGATACTTTGATTGATCTTTTACATTCTTACAATTGTGTGTGTGTGTGTGTTTTGCAGAAGGATGGCTGGACGACTCCTCCAGAAATCAGGTTGTTAATTCTTGCTCTTTCATCTTTACTGCAGTTGAATTCAGTTCAGTTGAGTAAATTTTGATCAAATTTAGCTTTAGCTCAGTTCAATTCAGGCTAATAGAACAGGGCCTTTGTGTTAACTGCAATTATTCTGTTTAAATTCCTGTGATCAATTTTGGTTCATTAATTGGCTGAGAATGCTGCCAGTAAAACCTTGGTTCATATGATATATGTATTTGATGAATGAAGAGGAATGGAGTGTAAATTAATGTGACAGTTGTTTTTTTCTGCATTTTTGAAGGCTATGAGATTTGGGGATTTACCCAGCTGGGCTGTTGAGCTTTCCAACGCTATCCGGGAGGCAATTTTCTTCGGTCACTCTGAATCGCAGGACTTGACAACCTGTGAAGATGAGGGTGGAGAGGGGTCCCCATTTGCAGCACATTTGCTTTGGAGAGAGCCACTGTTTGATCAACTTATCATGAACACATATCAGCCCGGTGAGGTGAGTGTGACAATGCTCGTTATCTCGTGCTGGTCTTTTCCTTTCGTTTCTTTGATTTCTCGTTATGTTTTATGGTGTGAGAACTGAGAATGACCCTAATGTAGATAAAGTTGTGGACAAACATGCTGGCTATTCAGTTTCTATGTCTTCTCTTCACAATATGAGAACTTTTAGGAAGATGGATTGGATTAAGATTTAAGACAGCATGAAAATACCCTTTTTCTCTCCTTTTCACTAACAGTTTTCATGAAAGTTAAGGTAAGCTTTTGCCTCAAATATGTTTAAATGACAACATTCCATTGTGTTTGTGGGTTTAGTTTATCAAGGTGTTAGAATGAACTTTGTGATAGCAGAAGGTTTGTTAATACTTCATCAGTCTTAAAGACTGTTATTCTGTTTTCGAAAACTGGAACTGGAGCATAAGCAACTTACACCTTGCAGAATGCAGGGAATCTGTGCTCATGTAGATCTTATGAGATTTGAGGACGGAATTGCCAACGTATCTCTGGAATCTCCCTGCATCATGCATTTTACTCGAGCCCAGAACGAGCAATCTGATAGTGGGAATGACTCAAGTAAGTTGCCGGTGAAGATTCCCATGTATTTGAGCGAAGGATCTCTAGTGCTGATGTCTGGAGAAGCACGATACCATTGGAAGCATGAGATAAATCGCAAGCCAGGTTTTCAGGAGTGGGAAGGTCGAGAACTTGTTCAGAGACATCGAACCTCAATCACGTTGAGGAAGCTATGTACTTCTAATTGATCACTGTTAGCTATCATTTAACATGATAAAAGCTACTGGTGATTATAGCAAATGTTGGAAACATGAGAAATTTAAGGTTGACAACTTTTAAGGCTATTTGAGTAAATAATGCTTTTGGATTAAAATATCATGGACTATTATTTCAAATCTCATATTGGATTTTTAGGATGAAAGATATGTATAGAGGCCAATTAATGAATCACTAGATGAAAAATAAATATATTTTTTTGATCAAGATGAAAAATGAATTAATTGATTAAATTTATTTTTTTTCACTAGTTTCTTGCTTTCTCTTATTTTCAGACTTTAAATTGTGAAGGTTCAATTAATTCCAGAAAATGTTGCAGTCATTTTTTTCCTAAAGTAAATTATATAATATAAAATTTAAGTTGGAACTCCTTCTATCCTAGTTATTTATGTAGTTTACCTATTCATATAATCAATTTTGCTTAAATTTAAGCTTTAAATTAAATTAATAAATGAGTTTGAATATTGTCGTACATACATATCATCTGGTTGGGTTCTAAATACCCAATTTTAACGAATTTGCGCTGGTATTAAAGAATGTGGGAATCAGTAGCCATATTTTGACATCTAAATACAAAAGATCTAATGAAGAACAACATACATCACAAGGTGATTTATGGCAGGGCCGACCCTAGCATTTACGAGGCCCGAAGCAAACTTAAAAGAAGCCCTCAAATTTTAATTTAAAATCCTAAAATTTTCTTATTTTTTTCGATTGTCGGCGGCGGGTGGAAGTAAACGAAATAAAGACTAAGAGAAAGAGTTGGAGAAGATGATGAGACGTAAATGAATGGCTCAAATTGGCCTAAATATTTCTTTTTATTTATTTTCCAAAAATATGTAGATAGGACCTATACTTTTAAAATTTGGGAGATAAGTTGATTGAAATTATATCAAAAATTTTGAGGCCTGAGGCGTGGGATTCATATGCCTCATCATACGGGCCGGCCCTGATTTATGTTAAGAGCAAGGCCAACAGAACCCTTATCCTGGAAATTTTGAGAGATTTAAGGGGTTTTGGTTGGTAATTGGCTCCAACAGCTCCATCAAACAAATCTGTAACTTGAAGAAAAGAGGGAGAACCACCAAATTTGCAGAATTGGGATAATATTTTAGGGGTTATAACCAATTAAAATACTAATATTTCTCCTCCCAAATTCTCTCTCTCCTTGTTTCTGCTCTGCAACTCCGTCGCCGCCGTCGACAAAAACCACGAAAGTCTTCTCCTCCGACGACAAATTGGGTGAAACCACGGCGGTACCGGAACTTGTATTGTATAGTTCCCGGAAAGTGTCCTGCCCTGCTGCACCCACGCGGTGGATCCCTCCCGGCAGTGCTGCTCCGCTGTGTGGTCAGTGATGTGCCGCTTCGACAACCCGCAGGACCCGATGCACTTCCTCAGGAGCAGCCGCGATCGCCTGTGACGAACGATACAATCTGCCCAAACTTTGGCTCCGGCAGGCTTTCGTGAGATAGAGAAAAGAATATATTATTAATTTATCAAAATCCCTAATAAATTGTAGATATGTTAGACTTGTTAAAATTTGCTTGGAGATGTGGTTTGAACCCCTATAATGAAAGAAAATATAGGGGTTCTGTTGGACTTGCTCTAACAAAGCTCAAAAAGTTATAGAGCTGGGTTAAATAAATGTAAGCTCAAAGAGTTATAGAGCTGGGTTAAATAAATGTAAGCTCAAAGAGTTATAGAGCTGGGTTAACAAATGTCTTACATGATAGTTCAAGCACAGTTTCATTTGTACATTTAAGTAAAAAAGACGGGTTAAAGTCATATTGCTTGTACTCAATGATTTATTAAAAATATCAGAGAGTTCATACAAATGTTTAGTGTTTTATTAAAATTATATTCTGGAAAAAAAATTGGAAGGCAAAACCGCATAAGACCCTGTCCATTAGTGCTTATTTCCAGCACCCTCCAACACCCTCCATCACTTGTCACTATTCACATACATGAATGATTTATTTTTTAAAAAAAACTAAAAAATAATTTTTCTTTAGAATTAGTTTCAATATGTTGTGTAGTGTACGAATTAATCATTCTTTAAATATATAATTTCATAATTATGTACATCATAATTATACAATTTTAATTTAATTTCAACGCCCTCCAGCACCTTCCAGCACCAGCTACCAATTCCAGCACCCTAATGAACAGGGCCTAAGAGGTAGAAAGCTGAAACTAGCATGATTTATCTCTCAGGGGAAGATAGAGATTTGAGGTGCTAAGAAAATGCATACATTATAATCTATAAATTTGTAATAATTATAATCTATAAATTTGTAATAATCAAATAATGAATACATTAAAATCTTTATACAAACCGACACAACACCAAAATATATTCGAAAAATGAACTGATCAAATCGATAACGATAACTACCGCCTTTGAAGTTAAATTATTTTCTTTTTTCTCAATGGTAGACAAGAATTCAGCCGATCCAAATGTATTTCTGGGTCAATCAGCATGCCATCCAGATTCAAATCTGAAGAAGGTAAAGGAACCGGCACTACCATGATCTGGAAAAAAATTTATGAAAACAACATTAGATGTATTATGAAAACAAAAATTAAAGCATAGACGAATGGAATATGGTTTTATAGTGTAAAATCAAAACTTTTAAAATGTAGATTCAAATCCTGTATCTCCCAAATTCCATTTAGATCCATCTCTAGATCATCAAAAAAAATTTAACCAATTTCTCAAATAAACATTAGAAACACGAGATCACGTCCTCTTTTTCACAGCTCTTGTGTTCAATCAACTATGTAGGAACCATCTTGTAATAAGAGCCAAAGTAAATCACAAACAACAAGCTCAATCAAATCCAGTTAAACTCAAGGAAAACCAGCGATTTGAAATCCAATATAAACTCAAGGAAATCCAGTATCAAATCCAGTATAAACTCAAGGAAATCCAGTATCAAATCCAGTACAACAGTAGCCTATAAATTTGTGAAAAATGAATTGCTAATACCTGATCATCTTGAAATCTTTATACAAACCGACATCGAAAAATTAGATGCCCAGTGCTGAAAAATCCACAAACCCCTCAGCCCAAGGTTGAAACCTTTCCGACATATTCATAAAAGCGTTTCGTTTTACTCGCAGGAATTATTTGGAATTTATTTGTGAGGATAATTGCTCAAGTCAGGATCTGGATCTGGATCTGGATCTGCGAGAAGCAATCAAGCAAATGACAACGGCAGCAAATGAGAGCTTGCGTGGCGTTTAAAGGAAGGATAGGTGATAGAAAACCCTAATGGGCCAAATGGGCTTGAAGAATAAAATTGTACTCCATTTCAAAAAGAAAAGTGAGAATTAAGCTAGAGTGATTTTTTTTATGAGCAACGTGATTTAAAAATGCGTATATACAATTTAAAAAAACAACTTACCTCCTGTTCTCTAGAGATTATTTGAATATTTTTTAGTTCAAATAAAGTTTTTTTAGTTCAGATAAACTTTTTTTAGTTCAGATAAATATTTTTTAGTTCAGATAAACTTTTTTCAGTTCAGATAAAGTTTTTTTAGTTCAGATAAATGTTTTTTGGTTCACTTGAGTTCAGATAATCTTTTTTCAGTTCAGATGAGTTCAGTTCAGTAAATTTTTTTAGTTTTGAGATAAGTTAAGGTCAGTACACTTATTTGTAATTTAGTTCATTTTAATCTTTTGAGCTTAATTGTTCATATCAGTTCAGTTCAACTTCATCCACTTTAGTTCAGTTTCAATATGATTTGATGAAATTTAGATTAATTTAGTCATACCAATTCTTTTTTTCAATACATTAATTTCACTTCAGTTTAGTTCAGTTTAGCTCAACAACAATATAATTTGGTGCAATTAATTAAGGTTAATTTATTCATACCGTTTATTTTCATCAAACTTATTAATTTTCAATTCAGTTCAGTTCAGTTATCTATATGCTTCAGCTCAACTCAAATCAATATGCTTAGCTAGCAAACATGATCATATTTTTTAACATTAATGCCCTGTGTGCCAGAACTTTTATATATCAGTTCAATTCAATTCAATTCAGTTCAGTTCAGTAAATTGAAGTGAAATGTAATTTGATGAAATTCAGGTTAATTCAGTCATGTTGATTCTTTTTTTCGGTACATTAATTTTCACTTCATTTCAATTCAATCAAGTTCAGTTCAGTTGAACAAGAAATAAACTCTATCAAACTCTAAGTTATACTCAAATTATTAAATTTCAAATGTTTGCTTGAAATGATTCAGTTCAGTTTATCTACGTCAGTGCAATTCAGTTCAGTATCTTTTAATATTAAATGTATTATGTTATATTTAGATTAATGAATTTCAAATATATTGGAAATGATCATGTATTTTTTAGTTAGTTTCAATTTAATTCAATTTATCTATATATTTCAATTCAGCTCAGTTTTTAAGTTCAAATAAGTTCAGCTAATTTTTTAAAGTACAAATGAGTTCAGTTCAGATGAGTTCAGATAAAGTGTTTTAAGTTCAGTTGAGTTCAGATAAAGTTTTTTAAGTTCAGATTAGTTCAGATAAAATTTTTTAAGTTCAGTAAAGTTGTTTTAGTTCAGATAAAGTTTTTTAAGTTCAGATGAGTTCAGATAAGGTCAAATACCGTGAAGAGAACAGAACCTTTGTACTCATCTATATAAAACTATAACTTGTAACGTAATGCTTTTTTTAAAAAATCGTTGTCATTGAATAATTTAATAATAGTACATAATATGTAAAAAATTAATCGTAAAAGAAAAAAGTGAGAATATCAGCCGTTTATCAAAGATAAAGAGTTTGAAAGTTAGAATATTAACATTTGTCCATTTTATCAATTGAGACGTGATTTAGGATCTGTTTGGTGAAACTGTGCTTATAAGTAAAGTAGGCTGAAAAGTACTTTTTTTAAAAGCTGATGTGACCTACTTCTACTTTTGATCCTAAAAATAGCTTTTGCTTCCTAAATAAGCTAGTTTTTTGCAATTTACCAAATACAAAAAATTACTTTACTTTAAAGTAAAGTAGATAAAAAGTAAAACCAGACACACCCTTAAACAAACCCTTAAACAAAGCCACGTAGCTAGGAACATTTGAAGTTTGAAGAGACTTCCAGGTGATGCCATTTTCAACGTTATCAACTTCTCATCACATACTAATCCATTTTATTATTACTAGTGACTCATCATGCATGGCAAATCCTCATTTTCCAATTTGCACTACGTGTACGCTCAGCTTCACGCCATAGCGACATCTGTCCAATCCATTTCCCACCGCCTCCTCCAAACACGCTTTCTTCTATAAAAATCACCCCTCTAAGCTCCTCAACTCACTCCTAACCACGATTTCTTCTTCACCTTTCTCTAAGTAACCAAAAACCAAAACATTCAAAATCCCATCCTTATGGCTTCTCCCAACGATCAAATCCGCCACAGAACCACCGCCGACGCCACCACCACCACCGACACTGCCGTGACGGAAGATATGAAGACCGGGAGGCAGAAGAAAGCCGTCATGGCCAAACGCGGTCTTAAATCCCTGGCAATTGCGATCGGAGCACCGATCACGCTTATCCTTTTGGACATAATCTTATTCGGGTCGAATCTCCGATATGCAACGATGGTGAAGCCCTTTTGGTACCCGCCGTTGTGGGCCTTGCACCTGGCCAGCCTGCTCGCGGCGAGTTTGATGGGCTTATCGGCCTGGATGGTGTGGGCCGAGGGCGGGTTTCACCGGAACCCCACCGCCTTGATTCTCTACCTCGGGCAGATGGGTCTCGGGTTGGCGTGGTGCCCGATCGTGTTTCGGGCCGGGGCTGACCGGTTCGGGTTGGCGGTTTGTTTCGGGTTGTTCGGGGCTTTGATTGGGTGTGCTCAGACATTCCGGCGAATGAATCCGATCGCCGGGGATCTAGTTAAGCCGTGTCTGTTGTGGGCAGTTTTGGTGTCGTTAGTAAATGTTAAGCTAGTTTATCATTAACGTTAATGGTGTTTTGTTGTACGTTTCGCTGTTGTAATCGTCAGAATTGAGGTTATTAGTTTAATTAGTTAGTTTGATGCTAAAATGTTTCCGTGGTGTGCATTTGAATGATGAAAAAGCTTTAATAAAAAAACATGGCCGTTATTTTCTTCTAAGATTGCACGTATTTTTTTTCCACACCCTTTGCAAAACACCGTAACGAATGAAAAATATGGTCGGTCTTGACTCTTGAACTATTTATTTCCGATTTTAAGATTACTGAAAAATATGAAAATTGCTCTAAATCGTAGGATTGATGTATGGGACAAAAATTCTACCACATTATCATTGATATTTATTTTAAAATTTTTTGATGTATATATTAAAAATTTGTTAAATGAAAATGTTGGCTAGAAATTTGGCCGGGTACAAGAATAATTTTTCAAATTTTAGTAGTGTACATATTTAATCTCCCATTGAAAAAATTATCGTAAACTAGACAATAAACTGGTTTGAACTCAAAACAGAACCATAATTAAGCACAGTGAAAAGTAGGGTGTAAAAAAAGATTAAACTTATTAAATTAGGGTGAGTTTAACAGTTTAACTGAGTGTAGCTGAAAAGGAGCAATTACAAACAGTAACCGGAGACCAATTTCATACACCGCTCTAACACCGTCGTCTAGAGTCTGAAATTCATAAATAACTCTCCCATGGCTGGCCGATCAGTCGCCGACCGGAGACCCAACAGGAGATTCGGATCGCCGATGAAAAGTATCGTCCGAAACCACGAAGTTGTCTTCGCAGTCGGCCTGCTCCTCGCCGAGGCAGTCCTCGTCGCGCTCATCATAGCCTATGTTCCATGTAACTCAAAGCTTCGCATTTAGTCCAGTCTTTTTTCCCCCTTCAGCTGCATTTAGTCAATTGAATAAATTTCTGCATATGTTTTCAGATACGAAGATTGATTGGGATGCTTATATGTCCCAGGTTGGTAGAAATTCTCAATTAATTCCTTCAAATTTTGTTCATTTTTGTTTTACTTTGAGTTTGAATCAATGGATGGTTGAATTTGAATAGGTGACTGGGTTTTTAGAAGGGGAGAGGGATTACAGCAACTTGAAAGGAGACACAGGTCCTCTGGTTTATCCTGCTGGATTCCTATACATATATTCTGCTATCCAGTATGTTACTAGCGGCCAGGTTTTTCCTGCCCAGGTATTGATTTCATTTGGGTATTTGTGGTGATTTGAGTGAATGTACACCGCTTTCTCGATTTAACTGTTTCCCCTTTTCGTTACTGCAGATTCTGTTTGGCTTTCTGTACATTGTAAATCTTGGAATCGTGCTAGCCATCTACTTGAAGGCCAAAGTGGTAGGTATTTGGTGAATGAAGTGTTTAGATAGCTTGAATGTGTAACTCTTTAAAGTCGTGCAATGTGTGAAATGTGTTTTAGATGAATATTTACAATGATCTGTGGTATATCTTATTAAGATGTAGGAGTCTGATTGGATTCATGAGAGTATTTTGTAGTTTTTTTCACTGCCTTATGTTTTTTGTTCCCAACGGTTTTATTTGTGAATTGTAGTCGTAGCCAGTGTCTTGTTTATAGTATATAGCAAGTATTGTTTCGTGTTGGTTGAATATTTATATCCTTGCAGGTTCCTTGGTGGGCTCTTTGCTTGCTCTCTTTATCAAAGAGAGTTCACTCCATATTTGTGCTTCGCTTGTTCAATGATTGTTTTGCCACAACTCTCCTTCACACTGCTGTGCTTTTGCTTCTTAAGCAGAAGTGGCATCTTGGTCTCATCATATTCAGGTGTGTATTCAAATTTTTTTCATGTGATCGTTTGTGTAAACTTCTACCTGTGGTTTGCTTGATACTATTAATTGGTTGAATGGGATGGTTCCTTTCTTGTTAGTACAGTGCGGCCGTGTCTGTAAAGATGAATGTTCTTCTTTTTTCTCCACCTTTGCTTATCATCATGATGCAGGTTAACTTTTATTATTATTCAGCTTTACAAAATTTGGATCTGGTTGTAGAAATATTCATGAAATGCTAATGTTTCTGTGAAATTAAAAATGCAGGCTATGAATATTTTTGGAGTAATATCTGCTTTAGCAGGTGCAGCAATAGTGCAGGTGCTGATCTAATCAATTTACTGTTTAAAGTTCTGTAGTATGTATGATGCTCTCAGTTACCCCAATATAAGAAAAAAAAATCATTGTTTGCTCTATTAGGTGAGTTGATTGAACTTCAAGTCTTAGTTTGAAAGCTTCTACAGTTGAAGTCTACAAATGCTCATGCTTCTCACTGTGAGACGGTTTCGCAGATACTTTTGGGTCTACCATTTCTGCTGACTTATCCCATGACATATCTATCAAATGCTTTCAATCTTGGACGTGTCTTCATCCACTTCTGGTACGTTTTTTATTTGTGATATTTGGTTTCAGGGTACATCACTGATAAAGTGCTTCTTTGTTCTAACTTAGTTGATTTACAGGTCAGTTAACTTCAAATTTGTTCCCGAGCAAGTTTTTGTATCCAGAGAATTTGCTATGGCTCTACTGGTTGTTCATCTTGGTTTGCTCATTGCTTTTGCTCATTTTAGATGGTGCAGGTGAGTTAAATTTCATAAAATTCAGTTTTTGAAATCCTTCTAGAGTCAAAAACCAAGTCGGAAAAGATCATGTTGTTTGTCTTATAATGTTGAATGGTAATTTTCCATTGACATATTTGCTTCCATTCCTTATAATGTCTAGCATGATTGAAACAAGGGGAGATTAGGGATGGTAGAGAAGCATTTTGGTTTTTGTCTTCCTATGTATTATGCGATATTTGTTGGATCATCGTTCATCTTATTTGAATTTTATTCTGGCAGGCAAGTGGGAGGATTGCCTTCTTTAGTACGGCTTAGAATCCTTGATTTACGTTCTTTTTCCATAAAAGAATTCTTTGGTGCCGGCTCAACCTTGAAAACTATCAGAGCCGAATGTAAGTGACCTTGTGTTTCCCTTTAAAAACATTGATTTATCTTACCGAAAATAAGGCGTATTAGTTGATTTTGTTTCATTGAATATCATGCAGATATTGCAACCACTTTGTTTGTGGGGAATTTCATAGGCATTGTATGCGCTAGGTCCCTGCATTATCAATTTTATTCCTGGTGAGTTATTTACTTCTCGATTTTCCTGAATGTGAATCTGTCAACTGCCATAACTCAAGCTCATGTTACCCAGGAGACAATGTTTTGATAACTCAATTGCAGGTACTTCCATAGCCTGCCATACTTACTGTGGAAAACGTCTTATCCCACACCCGTTCGGTATATTTCTTCTGCTGAACACTTTGCATGCTTTTACTGTTCTTCAACTTGAGGATTGAGGAGTTTGATCGTTTTGTGCAGTCTGATGTTGTTCGCAGCAGTGGAGCTGTGCTGGAATGTGTATCCTTCCAACATCTATTCGTCGGGGATCCTTCTCGTTGCCCACATGGCTATATTAGTTGGCCTCTGGTCCGGATCAGCTGGAAAACCTGGTGTGGATAGTGCAAATGATAGCTTGGCAAAGAAAGAGAAGAAGAGGTGAAAAACGGTTTGTACAGTTACAACTTTAGTAAACTAGATACTACATAGATTCGTCCACCTCCATACCCAAACACCACCTTTTTTAAGGTCGTAGTTGTTGCAAGGTAGCATGACTAGCCTCAATGTTAACCTTTATCATCTAGATCAAATATATGCAGACACTTTTTAATCGTACATTCACTTTTTATCTGTCTCAAATTATGTCAAAACTTTCTTCGTTGCGAACTGAATGCTAATGAAGAAATGATAATATTAATATCAATCATGAAAAAGAAGTGAAAAATTCTCAGTGATTACAAAACAACAATGTGTGTAAATGAAGAAATGATAATATTAATATCAATCATGAAAAAGAAGTGAAAAATTCTCAGTGATTACAAAACCAGAAACTGAAAATGAAAGCGTTTCTAAACGAGCCAAAGCAGCAGCAACATAAAATGTTCTCCAAATTCTCCCAATGATTATAAAACTGAATTGCTAAATGCAGCCCATAATTTTACTCTTCGTAGCCCAAAATACTCATCAAATGACTATAATGCCCCCTGTATTTAGGCAACTAGTTTTTCATAAACTAAAAATAAGGGCATTTTTGTCATTTCACATGTATTTTGGGCTACAAATAGGAATACCCGATTATAAAACCAGAAACTGAAAATGCAAGCAACAAAAAATGTTCTCCAACCAGGGCAACCGCACCGGGCCTCCAATTTTACGGGGCCCCAAAATATTTATTTTTACCGCATACATATATATATATTTACTGTATATATAAAAACTTACCGAATTGATTACATGGCAAAGATTTCGCAGAAGTTAGGAAGATTGGCACAATTTTTGGAAAGATTTCAACTGAAATCAAAATTATTAAAGAATTTTCCTATTATATGACAGCATTAAATAAGGAAAAGATTAGTATGAATTAGTTTGTTTTTTTTGAATAAGATAAGGATGAGGTATACCGTATATGGATAATGAGGTTTTAGAAAGAGCAGAGTGGTTTAGATAAAATTTCATAATAATAAATGGGAATTACCTGCTGAGAGTTTTTTATTTTCTTTAATTTTTTTTTGTAAAAATGAGAAACTCCAAAATTGAATAAAATTTAGATATTATTAATGGACGGGTTTGTTTAAAGGTAACAGTTTATTTAATTGAAAAATAAACATTAGGTAAATTTAAAATAATAATACTAAATAAACAAATGAATTCATGCTTATAAATAAAATTAAATTCTCATGTTTATATTTTTATTTGTTAAATTAAATAATTTAAAAGGTATTTAATTTAACTAAAATCTTTAATTAATAAATGATATTTTTGTACACTTTGAAGTTTACTTTTTAATATTAAATGTGCATTTTAATATCTGTGTTTAAGTATTACGATATTATTTTTTTTTACGAATGGTTTTTTGACTATGGGCCACAATTTTATTTTTGCACACGGCCCCCAAAATCTCAGGGCCGGCCCTGTCTCCAACAGCATCAACATCACAAAAAAGAAAAAGGATCAATCATAGTAGTAATGGCAGATAAAGATGATTCCCCTCGGCGAAACAATATAGCTTAGCATTCCCGGGTGTTAGAATCAGGGGCGGCCCTTCCTTGAGGCAAGTGATGTGTTTGCCTCAGGCCCCCAAATAATTACCATTTTTGGGGCCCCCATTTTTCTAAATTTAGTACTAATTATTACCTTAAATTTTTTTTTTTGAAAATTCAGATTATTTTTCTAACCAGAGTTTTTGTATTTCTCAAAATCCGGCCAAATTTCAGCCTCCGGTGCGGCGATTAGGGGCCTCTTTTTTCAGTTCGCTTCAGGCCCCCGAAAAGTCAGGACCGGCACTGGTTAGAATGTTAGCTCCCTCCGGAAGCTTTCCAACAAAACACACATCCTTCTTCTCCCCCTCTTCCATCGGAACATAAGAATGAACCTCAGCAGCTTATACGCTCTGAGTGCCCTGTCATACCCGAGGTAAAAACGACGAAATCTTGCCGGAATATGTCACCGGCGTCGGCCGGACACTCATCTCTTCCCCGGTACAAGCGTTGTGGAGAGCCAGCCGGTGAATGGTGCTACTGTTTTTACAGTCTACTCGATAGGAACATAATAGACCATTAACCAATTCGGTCCCCGACAGTGGGCGGCGGTTCATCATGGCGGCGGAGAGGGCAGTGATAGAGATAGCGGCGGCCGGCGTCCAGGTCCAGGGAGCAAAGCAACATGCCGGAGTTCTGGCTCCGGTAAGCCTCCTGGAGACACTCCTAAGCGGAACATGCACAATCCTATAAAATATCATGCACAAATTACTTTTGAGTACCATATTAGTTTTGTTTGTATTCGTTCATTTAATGAACAAACAATCTCGATTTGAGTTTTAGATAATCTCTTGTCGATCTTGTTCATGAATTCGTTCGTGTTCTTTCTCACCTCTACTCATAGATAACCTAGTAAGAAAGATCATCTATCAATCGAACCAATTTGCTTATGAACATAATCAATTCTCCTATTGATAACAAAACCAGAATCTGATAATGCAAAAGAACTAGAAACTGATAAATTGTTCCAATGATTACAAAACCAAAAAAAAAAAAGCGTTTCATGCACCATTCAAAACATCATCCAGTGGCAGATACAGATTATTAGCCTCGGCGAAACAATGCAGCCTAGGATTCACAAGATAATCGCGAATGTTTCCGATACAAAACGCATCACTCTCTTCCTCATCCTTTGGACTAAATGAGTGAACACCGCCTTCATGATCATCTAGATGCACCAATAGCATCTCCCCATGCTTGAACATCCCCTTTGCCAATTTAAACCTTTCACTTTGCGGTTCAAATTGCTTCGAAATCCTCCATTTCTTGCCTTCATCATCTTCCTGAACATAACAATATATAGCATCCTCATCATCTTCCTTAGATGAAAGCCAGAGAGCCAGCTTATCCTCGATTCGGGTTACAGCATGACACCAGTTCTGAATCTGATCATCGTTGTTGTAATCATCCGGGAAATCGACACAATGGAATCTCTCCTTATTAAAATCGAAGACAAGCAGGGATTTCAGCGTTATCCAGCACCGCAGGCCATCATCACCACAGGATTTGACTTCATCTACACCGTTACTTTTGATTTCATGGTCAACGCTAGCTATGGCGAGCTCCCGCCACGTCGACGGCGGCGCTGACGGCGGCGCCAGAGTCATGATTTCAGCTCTCTGAATAGCGCAGCGATCTGAATACACGTCCCACCGGTTACAAAATGTCAACCTCAGCAGCTTGTACACCCTGTCCGAACGATCGTATCCGAGGTTATACCTCGAAATGGTGGCGGCGTATCTCACTGGTTTCGGGATCCTCATCTCTTCGCCGGTGCAAACGTTGTGCAGAGTCAACCAGTTAATGTTGCTCCAATCTTTTTTAGCGTATGTGAAAGAGATAATTAGACCATTAACCAACTCGGTTACACGTCGATAGGAGCGATTCTTTTTCATATCCAATTCACCCACCGGACTGAACTCCGCCGGCGGCTCATCATTCCGGCGGAGAGGGCAGTGAAAGAAAAGGCGGCGGTACGCATCCACCGTGGAGGTGGAGTAAAGCAACACGCCGGAGTTCCGGCTCCGGTAAACCTCCCGGAAATCACGGCTCCGGATCACTGATAGCCACGGCTTGCAGACGCGTTTACAGCGTGCGACTGGCTTCCCCGGCAGCCGAGTCAGAATGTCAATGACCAACTCGTCTGGAAGCGCCTCAATAGTCGTTTCCGGTATCGCATCGTCGGAAAGACGTTTTCTTCTTTTATAGGTAATCATTTTATAGCTTAACGTCGATAAAGGTGGCGGCTGAAACAAAACGTTTGCCGGCGGAGGAGGTTTACCCTAAAGGAAAAGGTGCGGCCGGATCGATAGAATTTTTGAACTAGGATTGGAAAAATGAAAGGATGAGACAAATATTTATTATGATTGGAAAAATAGATATATCATTCCTTTATTCCGATTAGGATTCTAATTTTGGTTCAAATAAATATTTACTTTATTAAGATTCAAATATGAAATCTTAATTAAATATTATAATAATGTATTTTCTCCATCCCAACCGAAACTGCTTATTTGACTTTTTAAAGTCAAACTGAGTCAATTTTAACCATTATTTTCTATTAATAAGTATATATCATTTGATATAGTATATATTTTTAGATTGTCATACCATATAGTATTTTCAAGTTATTATTTAAAAAAAAAGCAATAAAAGAACGACATTCTTGGTCAAAGTTGACTTTGACTTTAAAAGGTTAATTAATCCATTTTTGGTTGAGAAAGATGGAGTAATTATTTATAATTAAGAATATATGCTCATTAATTGACCAAGTAAAGAGTAACCAAATTTACCTACTCTAAGCGAGCTAGGTATTTTTTTTTTTGAGGTTATTAATTTCATTCAACTTCAGGGTCCTGGAAATCGTCCAGAAACGATTGACAAGAAACTTGGGGGTGTGACCCAAGAGTCGTACAACAGGGGGCTCGACTTAGCATAGTTAGCTACAAAGTGCGCTATGAAGTTCTCACTACGAGGGACCCAGAAGGAGCCTAGATAGTTGCTATTCTCTAACAAACTTTGAAGTCTCTGAATCGTCTCCATGCAGTGCACTGAACAGTCTATCTCCTGGTGAATCATCTGCACTACGTGGAGGGCATCCCCCACCAGCTTCATTTCCGGCTGGTCTATTTCCGCGGCAAGGATGAGGGCTTTCTCCAGAGCAAGGCTCTCTGCGAGGGACGGATCACTGACATTCGGGATTCTCCGTGCAACACCCCGAATAAAGCTTCCATCTGAACCCATAGCTACCACCCATATTCCCGCGTCCCCATTCAGGATACCAGCATCGAAGTTGATTTGGATCCCTGGGGCTGGCGGTCTCAGCAACGTCCTTGGCAACAATGAAGCCGACGTCTCTTCCCTCCATTGTTGGGCCTCCCTGTAACTCCTTGGATTCTCCACTACCCCCGCGGTCATAACAGCTGACGCCGTGTGGGACTGCTCGAATATCTGCTTATTTAGCTGGAACCAGATACCGTCGCAGACCATGATCGCCCGTGAACAGAACTCATCCTCATCATCTTTCAGCAGCTTCCGAAACCAGGCATCTCCTCTGGGTTGTTCCGCAGCCGAAACCTTTCCAAGTAACCCCACCGTGCTCCATGCAGACTTGGCATAGCCACACAAGAAGAATAGGTGAGCTGACGTATCCGCGTCCTCCTCCGAGCAAAGTGGGCATGTAGAAGAAACCTCCACTCCCCTCCTCCTGAGATTCGCCACCGTTGGAAGTGAATCCTTACACAACCTCCAAGCAAAGTGAAGTGCCCTCTTTGGAACTCTGAACTTCCAGAACCTTTTCCAGAAAGCCGCCGTCTCATCGTGTACTGAGCTCGGGGCTTGGTTCTGTTGCATGCTTTCCACCTCCGCGTGATAGGCCTTCCGAACTGTATAGCCACCATGGCTAGTGTGGTGTCATATCCACTTGTCAGACGAGTTCAAGTTCCTCAATGGTATCTCCAGAATCTTCACCACCTCATCCGGAGTGAAAAACTGGTTCAACAAGTGCGTCTTCCACCATCCCGTATCCCTATCGATCAGATCAGCTACCTTCTGCAAATTTCCTGGAACATTCTGCGGGTGATGTATCCAAAAGTTGCCCAGCCAAGGTATCCATGGATCCTGACATATAGACGTACCATTCCCCGAACCAATCGATCTCCTAGCTCCATCCTGCACCAACCCCAAAGTTCCATGAATACTCCTCCAGGCCCAAGACGGCCTCGACCCGAGCTCCGAAGTCATCAAGTCGCCATTCCTGTAATACTTAGCCTTGAGAACCTGAGCTAGCAGCGAATTTGGCTGTGAGAGAAGCCTCCACACCTGCTTCCCTAGGAGCGCTTTGTTGAATGCCCCTAGGTCTCGAAAGCCCAATCCGCCAGCTCCATTCGAGCGCGACATCCTCTTCCAAGCCACCCATGGAATCTTCTGGTCCGTAGACCATGTATCTCCTCTACCACGTAGTCTGGAAGTTGAAAACAACTCATAGTATAACTCGGTATAGCCTGTAGAACAGACTTTATCAGTATTTCCTTGCCTGCTTTCGACAGGTTCTGCTCATTCCAACCATCAATCTTCTGCCTGATGCGATCTTTGATGGTCTAGAATATCTCCCTCTTCTTCCTTCCAATGACAGTAGGCAGCCCCAGGTACTTCTCATGAGCCTCCACCTCCGGAATCTTCAGAATGCTACATATCCTTGGTCTGATATCCAACATCGTGTTAGGGCTGAACAGGACACCCGACTTATCCACATTTATCTTCTGTCCAGAAATGGCCTCGTACAAAGCCAATGCCCACTGTATATGTCTAGCCTCCTCCTCCGACGCCTCCCAAAAAAGAAGAGTATTATCTGCAAAGAACAAATGAGATATTCTCGGTCCATTCGGGGAAGCGCAAGCTCCTCTAATCCGCCCAGCACATGCCAAATCCGTGAGCAGCATCGAGAGTACCTCCGAGCAGATAATAAATAGGTATGGAGATAGTGGGTCTCCCTGCCTAATCCCTCTGTTCGGTGTCAGCTGCCCAAACTCCTCGCCGTTCAGAATGAATGAGAATTGCACCGAAGACAAACACTTTCGGATTATCGATACAAATCTCGGCGGAAATCTCATCTGCTCCAGCGTCCCCAGTACAAAGCTCCACTCAATCCTGTCAAAAGCCTTGCTCATATCCAGTTTTATACTCATCTCCCCTCTCCGTCCTGTAGTCTTCACTTTCATCGTATGGTGAATCTCATGCGCCACCAATACGTTGTCAGTGATCAGTCTCCCTGGTATGAATGCCGATTGAGATGGCGAAATAGTGTCTCCAATAATAGGCCTCACTCTATTCGCCACCACCTTCGATGCCAACCGGTACACCACATTGCATAAGCTGACTGGTCTGAACTGAGTGATCAGCTCAGGCTGCGAAACTTTTGGCAACAGTACAATATGGGTGTAATTAACTCTAGGGTGCAAGTCACCCTTATTCAGAAAATCTAAAACACATGCAACTACATCTTTCTTAACTACATGCCAGAATTTCTGAAAAAAGATGGGACTCATACCGTCTGGACCGGGGGCCTTGAGGGGATGCATCTGCTTCACCGCTTTGGATACCTCCGCCTCCGTGTATGGCCTGATCAGCTTCCCCGCCATCTCCTGTGTGACCTTCTGAGGCATTCGTTCCAGAACCTGCTTCGTCCTACTCTCGTCCGGCTCCGACGACGAGAATAGACCCCCGAAATAGTCTACAATGATCTTCTCCATACTCCCAGCATCCGAGCGCAACACTTGTGTCGCATCCTTGAGGCCTGAGATGTGATTCCTCGACCTTCGATTTGTTGCGATGGAAGAATCTGGTATTTCTGTCACCCTCTTTGTACCAGTGTTGTTTCGCTCGTTGTCTCCACTTAATCCCCTCTGCCTCCTGGAGAAAGCTGTATTTCTGCTTGAGCGAAAACAGTTCATCATGGTTCGTATCCGTCGGATCCCTCAACTCCAACTCGTGAATCAGCTTCTTCAGCTCCTCTATCCTCTTTGCACTGGCTGGGAACTTACGACGATTCCAGTCCATAAGCCCCACCGCACACCTCTCTAGCTTCTCCGACAAGTGCACATTATCTTCCCACCACGACTCCTGAATCTTCACTTCACACTCTTCGGACTTCACCCAAAGGCCTCGAACCTGAACCTTCGTTTCTTTCTGTTTCTATTTGCCAAGGGATCCCTAGCTAAGCGAGCTAGGTATTCATCCCTTCAATTGAATATGGGATTTAGCCAATTCAGAACCTAATTTTATTCCCTTTAGTTATGGGATTTCTTAAGCATATACCCATCTAAATAATATTCTAGAAACTATTGAGAAAGTGTGATACAATGTTGTATTCGTAATTACACTGAAGAAAATCAAATATATTTTCTCAAAAATTAAATAATTTTTTATTTCAAATGTCAAAAGAGGATTGTGTAAGAATAGGTTCAAATTCAAACGTAGAAGGATTAAATAATTAAAACTAATTTGTTAAGTTGCCAAATTGAAGGGTTCAAAGTAAGTATCAATATATGAACAAATTCTCACTATAAACGACCATGCTTAATATGTAAAAATCAGTCTTGAAATTGAGAATATCAAACATGAACGTGAGAATAATACACTGAATAATCATGTTTAATATGTAAAATGTAATTTCAAAAAAAAAAATGTAAAATGTAGAGTTAAAAAGTGAGAAAACCAACATTTGTCCTAGAGATTAGCCTTAGAGAAGATATTCTTTCAATACATGGAGGGTGTATTTGAAACATTCAATCCACATTATATGTCACCCGAAAACTTTGTATACAAATTGAAGAAATGATGATGTCAATATCATGAAAAAGAACTAGAAACTGATAAACTATCCCAACGATTACAAAACCAAAAACTGAAAATGCAAGCATTTCTACGTGAGCAAAAGCAACAGCATCACAAAGAAAGGTTCTCCAACAGCATTACAAGCAACAACATTGACTAGTGATGATAGTTTAGTTCTAGAAAACTCAAATTTTGACAGAGCCCTTAATTTCACTTCACCATCACAATCCAAGCTAGAAAACCCTTGATTTTACCTTCAAGAAACACAGGAACAAGCAACTGTTATTTTCATCTGCTGATCATAACCAATCACAATTGAAATCAAAGCAATTCACCACCAATCTTTCTTCATACCTGATGATGATCACCTTCATGCACCATTCAACACATCATCCAACGGCAGATAAAGACTATTAGCCTCTGCTAAACAATGCAGCCTGTTGCTCATGGGTGGCACGCGATAATCGCGCATATCTCCGACACAAAACGCATCACTCTCTTCATCCTCCTTTGGACTAAACGAATGAACACCGCCTTGATCATCTAGGTGAACCAACAGCACCTCCCCAATTTTGAATGAACATCCCAACTGCAAATGCAAAATATTCACTCGGCGCTTCAAATTTCTTTGAAAATCTCCATTTTTTCCCTGCATCATCTTCCTGAACATAGCAAGACACCACATTCTCATCAGAATCGCTAGATGAAAGCCAGAGAGCTAGCCTATTCTCCTCGGTTCGCGTTACAGCACGAGACAAGTTCTTATCCCCGTTCTTGTATTCCTCCGGGAGCTCGACGCAATGGAATCTCTCCTTATTGAAATCGAAGATGATTAGGGATTCCGATTTCTCCACCAGCATTATCCAGCACAGCAAGCCATCGTCACCACAAGGTTTGACTCGAAGTTTTCTGCTGGATTTTACATCTGGCAAATTAGCTCCGGCGAGCTCCCGCCATGTCGACGGTGGGCCGGAAGACGGAGTTAGAGTCATGATATCAGCGCGGTGAAGAGATTGATCAGACCGGTCCCGGAAATTAATATCAACCTCAGCAGCTTGTACTCTCTGCCGGCCCGGTCATATCCGAGGCTATACCTTGAAATGGTGCCGGAACATGGCGCCGGATCCGGGATCCTCATCTCTTCTCCGGTACAAACGTTGTGCAGAGTCAGCCGGTAAATGAGGCTCCAGTTCCAGCAGTTACTAAGTTCAAACGAACATTGTAGACCGTTGACTAACTCGGTTACCCGTTTGCGCGGGCCAGTCTTTTCCAGGTCCAGTTCACCGGCGGGGCTGAACTCTTCCGGCGGCTCATCATACCGACGGAGAGGGCAGTGAAAGAAACGGCGGTGGGTGAAGCTGTTGTCGGCCAAGGAGTAAAGCAAGAGCCCGGAGTTCCGGCCCGGTAAGCCTCCCGGAAAATACTGCTCCGGATCATTGATAGCCACGGCTTGCAGACAAGTTTGCAGCGTGCGACTTGCTTCCCCGGCAGCCGGACCAGCATTTCAATGATCAGCTCGTCTGGTAGCGCCTTGATCGTCATTGCCGGTTGGACGTCGTCGGAAACACGTTTTCTTCTTTTATAGGTAATCATTTGATGGCTAAGATAAAGGCAGCGTGGCTGAAATAAGCATTTGACGGCGGAGCAGCCGGGGATATTAACTGTTTATGGGCGACTGTAACCCTAGAATTCAAACGAGGATGGGGGAAAATGAAAGGATAAGTACTACAGCACAAATATGAAAGGATATTACGATTAGGATTCTAATTGTGGTTCAAACATTTCATTTACTTGGCTGACTTAAATCTTAAAATTCAAATATGAAATCTTAATTAAATTATACCTATAGTTATTTTTGAAGAATATATGTTCATTGACCAAGTTAAGAATATATGTTCATTGACCAAATTCAAATATGAAATCATAATTAAATTATACATAGAGTTATTTTTGAAGAATATATGTTCATTGACCAAGTAGGTAATAATATTTACCTACTCTCGCGAGATATTAATCCCATCTATTATGGGATTTAGCCGATTTAGAATCTGTTTATTCCCTCTACTTATGGGATTTCGTTATTACGTACCCATATATAACAGGTTAAACTACAATCCCGTTTAGGGATCTTACTTGAATTAGGAGTTTGGTGTTTATTGAGTATATCCGTAATTATAGTGAAGTAATTAATTATATTAAAAAATTATAAATCTAACAAATCTTTTCTTTTTTTAGTATTTGATAATAATTTTTTTGTACTTGATCATGATTTTGAATCGGACTGCAAAAACCTATATGATACCATAATTTGTGCTGCAGTGAGTTTTTTGGAAAGGGCTTATTGGTGAATTAAGAAAAAATAGCTTAACTGAACAAGGCCTAATTGTAAGGCCCTGTTTAATTACCAGAGTTTATCTGTAGATCAGTTCTTTTCAGTTCATTGAAAATGTAATTTAATGAAATTCAGGTTAATTCAGTCATGCTGATTCCATTTTTCAATACATCAATTTTTACTTCAGTTCAGTTCAGTTCAATTCAATACATCAAGAAATAAGTTCTAGCAAACGGCTTTGCTAGAAAGCCACAACATTTCTTTTACAAAACATAATTATTAACCTGAAAAACAAAATAACCTCTAACTTGTAGCCATGGCCCACTCACACAGAACCGCCACCAAATACATCATCTAATGGCAGATAAAGATTATTACCATCTGTTAAGCAACATAGCTTTATTAGATTGCATTTGAAGTGAAAGAAACAGCTCAGCCAGGCGTCGGGACAGCCACAAGTATCAAACTTGGAAGGATTAATCCGATCATCATCATCAGGAAGCTTTCCGACAAGAAACGCATCCTCGTCCTCCTTTCGACTGTAACAAAGAATCCGCCGCCGGGGATCATCAAGATTCATCCCCAACAGCTCTCCTTTCAGAGACGAATCCCAGCTGCAAATGCAGAGCCTCTACTTGATTTAAACTCCTTCGAAATTCTCCAGTTTTCGCCTTCATCCTGGGCGTAACAGAGCACGTCCTCGCCGTCGACATGACGTGTAACCCAGAGAGCAATGCGGTCCTCGAATCGAGTCGCAATATGAACATTATCAATATGATCAATATAATTATCCTTTGAAGGATCCCGCGGGAGCTCAACAAGTCGAAATCTCTCCTCATTCATGTCAAAATAAAGCAGAGCCAGAGAGGTTTGCTCAAATCTTATCCAGCACAGAAATGAGCCATCGCTGCATGTTCTGGCTTGGAGCAGACCATATTCAGAAACGCTAGGCAAGCCATTCAGCTCTCGCCACGTCGGCGGTGGGCCCGAGCGCGGCCTCAAGGTCATGATATGAGCTCCGAGGAGCGGGCGGGGCGAAAAGCAGTTACCGAATATCAGCCTCAGCAGCTTATACGATCGGCTCGCGCTGTCAAAACCGAGATGGTATGTTGAAAGGGGGTTGTCATCGGCGGCGAAGGTCAATGGATCTGGGATCTTCATCTTCTCCCCTGTGCAGATGTTGTGGATAACCAGTTTGAAATTGGGGCCGCTGGTTTCATCTCGCTGGAAAGCGCAGAGTAGGCCGTTGATTATCTCGGTCACCCGGCTCACTCCGGGCCCCTCCGATGCGAGTAGATCTTCTTCGAAATGCCGGTTGCGAGTCACCCAGCTCTCACTGTGCACGATCCTGTAGTGTCGGCGTTGGGGGGCATTCTCTAGCACCACATTCATTTCACTCAGGGGACTCATGAGCTCTCCCGGAGCTCCGAGAAGGTGGTGGAAGAAACGGAGGCGGCGCTTAGGCGCGGATTCGCCGGGGCGGCGGATGTTCTCCGGCCAGTAGAGTAGCAAGCCGGAGTTGCGGATCCGGTAAATCTTCCTGAACGGTTGGCTGCGGATCGTTGATCGCCACGGCTTGCAGACGCATTTGCAGCATCCGATTTCCTTTCCCGGCAGCCTGACCAAAATTTCAAGCAGCAGGTCGGTGGGCAGCGCATCTATTGACGTCGCCGGCTGCTCATCTCCGGTGGTAAATTTTCTTTTACGGCTATGCATGCATGATGGCTAAAACGAAAGGCGGTGGCGGGCAGATAAGTGTTTACCGGCCAGACAAAACGTAGCCCTAGATTTTAAGAGGTGGAATGAATACAAATACAAAGACTCTAGTGTTAATATATAGGTTGAGACAAATCAGAAAGATTTTGAAACGGTTAAGGAAACTGTAAATACCTAAATCAGAAAAGGAAAAGGTTTTTAATTGTTAATGTAACTATATATATATAATATATATTCACGGTATTTGAACTTAAAAAACTTTATCTGAACTAAAAAAAGTTCATTTGAACTTAAAAAAAATTATCTGAACTCATCTGAACTGAACTCATTTGTACTTAAAAAATTTAGCTAAACTCATTTGAACTTAAGAACTGAGCTGAATTGAAATATATAGATAAATTGAACTGAACTAAATTGAAACTAGCTAAAAAATATATGATAATTTCCAATATATTTGAAATTTATCAATCTAAACATAACATAATACATTTAATATTAATGTACTGAAAAAAAGAATCAGTGTGACTGAATTAACCTGAATTTCATCAAATTACATTTCACTTCAATTCACTGAATTGAATTAAACTGAACTGATATACATAAAAGCTCTGGCACACAGGGCCTTAATGTTAAAAAATATGATCATGTTGGCTAGCTAAACATATAGATTTGAGTTGAGCTGAAGTATGTAGGTAACTGAACTGAACTGAACTGAATTGAAAATAAATAAGTTTGATGAAAATAAACGGTATGAATAAATTAACCTTAATTCATTGCATCAAATTATATTGTTGTTGAGCTAAACTGCACTGCACTAAAGTGAAATTAATGTATTGAAAAATAATAATCGGTATGACTAAATTAATCTAAATTTAATCAAATCATATTGAAACTGAACTAAACTGAATGAAATTGAACTGAATTGATATGAACAATTAAGCTCAAAAGATTGAACTGAACTAAAATACAAATAAGTTTACTGAACTTAACTTATTTGAAATCTAAATAAGTTTACTGAAAACTAAATAAGTTTACTGATCTGAACTGAAAAAAGATTATCTAAACTAAAAAACATTTATCTGAACTAAAAAAAGTTTATCTGAACGCATCTGCACTAAAAAATATTCAAATAATCTCTAGAGAACAGGACCTTAGCATCCTACATACTTTTTGTTTTAAAAAACCTATATCTATACCTTTATCAATGTAAATTAGCAACTTTCCATGATTCCATCATAAATAATCATTTTACACGATTCACATTCTCTTCTTTATATCAACACCATCCCTATGAGTATAGTGATTTACCAATGAGTTTTATTTAATTCTGCCTCCTAGAATAGAAAATATTAACTCCACCTATTCTAATAAGTAAGCATGTTTTTTGCTTTAAAATCGAAATAATGCCTAATTTTAATCCAAGGGCAATTTGGCCATTGAAGTTGTGGGGCTTTGACCTGGGCCTACGAGCGTTCGAACAAGCGCCAAATTTTCCCAAATTGGGAGGAGCACGACAATTTCTCACTTTTAAAAAGAGTTGCATTACCCACATTTTCATTTCGTACCTTTTCACTTGGATTTCAAATTCGATCGCCGGTGCGAAATCGGAGAGCGTAAAGCAATCGGAGAAATCCTCGCTGGAAAACTGAGCTTAAATTCAGCGAAGCCTTTCTGCTACAATGGTAAGGTCTCCGATCATTCAATTTCTTCCGTTTTACTGTCTCTTTGATCTCCGATCTGTTTTGCGTTATCTATATGATTCTATCGAAATTTCGCGATCGATTAATGATGCCTACGCGTTTCTTAGCCTTCTGGTTTCGTCGGAGAATCGTTCAGTTTTGAATTTTAGGTTTATGTTCGTTGAATTTGGAGTCTGATCACGCACCTTCGAGTTTATCTGTTGTTGAGTTCTCTAGGTGTTTTGAGAAGGAAACTGAATCTTAGAGGCTGATTATAGTTAATTCGATGATAATCGTTGTGAATGTTTCTGTATTTCATGTCACGCTATGAGTAGTGATTAGTGCGATAAACGTTGTTTTGTTTGGAGATAAAATAGGGAGATTAGATCTGTATGCTGATATCATGAGGCTTTATTCATACATATGAAGGCGGTGTTAATCTCTGCTTGAGTTCTTAGACTAGTCAAGTCCTATTTATGCCTTAAATTGAATTGGAAAGGACACTTTAGATGACGTTATCGTTTGTCAGGGCGGTTTTGAAAAGCGATACATATAAACTCTGTTATTGTTTGAGTCTGTAATGTGTGCATCGGTATTTTGATGAGAACAGTTAGTTTAGAGGTGCAATGTGTAGTTGTTCATAGACTTTCGGTCATATGCTGTTAGCAATGGTGTTCTTATAATTCCGGTCACATGTTGTTTGCACTCATTCAACAAGAATGATGCTCTATGGCATTGCGTTTTCTCTTATGCTAATTGGTTTTTATTGGGAGTTGTGGTTCAGGATAAGCAAACTTCTGGAGATAAGCAAAATGCTGCTGATATGAGTGCTTTTGTAAGTTCTACTGGCCTTCTTTCCTGTCTTTGTAGAAACATATAAACATCTGTATTTCCTGTCTTCGAGTAAATAGCACTGTTAACTTGAGCGAGGCACTAACGGTTCCAAAATGTTTTCTGTGTAAATAATGTCTTGTTCTCTTTTTATCTGCAGGTGGAGAATCTTCTGGAGCAAATGGTGAGTACTTGAATCCTGGCTATGTAGATTATAATTTATTACCGTTTTGTATGGCTTTGGAGCCATTTGTTTGCAGTCGCTGACTGCTGCTTTTTATGATTCCATCTTGCAGCGAGCTAGGTTCACCACAATGTCTGATAATATTGTTTCGAAGAATATCCTTTGATTATGATCTCAGCTATGCTTTACCTACTTATCTCTGTTTGTTATTCATATGTCAAAGATTAGGAACACACTTTGTTTAGGACATAAAACCTATAGTTTTTAATTTTCTCCGCATCTCTAATTATTACTTGCAAAGGCATCAGAGCCTAAGTTTGTGCAGAATAATAGTCATTAAGTGTTCTTCTTAATTGCAACATACTTGATGAAATGGGGAGCCGAATCAATGAGCTGGAGGGAAGCATTAATGATCTCAGAACCGAAATGGGGGCAGAAGGCTCTCCGTCTCCTTTGGCCGACAAGCAGAAGCCTGATGCAGCAAACGCTTAAGGTCCTAGTTTTACAGAAGAGGCAAAGGTTTTCTTGTTATGAGCCCTTTTATGCAGCTTTTCTGAGCCATTTTTGGGTGCAGCTATTGATATGCTTCTTTTACTCTTATCTCATCCTCTATGCAGGCAATTACAGTTTTGGAGTTGCATTCAACAATTTAGCTTTGCCTCTTTGGAACAATGGTCCTTGTCTTGGTATTTGGGATTCCTTCAACACTTTAGAGTTGCATTTCGAACATTGAAAGACAGTGCGTATGATTTTGCTATTCTGATGTTTTCTCTATAAACTCGTACCTCATTCGCGATTCTGTTGTCTTGTTACATACTTTTTTTTTGATTTACCATTGTTATGTTGCACTTGGAGTCATTGTTATTCCTACATACTTTTTGAAATTACCATGATTTTGTAGGTTACGGTTTTGTTGTTTGATTATCAACTAGACAACTAGTCTTATTTTTGTTGGTATAATAGATTCTTGTTTGATGTATGAGTAAAATATAGATTATTAAGCCTGTGATTTTATTCCTTTTCTTTGATAACTGTGATTTTTTAAAAAAAAAATTGTTCAAACCAGTACCTTTTTTTTCCCTTTTGTAGATTGCGATGGTCTGTTACTTACTCCCTCCCTCACATGCTTTAGTCTAGAACGCCTCATACCCAGTTTTGAAGATCTCGAGTGACCAATATATTATAGCACGACTTAATGCAAATCCTTTTTTTTTTCATTCAAAAAATATAATATGAATGCTTTCATAGGAATTTTTACGAAATGAATTGTTTAGAAAATCCTTATACACAGCATATATGCATATGATTTTATTTTAAAAAACATCTACGTTAAACTTCACATAATAGTAGCTTTATTAATACTGTTAAAACTTTAACGAAGAAAAAGAGAAGACTGAGCTAATACATAAATGTCCACCTCAACTCCGGCAACGAGTGATGGCGCTGCAGCCACGGTTGTAGGGGTTCGCCTCGGCTCCGGGCTGGCAGTTGTAGTAGGAGGCTCCCTTGCGGGAGCACGGAACGGTGTTCCGCTGCAGGGCGCCGTAGCTTATGTACTTCTTCTCCTCCCTTAATAACCGCCGCTTCATCTCTGTTGGATCCATCCACATCATCTCCACCTCCCCGCCACCACGGACCAGACACTCCTCCACCGTGCCTCTACACCGAGATGCGGCTGTGATTGAGCAGGTGAGGAGGATGAAGAAAGCTAGTATACGAGGAAGGATGCTTTTGGCCATTTTTGACAGGAAGGTACGATTCTACCCTTGGTTTACGGCTTTAGGTGCGTTTATATGGAGATTTGGAACTTAGGAAGTAAGAACTGAAGTAAAGTAGTAGTGAGTAGACGGAGTACTTATATTTATATGTGGTTGGTTTGGGTATGACTTTTATTTTATATTTGTTGGTTGTTTTGAATTGAAGACTTGAGATTTGGCACTGATAGAGGTCAATATTTGGAATTTTTGTTTATTTCATTTACACATTAACGTATCAATGTTTTCAAAAAAAAAAAAAACGTATCACTCGAAAATTATGAGGATGAAATTTAATCTAGATTTTATTATTAAATTAAATAAAACCATTCATTTAATGTGAAAAGTGAAAACCTTGAACGGGTAATTTATTGTCCTGGCCAAGCATACAATCATTAAGGTAATCCAAAAGCCTAAGAAAAACAACTTATGGAATAATATAACTTGGTGGTGAATGTAAACTTCATTTCTTCATTGATGATGAAGTTTGAATTTGATTGCCTCAGTTTATCCACATGAATAAGATTCATAGTTTGTAAAAGATGATAATAATGCATTGATATATTCAACACCTACCATAGAAAATGATGTATTCAGATCAAATTCAATTAACATCCAAAGAAGTTGAGTGAATTAGGAGAACGATGCTGTCAAAAGTAAAAAAAATCTCAATGGGTAATTAATTATGCATATGGTTGAGAGAGGTGATGCTAATTATCTCAACCAACCCCATCCACTTGCTAGGTTTTTCTTTTTTCATGTCTTCTAGACTATAGATATCAGTCAAATATTTACTTGAAAAACAATTTAGTAAAATTTCAGTGCCCAAATTATTATAAAGAAAATGCTGAGTTTAATGTTTTTGGGAGTGACTTGAAAGCTGAAACCATCAAATCCAAGACCATGGAATTGGCTGGTGCAACTTCCTAGTTATCCCGCGGTTCCAAACTCAGTTTTAAAAATTCATACTTGTCAGAGAGAATTAGGATTCCAATAAACTTCAGAAATGAAACCAATCTTTAATACCACAACCTCTCACAAAGTATTATTCAATACCCTCAAACCTGTAGTAAGAAAACAATTCATCATAGATGTTATTTAACGTCTAGGAACTTCAGAAGTATCTGCATTTGTCTTGTTAACTTAGAAGTACAACTAAGCAGACAGTCGTTTCTCACATTTTTACAAAATTCAACACCTCATTATCAGCAAAGAGAAATGTACAAAAGAATGAGTTCAATTTCTTACAAGTGTTATTTTTCTAGTTTGCTTAGCAGTGCTTCCATTTCCGGTAACTCCTTCGCGATTTGTTCCCAATCAGGCATACCCTGATAAGAACGAAGGAGATTTTGCTAAGACATACAAACACGACTTGGCGAAAAGAACAACTACAGTATAACATTTAAACACCGAGGGAGAAAAACAAGAGTCTATTTTCATCAGCTGTATATAGTATGAAAATTAGAAGAGAATGATACGAAATCATTTAAATCATGACCAATGCCTACCTTCCCTGATCTACGAACCCGGCCATCTAGACGAAGTATAATGTAGACATCTTCACCAGGAGTAACACCTTCTGACACCTGCTGATCTTTAATCCACCTGAGTAATATATAATGAAAGAGCTAACCAGGATCAATATCAATATATAACAAGCTTCGTTGGACTGTGATAAAGAGGAGAAAGAAACCTGCAAGTGAAGCAACTGAAAACAAATTTAGATGAGAGTTACCTTTCCCACTCCTTAGGCGATACCACCTCGGCCTTGAAACGAATCTCGGACTTAAGTTTTGATTTAGCAACAATGGATTGTGCTCGGTTATCAAACTCTTCCTAATATATGGTCCAACAGAAAGCGAATGCGTCAAAATGTGCAAATTAAATTGTTCACTCATTTAATTTAAAAAGGTTGCAGGAAAGATTACCCCGATGGATGGCAGAGAAGGGGCTTCTTTCCGAGGAAGACCAAATCCTTTCTTCACCAATTTTTCATCACCACTTTGACCCCATATAAGTGGAATTATAAGAACCCCTCTTCTCAGAAGGTCAGTTCGGAATCTTTCAGCCTTCTTGAGGGCTAAGGAAACTGTTTCCTTATTCCCTGCCAATATAACCTACAACCAAGCCAAAGACCAATGGGAAACCCCCGTACTATATTATCCATCATATTATTAGGATGAGGGTAAACACTGAGAGAGTCTACTCTCACGACTTACTGGCCTTGCGCTGTCCCGTAACTGTACGAGCTCAACAACCCTGTTAGTCGAAAGACGCAAAGGAAGCCTTGAGAGGGTTTCATTGCGAGATATTTGTGCAAGTTGTTCCTCCTCCTTTTTATTTTCCCAAAAAAATAGAGCCACGAAAACAACAATACCTGTAGAATACTGATCAAAACCTTAGTCATTTGAGAAAGCATTTTCTTAACTCTGGGCACATTAGTTCAATGTCAGGAGAATTGGAGAGAAACAGCTTACCACCAAGATTTATTCCAGCATTTCCTGCAGTGTCCAAGAGATCTGGAGCTCCATCACCACCACCAACTGCTCGGATTAGTCTAGGTAATGTAAAGAGTAACGATATTCCAGCAGCAGCACTAAATGCCACATAAAAGAATTTACGAACCCCCCGGAATGGTGCTTGAACCTCACTGATGAGTTTTAGGTCTCTACGAAAACCATAGCCTATGTCTTCTCCACCTAGTCTAGCCTGCAAAATTTACAACAAATCCTACTTTGAGATCATTTGACACCCTGCAGAGAAAATTACCAGAAGGATGCAAACTTTGCAGCACAATAACAGAGAAAGAATTGTGACAAAAAGTTATACCTCATCTTGCATTTCCTTAAATTCAGATGAAGCTCTGAAAGCGGCCAGGTCTGGATCATTCAAAATTGTGCCAAATTTAAGGTCATATTCTTTCAAAGCAGTGCGCAAACAGTCAGCTGCTTCCTTTACTTCCCCTCTTCCTCAAACCATAAACATGAAAATAGTTCACCCCAAATTAGTCACATAGCTCCACATTTTAAGATTTAAAAAATGAAATTTATCTCAACTGGAGATTCAAAATATACTGCAACTAGTACTAGAGAAGTTTCTGTTTAAACTTTGTACCTGTAGGCATGACAACAAGCTTTGTTGTAAAGAGCAGCCTGTGACTCCTCCGAGTTTGGATTAAGAGTAAGTGCAGTTTCAAACTGTGTGAGGGCATCTTTAACCTGAATTCCATCCAAAAGATACACGATATATAATGTTCATTATTTATCCACACAACTAATACCAGTACATTCAAGGCCTAAAGCTCCAACATTCAAGCGCTCTTACATAGAAGTCTTTTAACAGAATTCGAATATAATCCCAAAAAATAACTTAGCATGAAAAAAAACATACTAACTATACATTGAAAGTTTCACAATCTTTAAGCAGCATTAAGATATAATCCCAGAACAGGTACCTCAATGATCAGTGATCACCGCATAAGCTACTTATGCATTGTAAAGCTAGCTAAATTTAAAATTTAATGGAAATACTTCAAAAATTAACATGTATTAGCAAAAGGAAGCAAGAAATGCCGAGTCAAAAGAAGAAACAATAAGTACCCGTCCTTTGGAGAAAAGTGATAGTCCCATATTGACGCAGGATTCCGCAGTTGCAGGTTCAGTAGCCTCCGGCGGTGACGTGGCGCCGGAAGAAGAAGAAGAAGACGAAAGACACAGGAATGAAGAGCGATTTCCGTCTGAGTCTAACCAGGCCTTTCCGGAAAATGGCGTCTTTTTGTTGGGCGGGAGAAGCCATGCTCGTGCAGGCGATGTGAGGAAGAAGGAAGAGTGGAGCTGGGCCACTGCCATAGCCATGGCTAGAAATTTTCTTTCCCGAAAATCAGGGAAAAACAAATCGAAAATGAAATTTAATACTAGTAAGCAGATTAATCGGTTTAACTTTATCCACGAGTATAATATTGGTTGGGTTGAGATCATCATTTCACAGGCCCAATTCTATTTCGGGTACTTCGAATTTGGGCTTGATAAAAATGTCGGGAAAAAATAAAATAAAAATCAAAGGCAAAGTCTTGGAAGTACCGTCTATATATGTAGACCGGGTTAAATTATAAACAGTCTAATATTTCAAAACCAAGGAGGGACTAATTTTTAATTTTTGAAACTTTAGGAATTTCACGCGCGAACAGTAACATGTGAACAGTATACGTGAACAGTACTGCTACAGTGCTAATTCCAGTTTTTTTTGTAAAAATGAATTCAGATTTTTTTTTTTAAATTATCATGTTTTAATTTATAAATTACATCTTTTAGTTTTTTAGATGATTGATACTCTACCAATTTTTATATGATTAACTATATTTCTTTCAGGTTTTGCTTTAAACTCCTCATGTTTTAGGTTATAACCTCAATGTTTTAAGTGACACATTTTGATTTAAATTCCACATGTTTTGAGTTGCAAGTTCAGTTTATTAGATAATAAAAATCTTCTAGGTTTTGGTTTAAATTCCCCATGTTTTATGTTATAATAATCATCTTCTAAATTACAAGTTCGGGTTTTAGGTTAAATCCCTCATGTGACTGTAATAAACTTGAAGTTTTGGGTTTTGGGTTTTGGGTTAAATCTCTCGTGTTACTGCAGCAAACTTCAACTTTTGGGTTAAATCCCTCATGTAGCAAACTTCAGGTTTTGGGTTAAATCCCTCATGTTACTATAACAAACTTTACCTTTTGGGTTAAATCCCTCATGTTACTGTAGCAAACTTTAACTTTTGGGTTAAATCTCTCGTACTACTGTAACAAACACTGTAGTAAATTTCAGGTTTTGAGTTAAATCTCTCATCTTACTGTAGCAAACTTCAGGTTTTGGGTTAAACCTCTCATGTTATTGTAGCAAAACACTGTACACGCGCGAAGTTACTGTAGTGCGTGATTTTTTTTAACTTTCCGAAAATTGCAAATTGGTCCTTCCTTGTTTTTGATATATTACCCTATTTATAACTTAGTCCATAGTCTATATATGTAGACGTTCGCTCCAGAGACCACCCAAAATCAGATTTTCTTTTTTAGCTCAAAAGGAGGAGAGTGTATCACGTATGAGGTCATAATTGAGACACTAGATACTTGAGGGGCAAATTCTCATTTGAGACAGGTCTCAAATGAGACCAAAGATTATATGAGACTGCTATTGATTAAATTTGTCGTTGGTGAGCTTTAAACCCGCCGATTTCCTTGATTGAATTTGTCGTTGGTGAAATTGACCAAGGAAATGATCAAGAAAATTGACCGAAAGATCAAGCAAATTGAACGAAAGATCAATTAACTGAAAAATCAAGGCAAAACAAAAATACTCAAGGACATTGATTGAAAGATCAAACAAACTGACTAAAAGATCAAGCAGAAACAGTAAATGCTCATTTCCCTGCTCTTGGTCTCCACAAGGACAGGTCTCACCCAAGACTTTCTCTAATTGAGGTCATAATTTTCCTTTTTAGTCATGACATGTTTAATGTTGATTTTTTAACTTTCAAAATCTGATCTTTTACATATTTAATCATAATCATTCAGTATAATAATGTTGTTTTTCTTACTTTTATGTCTAATCACTACCTGCTCTTTGTTGATCTTCTCACTTGCAAACTTGAGCTTTTAAATTTTTTGATACCAATTGGGAATATGAAAAAAACGAGGGCAATCTTTCATAGGATTATGGCAATCTACACTCGATAAAAAAACATTTTAATAGTAATATGTGGTTTATGAATGTCTCCTTGGTGGACTTATCATGAATCACCAATTTTAAACTAAAGTGATGGAGGATCACATGCTCTATTGAACACACTGCATTCTATTATCCACGGCCGTTAAATGTTGATGGATAATTTCACTTTGTGTTTGCCATTAATGCCCTGTTTATTTTTTTACTAAATTAAAATGAAAATTAATGTATTAAAAAATAAATTTAGTATGACCTAGCTTGAATTTCGTAAAACTGTATTTTGCTGAAATGATGTTAGGGCTTTTTTTTTTTTTTTTGCCTATATATATATATATATATATATATATATATATTTTTTTTTTTTTTTTTTTTTTTTTTTTTTGCTATTTTCATGAATTGATTCATTTTTGTGCAAGTAGTACTAGAGAGCGTGGGCGGAACTACGCCCAGCAAGTGCTGGGGCACGTGCCCTAGTTAAAATCTGTTTTTTTTTTTTTTGGAAAACAAACCCAAAAAAATAAGGGATCTCAGGCATAGACTATGTTTCAGCCAAAAACAATCCCTCGCCTATTGCCTTTGGCCCAGAAAATTCGTCGTCGGCATTATTGATGAGAAGCTAGCTTTGGTATGGATGGGAACATGACTTTGCTTGTCCTGCCAAATCTATAATGTTGTGTGATGCTTTGGATAGCCATGCATTGCAGGTTTTCACGCTTTTGCAGTAGAAAAAGCAGTGGACTATAAACCTTAGATAAAGCTCAAGCATAACTTTAAATTCTCCAATTATCCATGTGCCAAAAAGAAAGCTAGTAAGTAGTCTTTTCCAGTAATCCAATTTTCAATTCTCTAGTCACTTCCCTTTGTCTGGATCACGATAGTGTTACCAGTATCCAATTTTCAATTCTCTAGTCACTTCCCTTTGTCTGGATCACGATAGTGTTACCAGTATCCAATTTTCAATTCTCTAGTCACTTCCCTTTGTCTGGATCACGATAGTGTTACCAGTTTTCAAATTGTCCTATTTCTGTAACACGATAGCACAGAAAATGTCAAAAATTAAAATTTTAACTTTTACACTTACTGGTTTGCCTTTTTCAGGTGAACTGTAGGTTTCGCATGCTGGATTGAAAGACTAGACTTGAGTGGGAGACTACTGGGATTGTACTACCTAGTACGGCAAAGTGGGCATCCAAATGGAAATGTTCTTCGTTAGAAGCATTGATGATTTCATCAGCATTTGTTGACTGCATTTTCATGCATATATGGGTGTGGTTGCTTTTCATCAATGGTGCGAAGAATACGGTAGATGTTCCTTTGTCTGCTCTGATTTGTCCCTTTTGGGCAAGGGAGATGAACAAGAATCAAAATGAACACTAAAAGTCTAAAACGATCAGCTCAATTTCAAGCAATTTCCAGAAAGAAATGAGAGGTAACAAAAAATGAAATAGCATCAAATCATCTGTCTCATAACTCATAAGTAAATAAAAATAGGTTCAAAACTCGAACATCCCCTCGAAATCTCACTTCTCATATACCTATTGAGATTAAGTGATTATTACACTCACTAAAGTCATTATGAACAATTATTTAACATGGAAACCAGTACTAAGTTACATATTCATAGTTTCTCACAATGTAGTCCTTCCCTCTCTACGCTACCTCTACATCTCTCACTACAAGCAGGTTCAAGAAAACTAGGCATTGAGGATGATAAAATGCACATGTTTTCTTAAAGGCTAAAACAGAATAAATTCCATGTGACAAAAGGTAACTCTAGAACGGTATAGTTCAATGTAATAGAAGTACCAAGGTGGTGTTTCTGTACCACGTTTGTACCACGGAAATGTAAGGAAAGAACAAGGAAGGAGAGGGGCTAATGGAGAGCATCATAATTTGGGTGACGCCATGCGATGTCTTCTTTGCTCCAGTCTACTCATTAAAGCTTCACCACTATTGGAGAGAAAAGCCTCTTTCTTCTCCTTTTTGGATGCTTGCAGGCAATTATGTGTGGTGTTGGAACATTTGTCAAACCGGGAGAAGGCAGGGAGCTAGTGATCAACTTATGCGGCGGACACAACCGTCCTTGGGGGTTTGATGGAATTCCTGAGCCAATTACTACGTATGTAGCTTTTCAGATGTTGGATAAGGGTTGTAAAGGGATGCCAATATTTTTTACCACTATTTCTACTTTCTACTCACACTAGGCATATTTAGAAATCCTCTTGTAATAACTGTGGTTTATTAGGCATGCATCTAGGCCCTAGCTACATGAATTCACTAAACCACATAAGATAAGCAAACTATCAAGGCTTCTCAAATATCATACCATGTGTTGATGATCTATTACACTATATACATTGGATTGTGAAATGATCAAAATTTTCCAATGAGTATTACAAAGAATTCGAAGCATTATTATTCCTATTTTTCACAATTTTATCCTAATCATGTGCTGTAACCTGTTCTACAGTGTCTGAACACATGTACGTAATATTATCACCAATTAATGGTCAACAGTACTACTAGATATAGCAATTAATTAACATTCAGTTTGGAAATAATGATGGCTTGACAACAAATTTACATTAGGCATATGGAATCTAGAATATGAGCTGGCATCATATTGGGTGGTGATTAATTAATTAATTAGGCGTATCACACAAGTTGATGGATCTATATTATCAGAACTGTAAAATCCCATCACAAAAAAAGGAAGAAACGATTACACAGGGCCCATAATTATTCGAAATAAAAATTAAGTTCCTCCATGATATCTAGTTTTCTTAATGTGCATGTTAAAACATTAGGTACTTTATTGAACCTCTTGATGTGAATGACTTCTTTTTGTTTGAGTTGTTCTGTATGCCATAGTAAAATCTAAATTAAAGAGAAGGATTGATGCGTCGACTGACCTTTTTAAAGCCAACAAACAAACTGCATTTCCTGTATAGGTTGTTGATCACGGTATGCTTCAACGCTGATAGCCACAGAGGTTGCTGTCACAGAAAAAATGAAAGAGAATTTAAAGTCTTTTCTGTAATGTATTACACGTCCCTCCATAAATTTCTTTATCTTCTCAATGATCTTCCATCCCATCTTGATGGACCATATTTATTAATATTAATTGTCAAACTTACAAGAAACTGTATCGACAAGGAAGAAACTGACCGATATTATAGTTCTTATAAGAAATTATTAAAGTAATAATAATCTGCACTTCAAAAACAGATGAAGGGTGATAAACAAGAGTGGACATCAAGAATATACTAAGTGAAGCACATAGAAGCGCATATATACTTTCCCGTGTGGAGCTTTATATTGGAAATCCAACGTAAACTAAAATTATCGATTCTGCTTTTTAGTGTTCTCTTAAAATGCCAAGTTCTTTTACTACTATAAAGAAATTTTATTTCCTTTTGATAGTTTTAAATCAATGGTCACACCCATAACGACTACCTTCTCAGTATTCTCAGACATAGTGGGCTCTCACTATCTTTATGATGTACTTGTAATAGCTTCGTCAAGGAAAAAACTTCTGTTCTAAGTTTCGATTTTATTTATTTATCTTAACTATGATAAAATGACATCATTTAAATTAGTTTGATAAGATGTAGCAAGTACTACAGTACAAGATAAAGAGAACAAAAGAAGTCTAGCAATAAGCAAATCTTTGAGCCAATCTTTTGAGTTTTTTTTTTTTCAATTTCCAAGCATATTACAATTACATGCATGTGGGGTCCACTACCAATTTCTTCTACTCCCACTGCTGGTCTATATATAGCTTTGAATAGCTCAGATCTTTTGCATTCAAGTCAGGAAAATTGCATTAGTTCTTCTTCTGTTCTCCCTAGATCATTTTACTACATTTCCCTTCCACTGTTGTAATATAGCTTATATCATAAACACCTAAAAATCACACAAGATACAGCACAACCTCGCAGATTTATGGACGGCAAGAAATTAGAGTACAAAGGGGAGGAGGCATTAAAGGAGCTTCAGAATCTGACAGCAAATGCAGCTGAAGTTCAAGAAGATATACTGACAAAAATACTGAATCAGAACAGGGGAACTGAGTACCTGCGCAAGTACTTGGCCTCTGAGCAGGGTTCAAAATTTGATTTGGGAGAGTTCAAACGCTGTGCTCCTGTTATAACTTACAAGGATATTAGCCCCTACATCCAAAGAATTGCTCATGGAGAAACATCTAATCTTCTTACTTCTCAGCCTATATCAGAGATGCTATGCAGGTTAATGCTCTCTTTTTTTACTAGCTTCCTTTATGTTCTCATACACATTTAAAAAACATATCTAACATAGAAATATTTTACACTTTATAGCTCGGGAACGTCTGCAGGAAAGCCCAAGCTGATGCCATCTACTGAAGAAGATCTAGATCGTCGAACTTTCATTTATAATCTCATCATGCCCATTATGAACCAGTAAGACTCTTTATATTCTTTTCTATTTTATGATGCCTTTATCATGTATTCTAAAATCAATGGGAATCTTTTCTTTTCCATGCAACGTAAATGCTACTCTTACATATATCAACGACAATTAATTACTCATTAAATGAACTAGGAACATTAGTGGGCTTGGTGAAGGTAAAGCCATGTACCTGTACTTTGTCAAGGCAGAAACATCCACTCCGGGAGGCTTACCAGCTCGGACTGTGCTAACCAGCTACTACAAGAGTCAGCATTTCAAGAACCGTAGCCCTGACCCTTACACTGACATCACCAGCCCTGATCAGACCATCCTTTGTCCAGACAGCAACCAAAGCATGTATTGTCAGCTACTTGCTGGACTCATCCACCGCCACCAAGTCCTTCGCATTGGAGCTGTTTTTGCGTCTGCATTCCTCCGGGCTGTCTCCTTCCTGGAGAGGAACTGGCCCAAATTTTGTGAGGACATCCGCACCGGTAAACTTGATGCCATGATCACGGACCCCACTTGTCAAGCGGCCATGTCCAGCATGCTTTCGATACCACAGCCTCTCCTGGCTGATGAAATTGAGAAGATCTGTGCGAGGAGCCGATCATGGAAGGGGATATTATGCCGGCTTTGGCCCAAAGCCAAGTACATTGAGGCTGTTGTCACAGGTTCCATGTCACAGTATATTCCTACCCTGAAATATTACATGGACGGAAAATTACCTTTGGTGTGTACTATGTATGCTTCCTCAGAGTGCTACTTTGGAGTTAACCTGAAGCCACTGTCTGATCCAGCAGACGTTTCCTTCACACTACTGCCTAATATGGCTTACTTCGAATTCATTCCTATTGGTGAGAACGGAACATGGTCAACTGACCTCAGCGATGAAGAAGAAGAAGTCTCTTCATCCACGCTTGTTGATCTGGTTCATGTTCGCATTGGGTCATACTACGAACTGGTGGTTACAACATTTGCAGGCAAGTAATTCTCATTTGATTCATTAGTCAAGTCTTTCATTACCTGTTTTTTCAAGTAGTTTCTGGCAGAAGTTAGTCAATTGGTGATGAATAGATCACACGAGACAAGTTAACAAACAAACAAGGATATACAGAAAGATCAAAAACCATAGTTTAATACCTGTAACTCGTGATTGACAGGATTGTATAGGTATCGCATTGGTGATGTGCTCCAAGTGACTGGATTCCATAATCAAGCCCCACAATTTCGGTTCATCTGCAGGAGAAATGTTGTCCTCAGCATTGACAATGACAAAACTAATGAAGAAGACCTGCACAAGAGCATCACTAAAGCAAAAATGCTTTTGGAGCCCTTCAATACTTTACTTGTGGAGTACACAAGCTGTGCTGACACATCCACTGCACCAGGCCACTATGTGATCTTCTGGGAAATTGTCTATAGTAATGGAACAGGGAACAGAGTGGTACCTGTTGATCCAGTCATTCTCGAAGAATGTTGTGCTGCTGTAGAAGAAGCACTTGACTACACATACAGGCGCTGCCGCACTCTTGACAAATCCATTGGACCTCTAGAGATACGGATTGTGGAGGTTGGAACTTTCGAGCAGTTGATGGACTTGTTCATCAACCAAGGAGCTTCCATCAATCAGTATAAAACTCCCAGATGCATCAACAGTAGCTCTGCCCTCAAACTCCTGAACTCTAACGTGAGGGCTTCCCATTTTAGTCCGAGGGATCCATTCTGGAAGGTTGAATCATGCACATCCCATAACCCTCCAAATCATTCACAGAAGTAACTCAAGTTATTCCATATTAACTCAATTTTTTCTTCAAATAACATAAGATCTTGGACTTAAGTTCATATGCCATTTGCACTGATGCAACTAGGACTGTCGGCATTATGCTCTTTGGTATATTTCTTCTTGTACTGAATCATGTGCCTTCTTCAACCAGATAAGTACAACATAGTACCTGATGGTTAATTTTCAAAAAATAACTTGTGTTTATCAAAGTAACCTTAAATTTATGACATAGAAATGCATAACAATAGATGGCTTCAACTTGACTACTACTCCAGTTCAAATGAGGTTGCACTAATATGTTGTATAATGCTTTCATAAGATAGTTTCAAACAAAAAACAATTAGCCAGTCACGCAAAACCACCACCCAATACATCATCCAATAGCAGATAGAGATTATTAGCCTTGGCAAGACAAGATAGCTCAGAATTACTATTGTAACACCTGAAATGGTACCATGAGCAGCAAGTAGAAAGAACATGATCCCCGCCCAGAAGCTTTCCAACAAAGAACACATCCTCCTCCTCATAGTCAGTTTGTTCCATTTGTCGACGACTGTAAGAAAGAACACGTCCGAGATCATCAAGACTCATCCCTAGCATCTCCCCTTTTGAAAAAGAAGATGGGTAAACCCCCGCTGCAGAAGCAAAACCTTCACCTACTTCAAACTCTTTCGAAATTCTCCAGCATTTCCCTTCATCACCTACTTCCTGGACATAACAAGATACTTGAATTGAGTTATGGCACGAAACTCATCCTTCTTCATACACTTAACATCATATGGGAGATCAACGAACCGAAATCTCTCCTTGTTAAGATCAAAACAAACTACGGACTCATTGCGTCTTAACCAACACAGGAAGCCATCATCACTACTAGCTCTGGCTTCACATAGAGCGTCAATATCATCACTAGGCAAACCATAATCGAAAGGGTCTCGACACACGTCAGCGGATCCGGGATCCCCATATTTTCACCGGTACAGATATTGTGAAGAATCAGTTGAGAAACCGAGCTCCCATCCCCATCCCCAGCTTGACCACGTGAATAAGAACACATCAGGCCATCAACCACTTCGGTAAACCGCAGTAGCCGCCCAATTCAGTACCAGTAAGGGTACTGAACTCTCCGGCGGAAAGGGCAGTAAATGAAACGGAGGTCATCGTGCTTCGGGGGAGTATCTCAGCAGGAGGCAGGAATTTCGGCTCCGGTAGGAATCCCTAAATGGAAAGCTACGAATTGTTGATAGCCACGGCTTGCAGACGCATTTGCAGCGTCCGACTTGCTTGCCCGGTAGCCGGGTCAGAATGTCAAGCACCAGTTCGCTTGGTAGCACCTCAATTGTCATCATTGCCGGAAAGGGTTTTTTCTTTAATTGGATTGACTGTATAAAATGAAGGCTGCGGCGGAGAGAGGCGTTTCTCGGCGGTGGAGGTGTTTGGGTCTTGTGAACTGGGCAGATGCTTTGACTAGCTATTGAGGTTTTCGGAGTATATAGAAATAATGTTCTTTTAAAAAAAAAATTAAAAAATTGTGTAATTCCTATCATCCCATGTCAGAATATGTAAACTTAGAAAATGCAAGTTTGGACTTTGGAGGGATCATAATCATCCTTTTGTATGAATGTGGTCTTTGATGATAATCATCCATTATCGTTGGATACTGTATTTTATAGAACAAGCACGAAATGAAGGCTAGGTTCTAAAATAAAGGAGCAAAAACATATACCAAGTGCACTTCTGAAATTTAAGGCAATGTTCTTACATCCACATAGAAGCTTCCAAATATCAAGACAAGATAAATGATTGATAAAGCAATCAAGAACAACGTAGAAGCTGAAGCAGCGTAGAGGGCGTAGAAGAAAAACTATACTGTATTAAGCAGAGTGACATAGAAGAAGAATTAATGTTCGATCCCCCGCTTGAATCCATCTAAAGTATTCTTCAGAAGCATTGCTACCGTCATAGGTCCAACACCTCCAGGAACTGGAGTGATCCAGCCTGCTACTTTGCTTGCTTCTTTGTAATCAACATCTCCAACAAGCCTATAACCTGACTTCTTAGTTGGATCATCCACGGCATTTGTCCCCACATCAATAACTGCAGCACCAGGTTTAATCCAGCTTCCCTTAATCTGAAAACGATATATTGTTTTGAAAAATTAATGCCATGGAGAAACACTGATATCAACATCCAGCAATGTCTCACATAATCTGATATGATGTCAAGTTGGCTTTACTAAGAAAATAGCAGTAAGAGAATAGATAGGTAAAAAAGCACAGTTCAAACATTACCCTTACTATCTATATAGAGATTATCAAGCTGATGCTTCAAATATGGGGTTATACACCAAGGAGAAGTCAATCCATGAGAAGTGCTATAGTGTCCATAGATAGAGGGGAAAGGAAATTATGATTACAACATACCATCTCTGTTTGTCCTGCTGCTGCAATAACAATGTCTGCTTCACGAATTTTTGTTTCTGGATCACTCGAACGTGAATGCACTATAGTCACAGTGGCATCTTCCTTCAGAAGTAATAGAGAGACAGGCAATCCAACTATATTGCTTCGACCAACCACAACAGCATTTTTACCCTTAATGGTAATTCCACTTCGTGACAGAAGTTCGATACAACCCTGCTTATAGGAAATGAATTCTTAAGATTATCCAAGAAATGAATTGAAAGTGCCAAGATAAGTGCATCTACAAACTAAACATCACTCATTTCCGTGGCAATTGAAATATATGAATCTGTTTGATAAGATTTTCAAAAACAGATAAAAAATGGTTTAATAATTCAAGCCATGAGTAAGCATAGTGCCTTGGGAGTGCAAGGAGTGAATAGAGGTTCTCTGCCTTTCATTGCAAGCTTCCCTATGTTCATAGGGTGAAAACCATCAACATCTTTTTCTATGCTAATTTCAGTCAATATTTTCTCCTCATTAATGTGCTTCGGCAGGGGAAGCTGCACTAATATCCCTGCAATTGCAAAATCAACCAGGCTTCACCATCAAGAAGTATGTACACCAACAAGTAAACTTTATCACATCAAATTATCAAACTATACAAGGAAAACAAAAAAAAAGTTTCAGTTTCGTAATTTCATCAAATAATCAAACTATACAACAGCAGCTAAACCTTTACTCATATATCATGCGAAGTTGAGAGTACATATACATATAACAACATGTATAGTTATACTGTATGCAATTTGAGGAATCACATGTTGCTATTCGTGACAGTATCTTTCCAACTTCCTAAAATAAACATCCTTCATCTAATTCGAGTTATATGTAATTCTCCATTTTCTAGCCTCCAAACTACTCCTGCAGTTCCACATAAAGAGTCCTCTGTCTCCTATGTACAACTTAGGTACAACTATTATTATATAACCGACTAGGCGACTATATATGCTCATTTATTCATTCAAAATTTCAACAAAACTGCAATTAAATTCCAGAAACGCGGAACGTTGAAGTATAATCAAATACTCCATTAGATATACGCATTTACATTTGTAATAGGTTGAAACAGACTCTAGAACAATTTAAGAAACACAGTTATCAGCTGAGGGAGAAACACACTAACCATGAACATCAGGATTAGCATTGAGCTCGTGAACTTTGCTAATCAAGTCAGCTTCAGATACATCCTCGGGAAGGTCGGTGTCAAACGACTTGATTCCGACCTCAGCACACGCCTTCCTCTTCATTCTCACATAGCTCTCAGAGTCCTTCTTAGTCCCTACGATCACCACAGCGAGTCCGGGAACCTGGTAAACCGCCGATCAATTTTAACACGTTCAGAGAAATGAATTCGGCCAAAAATAATCACATTAGCATTTTCAGCGTTGTAAATCTAGCTAAGTGAGTGAGAAGAGCAGGCAGCGGCGAAGGAGTACCTTGGCGTGCTTTTCAGAGAGGAGGCGGACTTCGTCGGCGACTTCGGATCGGATAGTGTGGGCGATTGCTTTGCCGTCGATGACGGTGGCTTTGTGATCGGCTGAGGACGCCATTGTTTCCGACGACGCTTTCTGCTCACTGGTTCCCACGGTTGTCGGTAGATAAAGCGGGTCGGGTTTCTGCTAATGGCATATTTGAAATGTGTTATCAGTGGACTTATTTATTATTTTATTTTATGTTTTGAAAATGGTGTACTGGATATTCTTGAAAAATAAAATAGAATGGATATAGATTGTGTGTGTAGTGTGTGACAATTTTGGTGCCATTTCAGACATGAAACATGGTATGATGGTACCACCATGTGGAGTGTGGCCCGTGTCGACAATGTGTAAAACGATGTATGTCTAAAATATTACTCTATATTTATCAAAAAAAAAAAAAATATTACTCTATATTTGATGTTTATATATAAAATAAAATAAAAATTAATGTTTATATTGAGACATTTTGGTTTCACTCAATTCAATTTGCTTAAATTTAAATTAAATTCTTTTTTGAAAATTATAGCACTCTCATTTCATTTCATGGTTCTGAATTCTCGTTTAAAAACGATTGAAAAAAAAAAACTCAGAAGAATATCTCACGTATTGAATATTAAAATACTCTAAACAGGATAAATGGCTGGTGAATGAGTTATATAGTTCTAATCCTTGAAAATATACTCTTCCGAGCATCGCCTCATAAATGGTGGCAATCGGGTTTAATCCGGGCCATTGTCAATTCATTTTAATAAAATAATATTACTCTTTATTTGATGTTTAAATATAAAATAAAATAAAAGTTAATGTTTGTCATGAAACAATTCATTCAACTCAATTCAATTTACTTAAATTTAAATTAATTTTCTTTTTGAAAATTATAACACTCTCTAACTCATAATTTTGAAAAAACTCGGAAATAGCTTAAGTGGCCGGAGTATAAAGTTTTAATTCTTGAAAACGTACTCTTCCGAGCATCTCCTCGTAAACGGTGGCAATCGGCTTCATTTCGGACCATTGTTCAATTTATTTTACTTCATCAGATCACAGTACACAATTCAAATAGCGCAGAGAAAAGTCAAGATTCATTTCACTCATGAAATGTTTACAATATCACCATAAATTGTATGGTCGTATACAACAAGCCCTTTCTCTACATAAAAATTTACCCAGACGAACCAAAACTAAAATGACAGCAACTTCACAAGAGTTTTCTGATTTCTTAAGGTAAACTACTTATTAACATATCAACATAAGGCAAACTATACATATATTTACATGCTTCCATAGCCCTTTTTTCATCTCGAAACCATGCATGTTCAGATGCTCTAAACTGCATCCAGATACCCAGTTATAGGCCAAGAGCATGTTAGTTTTCAAGTGTGACTCCAGGACCCCAAAAAAATCATAGTCCTGATGGGATCTTCTATCCCAGATCGCTGGTTCCGTTTTTCAGTCTCTCTAGAAATGCGATTTCTCCTCCCTCTGGTGCCTACCTGATCCTTTTCACCTTGGTTTCCAGCCATGGCTAACACGGCCGAGTCATAAGCTTCCTTTAGCCTCTCTCTTATGATCATCGGTCTCTTTGATTCCCCGAGTTTCAGCAAAGCAATCTCTTGAGGTTTCATCCTTAGTCAGAGTTCTGGTTGCAGGTGAAGAAGTCTACTAAAGTGAAGTAAAACTCAATAGAGCCTGAGCACAAATTTATAGACAAGATAAAGGAAGGAAATCATAACTTTAGATGCACAATTCTGAAAATGGGTGGTGCTTTTACTACTGATGCAGACATAGATTCCCAAGTTTGTGGATGACAACAAAACCGCACTAATTTTAGTGGCAAAAAAAGCGTTTCAGCATCTTCTCCACCACATTTGCAAGTGATAAGAAGCCTTAGCTCTTAAGATAGTTTACCTCTTATAGATACATATAAAAAGTGTTTGAATCGAATATATGATCCACATAATCAACCTACACAATCAGACTAGCTGCTCTTGCTGCTAGAGGTTAGAATTTAGCACAGCTAATACACAACATAATCAACCTACACAATCAGACTAGCTGCTCTTGCTGCTAGAGGTTAGAATTTAGCACAGCTAATACACAAATTATTGCCATATAATCTAATATCTAGTTATAATATCCCAAAAATGTACAGATAAAGAATCAGATTCACTTTAAAAGTGTGTAACATGGAATACAGCCTACAAAATAAAGCATATCATATCAAGTTATTGTCAAGACTAGTATGCTGTGTCCACAGCATCTTTCATGGATAAGATTTTGCACTCATAGAACAGGCTTTAATAATAAGAAATTGCACTCAATGATAAAATCACACCTTTCTTCCTTCCAATCTTCCAATTTCAAATTATAAAGGAGTCAAGAAAATAACACATCCTTGAAACAAAGTAATAATCCCTCTTCAAACAACATTGTTACAACAAAGCAAACAGACAAATATCGTAATGCTTAATAACATGATAAGGGTGATAGGGATAACACAATAACCTATTACTTAGTTAATAAGATATTCAGTCATATAACACGATGGAGCTTTTGGTATTGTTATCCAGAACATAAAGAGTCATTGACCAACCCATTGAAAGAAAATGACACAATGAAAGGCAGGATGATTCCAGACATGAGTAACATTCTTGCACGTATAGAAAATCTAGTGAACCATTCACAAAATATTTTGGTTTTAGACAGCAAATACTAATGAAAGTATGCCTTGCCAATATGTAATACTCCGCACATTTCAAGCTTCTAAGGAGTAAACTATACCACATTCGAAATCATAAAAAAATCTTTCTGCAAATGATAACACCAGCAAGAATTGATACGAAAGATAAAAGAGCGCCCTGTCTCGAGAGAGCAAATTCAGTCCATGTCAAGGGCTTTGTCACCTGGGCTAAAACTTTCTGAAACTCCTCATTCAGCTCGTACAGTGATCCCGTGTTATCAATGACAAAATCTGCTTTGGTTCTTTTGATGTCAAGAGACATCTGAGCGTTAATCCTGCTTTTAGCATCATCTTCTGTTGCTCCATCTCTAGCTATCAACCGTTGGAGCTGTGTCTTGGGATCAACCCAAACAACAACGATGGGGCTTGTCCACTTGTCCATCTTGGCTTCAAACAACAAAGGCACATCGAGTACAATGACTTTACTTCCCCTCACCCAGAGCTTCAACACTTCCATGAGAATACCTGATGAGATGAACGGAGCCATCAACCTACAATGAAAAGCACAAGTCTCAGCTTTCACAACTCAACTAAACAGATAACCAACACTAATCTCTCAAATAAGTGTCTTTCCTAAAAACTCTAGACAAAACAATATTCAACCTCCAAATTTGTTCATCAGATAATGCACTTTTCCATTCCCCTAACAGACTGTTATATGCAATTTCCATTCCCCTAAACCAAGAATGAATATATTTCCATCTTATATGATCAAGACACATGGTATCCTTAATTTTCATCCTAAACATCTTCCTTACATAATTAGACATACATCAATCATGCCCAAACTATTCTACTCTTTTTTCATCCCATTGTATATATCTTAACGTTATGCATAAGCCACAAACTCTTTAGCCAAACATCATGATATAAATCTTAACAGAAAAAGCTTTCGTGTGCATATGAGCTACTTCATTTCTAACGGTTTCATAACCTAAAGATATGAGCTCAAATCATGATAATCTTTACCTGTTAAGTAGCTGGCGCTTTTCATGATCATTGAACACAATGCGGCCTAATTTGAGGCGATCAACCTCGCCGTCCGGCAGCAGGATATCGGGGCCAAACGCATCCACCACCTTTTTCCAACCACCACTATCCTTCTTCAAAACATCCTGCAGCAGCAAATAGGATCCAGCATAATCAAACCTTCCTCTAAATAAACGAATAATTTACAAAAACTGAACACTGAAAACAGCAGAAGAAGTAAGCACAAAGCAAAGTGAGAATAGACTAACACGAGCGATGACGTCGGCGTCAACGACTGGAACGCCGTGGGATTTGAAAAGGTTTGAAACCGTACTCTTCCCGGAGCCGATCCCGCCGGTCAGCCCAACCATCCTCATTGTTATTTTCGATATGAAACTTCTACGGCGTTTGATCGGTGGAATCGGCGCGGGGAATGGGCGGAGCCGGAAGGTTTTTGCGGGAAGAAGAGCTGAAAGATCGATCGATTTGACGATTTGGTCCGGCGAGAATATCATTATCCAACGCTCTGTTTTCTGGTCTTTGAAGTCGTCAATTATAATTTCTAAATCATGACAGCGTAAACAAGAAGCGCATCTGGTGTAGTGGTATCATAGTACCCTCCCACGGTACTGACCAGGGTTCGATTCCCTGGATGCGCACTTTACTTCTTTTTTCCAATTTCTTTTTCCAGCCTAAATTTAGGGTGTGTTTGGCTTTACTTTTTAACCTTACTTCAAAGTAAAGTGGTTTTTTGTGTTTGGTAAGTTGCTAAAAACCAGCATATTTAGGAAGTAAGTATAAGTTATTTTTAGCATCAAAAGTAGAAGTAGGTCATGTCAAATTTTTTAAAAAGTACTTTCTTAGCCTACTTTGCTCGGCTCCACCAAACAGAGCCTTAATCCCATAATGTTTGTTCAGTTAACATTTTTTGCATAACCATATGATCCCAATCTTTAATTGTTAATTTGACATTTTTAAAAAAATTAGGATAATTTGTTTGGTAGCTAGTTCAAAAAACAATTTGTTGACAAACTTAAAACAGCTTCAACCTCCCATCTTCTTCAACTAGGCTAGAAATCCTTTCTGCTGCAGCTCTCAGTGTATCCACACTTTTGCAGAATGCAAACCGGATGTATCGACTTCGGTAGCTAAGTTCATCCGATGGAGAAGAACTCCCATGGAAAAATCCGCGTCCTGGTACAGCCACCACCTCGGCTTTTCTTATCATTTCCTCCACAAATTCCACCTGCAAATGAAAATATGATATTGATACTTCACGCTCGAGACTGCGTTTCACTATCCACTACACACAAAAATAGGCCTGAGCAGTCGAATGGTACTTACATCAGAAAGAGTGCATGTCTTGGGAAGCTCCACAAACGCGAAAAAGGCACCCATTGGCTTGAAATCAATGGGGAAGCCAACCTTGCCGAGCAACTCAATAATGAAATCCCTTTTGGATTTATAGTCCTGACAATATCCAAACTCAACCATGCGTGCAGGATACTGAGCAGTGAGATGTAAGTAAGTTGGGTTGGATTATGATTTCATACCTTTCTTAATGCTTCAAAGAATTCAGGAGGACTTCTTAGCGCGGTCAGGGCAGCTTCTTGGAAAGGTGCTGGAGCGGAATCTGTGATCTTTATGTGGATGTTCCGAATAGCTAATGCAATGCCAGGTGATGCTATAGCCCATCCAATCCTCCAACCTGAATACAAACATCATACAACAAAAATATACTTTTGCCATTTCTAAGCTAGTTTAAGGCTAGAAATAGACCCATGGTTTACCACACAAACCAGAAGCCATGAGAAACGGTTTTATCCAGCTGGTATGAACAAACATGGTGTTTTGTCTAGCTAGCATGAATAAATGCGTTGGTACGATTCAGATTATGTACCTGTTACACTGAAAGTTTTCGACAAGGATGATGTGATAATAGTCCTCTTCTGCATTTCTGGGAGGGACGCAAGAGATATATGCCTTTCCTTTTCAAAAGTTATATGCTCATACACCTGCAGAAATTATCAAAGGTATAATACAAACCAAAATAAAGCTAGTCAAGACACCAATCTGTTCACTTCAGACCTAAAATCCCTCAATGTAGATGCATCATATCGAGTTTATAAAATCGTCCATTCAGAGGAAATTATAATTAAAAGCCACCTAACCATCCTCAAAAACAATCGATTCATCTATTTGTGACAGAACACATGTTTTCCTACTTTGTAATGCAATGTCAATCACAATACGCACCTGGCATTTTACAAGATTTAAGGTATCTTTGGAGGACAAATTTAAAAAAATACAGTTTATGCAAAAAATCAAATGACTGTGAGAATTCTACAAGCTTATACCTCATCTGTCACAGCTAAAATATCCCGGGATATGCAAGCTCTCGCGATTATCTCAAGCTCATCCTTGCTGAACACTTTCCCTGTCGGATTGTGAGGGCTGGCATCGTTACATATTAGCATAATCTTCTAGTCAAATGAATGACTGTTACAAAATCTCCAAAGAATAATATATAATCATATATACCTGTTCAGCACTATAGCTTTGGTCCTGGCAGTAAAAGCCTTGGTTAATTTGTCAAGATTGAGCTTCCATTGAGGAGGATCTAGGGCAACATATACCTGTACCAAGTGGATTTCCAAAAACATTATCATCTTACAAACTACACTAAAAATCATCTGTCCATACACCTACATAATCTTGTTACGGATCTCCATGAAACATGGTTGACTCTTAAGGTACTTAACTACATGGAACTGAAAATGATGAAACTAATATTTCAAAACATAATTGAAATTAAAAATATATATATCATAATACTATTGCTTACCTATCAATCAAATTTTATGATATACAAAAAATAATCCATGAGAAGTGAGTAAAGTTTAGGAAAAATGTATGATTAACTCACCGGTACTCCTCCGGCCAATCTAATACATGTGTCATATGTCTCATAGGAAGGATCAAACAGTATAACTTCATCGCCCCGATCAATAACTGAGGCAGAGAATGTTCTAATCAAAAGATTCAAAACTCTCACACACTGAGAATGTTTCAATACATACACTATACACAGAAAATTCCTACCTGCAAAGATCGAGGCGGAAAACGCCTCAGATTGACCGCAGCAAATAGCAATGTCTGTCAAAGGATCAATATCTAGACCTTGTGTTTCTTTCATTTTGGTTGACACGCACTCACACAGTCCTTGAACATGCCTTCAATCATTAAATCCTCCATTATGATTATGATAACTCCTAAAATTGTTAATTATATATCAGTGGTCAAATTATTTGCGGAGTACCTGTACTGATTGAAGTCGGAATTAATGGCGGAGACGGCGGCGCTTTTGACATGCGGCGGTGCGGGGAAGTCCGGGAAGCCTTCGGCGAGGTTGATGGCGTCGCACCGTTCTGCCAGGTAGGACAGCTGCTGAATCGGTGACGGCTTAAGAGTCTTCGCCACCGTGGACAGTTTCTTCTCCTCAGTTTCCATTTCCGCCGGTGTCGTGACGGCGAGGTTCTGCGATTGGCCTTATCCGTTTGTGTTCCCGCCAGGAGTACCTATTAATATCATTTCGATTTTTCTAGATTTAGATTTCATTTTACCACCTGTACAATGTGACCATTCATTTTGTCAGAAATTTTGATTGTTCAATTCAACTTCATTTGGTGTTGATCTAGAATAAATCATTTGTTAAATTCATTGTAACATATATTTTTAAACAAACAAATATTTATTCATGACTAACTAGTTAATGGGCTCCATCGTATATTGTGCAGTGTGCTTGAGCTATTGTTTTAATAAAGTAATTTAAATTAATGTAATATATACAACGGTAAATATAATGAAATTGAAGATAAATATTACAATTATGATTAAAAAACAATTGAATTTCAAAAAATAATTTAAAACTATTAAAAAAATGTGAAAATGAACTATTCCATCCAAATTAAATAACAAAATAAGGAAAATCTATAAAAAAATATATATAAAGAGCCAAACAAACCCAAAAATACTATTGTAATATATAAATGTAAGGAATCACTTTAAATAGTTGATCTCCTAAATTTTATCCTAGTTTGAGCTTCTTGTTACCATTGTTGTGTTTTCCTTAAATTCCTTGAGTTTAGTATTTGAATAATAGTAATATCATCATCAAGATCTTATTAAATGTCAATTTTAACGTATTTAATGGTCTGGTTTTTTTCTTCACTTGATTTGATATTCCATATTTGTTTGATTGATATATTTCATTTTCAAAATCTTCTTCCATAACTAACATAGTTGGATTTAATACGAAATAAATCCCATCAATAATATGGTATAATATAGTTGAATATATCTCATGTAATAAATATCCAAATTTATAGTATTATTGATGGGATTTTACTCAACTAAATTAGGGATAGTTGTCAATGATAGTGTCAGTCAAGAAGAACGTTGAACAAATAAACAGTTTGACTTGGTCAAATATTGATTGGAGGCGCCATTTCACTTGCCTGCGGTCAAGACACCATTTCCCTGATCAAGAATTAGCCCAGGAATTTATGTGTTTGCAAAGAAGTCATCATCTTCGTTCATGCTCCATAAATCTCCCCCACTTGTCCATTTTCTGCCGCACCAACACAAAAACATGATTTCAACCACCTCAATTCAACGTTGTTGCTCATTAATTGCCGCCTAGCCTTCTTCCTCATCCTTACGTTGTTGCTCATTTTACCTAGGATGCCCATGCACTCCGGCTCAAGCCAGGTACCATGCCAGGCCTACGTCTACTTCCGGGCGCAGGCGCCTGGACTACCTCGCCCTCGCCGCTCGTCCCCGACCAGCCCCTCCTCGTACCCGTCACCTGCGGCTGCAACCCGGCCCATCAACGCTTCCTTCGGAAACCTCTCCTTCACCGGAATAAACTACACTATCCTTTCCGGCAACACCTACTGGAAAATCTCCACGCAGTATTTTCAGAGCCTCACCACGTACAAAGGCATCATTGGCGTTGAAGTGTATGCGATCAAGAAGTTGAATGGCGAAATATATGCGATCAAGAAGTTGAATTGGAATGCCTATGAAGAGCTCAAGGGCGCTCATAACGACCATGTCTCTCTCGGCAATCATGAATGTCGACAATCCTTGAATATTTTGCTGAAAAAGGACTTCTAGAGAGTATTAGTGTAAAATATTTTGTGTCCTTAATTATTAACATGAAATATTTAGCACATACTCAAAATAAATGCTAGGGTGTAGTATAAAATATTTTGCGTCTTAATTAGGTAATTACAGACGTCAAATATATCACACATAATTTGATTGTCGAACAAATTTTAGTCATTCTAAATAAGTGAATGATAAACTACCTAAAGTACATGTTAGAGGTAAAAAGTTAATATCATAAAGTATTAATAAATTATCATATTAATAGTACATATATAAAGAGAATTCGATTCAGTTTTTCGTGTGTAAAAAGGTAGGTTTGTAAATTTACTTTTAGTTCTTTGTTGAACATAATTTAATTTTCCAAATATATACAATATTCATATACATATAAAAGGGTATTTTAGAAATCGTACACTCATCTAATTTGGTAAGATTGATTTTAGTCACCATATAAAGATTATGGCCCTGTTTACTAGAGCTTATTTCTTGATGTACTGAACTGAACTGAACTGAATTGAACTGAACTGAACTGAACTGAACTGAATTGAACTGAACTGAACTGAAGTGAAAATTGATGTATTGAAAAATGGAATCAGCATGACTGAATTAACCTGAATTTCATCAAATTGCATTTTCACTGAACTGAACTGAACTGAACTGAATTGAACTGAACTGAATTGAACTGAACTGAACTGAACTGATCTACAGATAAGCTCTGGTAAACAGGGCCTATAACTTTAGAAATTTTACATGAAAATAATGGTAGACTAATTTTAATTGCCTTATAAGTAAATTTTTCTTTTTAAAGTTTCCATATAGTTTAAAGTTTTAATTAAAATGGGCAAGAAGATATTTATTTTTCATTTAAAAGTTGTCATATATATATATATATATTTTCATTTGTTTATAGTAGTAATATGTTTTACTATTACTAGTTATCTTGAAAGCCAATTAGCTCAAATGGTAGAGAATTATGGAAATGCACAATTATGTGGGGTTCGAATCCCTCATTGGTTATCGATACATTCTGTTATCTTGGAGTGCACTTCGGTGAAGGTTTTTCCATTTTGAGATGAACTTTGTCATTTATCATTTGTGTCCAATAAATTCGACCAACTTGCTTTTAGAGCTGTCCATAACACTTCCAGTTATCTGGCTTTGAGGGGCCAGAGCCCCATAGATTGGCAACGGCGACTTCGAAACGACGTCGTTTCGTGTTTTGAATTATTTAAAAAAATTGAAGATTTAATAAGTAATTTTTAACTAAATAAATAGCCCAAAAGAGAGGTAGACGTTAGACGACTTCAACGTAAATTTTCCAGAATCCCACAGCAACTATGTTAATCTGTTCAAAGCAAGCAGCGCCGACCGAATCTGTTCCTGCAACTACCATCCACCGCTGACTGTCGTAAACCTTGCCCCATTTGAAATATAATCCTGGTTCCGCCACTGATTAGATGTTTTGAATCATAGTGAATACATATCATAAGAATAAATATGAAAAATAAGGAAAATAGTAAATACATGTCATTAGACTTGAAGAAAAATTACAATGTATGATCAAATTTTTTAAAACTAAACTTCATAAATGACAAATGCATTCGTTGTAAATAATGATGCTAATTGAGATTTTGGCCCTGTTTACTAGAGCTTATCTGTAGATCAGTTCAGTTCAATTCAGTTCAGTTCAGTTCAATTCAGTTCAGTTCAATTCAGTTCAGTTCAGTTCAGTTCAGTTCAGTTCAGTGAAATGTAACTTGATGAAATTCAGGTTAATTCAGTCATGCTGATTCCATTTTTCAATACATCAATTTTACTTCAGTTCAGTTCAGTTCAGTTCAGTTCAATTCAATTCAGTTCAGTTTAGTACCATCAAGAAATAAGCTCTAGTAAACAGGGCCTTTTTAGTTTCCAAAAACAATTAACGTAGTATCAAAATGGAAAAATATATAATTAATAAATGAAAGTTGCATTCACCAAGTTTCAAAAACTACCCTATTTGCATCTGAAATCATTTTTTTACCCCTACTTCAAGAAAACTCTCCAGGTTTAGTCTGAGAATCTTGAACCACCTTAACAGACGGTTTAAAGTGAGAAACATCATCATCATCCCAGCGTTTGGCCTCCCAGTCTTCTTCATTGTCTTCTTTCTCAACCTCATTATTCCCAATTATTACAGAAGCTCTGGTTCTTTGGTTTCTACATCTGTATAGCAGCTTGGGGCAACTTTCTAGGCTGTAATAATCTCGAAGCATCGGATCGAACCTTGTTCTCCTCAATCTGTTTCCGATGAGCTTCGAGTTTACGCTGCGCCTCCTTCTGTTTTCTGGTGACCGGCTTGCCTTCTAGCTTCTTCTGCAACGTTTTCTGCTTCTCCTTTTCCTTCTTCACTCTTTTCTTTTCTTCTGCTAATCTTTTAAGCTTTTCTTGCTGGCGCTTTTCTTCTTCCTCCTTCCTTAATCTCTCCTCCTCTTCTCGTACCTTATTTCCTTCGGCTTCCTTCCTCCTCACGATCTTCGCCTGAATATCCCTGACATGTTTAGGGATTTTCGTGTCGGTTTTCGTGTTGGTTTTGCTCTCCTCGGCCTTTTCTTCTAGAATAGAAGCCTTTTTTGCTCTCTCCTTTTCCTTCTTCTTCCTGTTCTTCTTAGCTGCCGCGGACTCCACAGTTCCTGTGGAGCACTCCCCCGTTTCCACGGATTTTGGAGCGTGCTCCACGGGAACAACGGGATCACTGATCGATGCTGATGAGTATTGATCATCATCGATCGGTAAATTCTGCTTCGGGGATCCGGAAACCGGATCATCACGGTTTTTTTTTGTTACCCATCTAGATGTTTTGGCTAGTGAAGAAAAGATTGGCGGTAAAATTCCAGGTTTATCGAAGCCCTAAGGCAAAATCTCAACTTCCTGGTATTATTTGAAACCCTAGAAATCAACAAGCGGTTGAAATTTTGGTGTACGGTGGGTGAATCCAGGCGTGCTTATATAGGGTTTAACCGCTGATTCTTCTCAGAGTCGTTGTTGGATTTGGGAAAATTGTTGATGCTAAACCTTAATACAAATAGGATTCAAAGGCCCATAAAAATTTCTAAATTGCTGAATGAAGCCCAAAATTCCCCTCAAATTACTATAATGCCCCTTATATTTAGCTTATTAGTTGAATATTAAATACATTACTTGAACAAAGCAATTGATTCTTAATTAGAAAACTTGATTATTCCAATATAATCAAGTTGGAAATTTATGTTATATACCATTTTCTTGATTACACCATGTGAGTTGGAAATTTATGTTATATACAGTTTCGATAATATTTTAATACCATAATCAATATCGGTAAATTGGAATTTAACGGGTATTGGAATAATTAAATTATGGAATTAACCAAGAATCCAATTTTAAGAAAAAATGTTAATATCTTAAGAGGTCACATAAATTAACGGTTGTTAATATATTGACGGAAGGTAATCAATAAATTGTGGTATATACATAATTTATACCATAATGACGCGTATTAAATTTACTATATTTATAAAATGACGGCTTAAGATATATATCATTATATGACGACGAAATGTTACTTTATACGAAACGAAACGATATCGTTTATTCCACACACTTTTTGAAGTGAATAACTATTCAAGTTCCCTTTATGGTATATACATAATTTATACCATAATGACGAGTATTAAATTTACTATATTTATAAAATGACGGCTTAAGATATATATCATTATATGACGACGAAATGTTACTTTATACGAAACGAAATGATATTGTTGATTCCACACACTTTTTGAAGTGAATAACTATTCAAGTTCCCTTTAGGGACAATAATATCATTAGAAATTCGCTAATGTCTAAACCTCCAATATTTTTACTGAAGATTTTTAAAAATAGGAACTTCGATTATTTAACTATTATAATTTGATTCTAGTGGGGAAAAAATTTACCTCATTGTGGTGGGGCCGTGTAAATGAACTGAACCGTTCGTGAACAACTCGCGAACAACTCGGTCAAAGTTCGTTTTCAAACTCGGTTTGACCAGTTCGAATTCGAACTCGAGCTTGTTCGTCTATATACGAGTTCGAACTCGAACTCATACGAGCCAGTTTGATAAGCTCGTCGAGTAGGTCGAATATAATTTTTATGTAGAATTTTTATATAAGTAAATTGAATTTTTTTAATGATTCATGTTCTAGTTAACAAGTTCGAACTAGCTCGAGTTCGAGTTCGAACTAGACTCTTTATCGAGCTCAAGAGTCGAGCTCGAACTTTCTAAAAGTCAGACGAACTGAGCTCGACCTAAAATATCTCAACTCGATCACGAACAGGCAAAACGAACTCGAACTCGAACACAGTTCTGTTCGACCTCGACTCGACTCGTTTACAACCCTAGGTGGGGTACCGTAGTTGTGAGATGCGGCGATAATATGTATAACATATGATTTGTTGGAAAAAAACAATTTAAATACAATTATACAAAATGCTTAAGTAATTTATGGTTGAGGGGTTAATAGGTGGTTAATGACCATTTGAAATAGTTAAGAACTGATTTTATAATTGGTTAAGAGTTTATTCATAACCTTAATAGATGCATATAACAACTGCATAATACATTGAGACATTTAGTCATATCTATACTTAAGTTAGGAGAGTTTCGGTGGTCATTATGAGTACTCCAAACATCAACAAGAATTGACGTACGTCAATAACAATCTTTACTTGAAATGTGAATCCTAATTGAGCGTATTTTGTGAGGTATATTTGAAATATGGATCCCACCATATATGTGTACTGTTGATAGAATACATATGGTTTTACATCTAGAATTGCAAATTGTTATTCTAACTACAAACATTTTAATTTGTCCGAATATTTACCATGCTTGAGTAATTTTTTTTTTGAAACGCACGCTGAGCATGGTAATATAAAAAACTTATTTTCCTAAACCTCTTATGCTACCTAACTGCAACGAAGTCAAATAAATTATACTAGGTTGAGTTTCACCATTACAACCTTAACTAAAAAACTTGGGAAGAACATACAGTAGCTGTGATAAACTAGGATGTGGTCATTTAAAATTACATACTCCTATAAAAGTAAAAAAAGTAAAAAAACCATAAAGTGCATGCGGTCATTAGACTGAGGCATGGTATGGCGCGAGCCCATGCCACTCACTAGTTTTCGTGGGAAATACTCAAACCTGCGAGCCCACAAACACAAAGGCCCACGGCCCACCCACTTTCTTGCGATTTGCAACAAAGCAGTTCCATGCCCCGGTGTCCGCGTCGTCTGTCTCGAGGATCTCTCAAAATTCTCTCACAGTAATTAAGGGAAAGCGCTACTGCGTGACTGTGTGCGCGGTGGAGTGGCGAGATTTCACACCACCGCTCTATCATTGCTTGAAAACGAAACCTCACCGTCTACTGCGACCTATTTCGAGGTGATTATTCGATCACCGATCGTTGATCGGAGCGGCGGTGCGTGTGCAAGTGTGTGTTTACACGCACAATTTCACTTCTCGGTGCGTGTTGCCGGGGCTTGGGGTTTTATACCCGGATCGGGGAGGAGCGTTGAGCAACAATGTCTCTCAGGCCGACCGCTAGGACCGAGGTTCGCCGGAGCAAGTACAAGGTGGCGGTGGACGCCGAGGAAGGTCGCCGGAGGAGAGAGGATGGCATGATCGAGATCCGGAAGAACAGGAGGGAGGAGAATTTGCTGAAGAAGCGGCGCGAGGGGCAAGTTCAGCAGCAGTTTCCGAGCACTGGCACAGCTCAAGTTGAAAAGAAGGTTGCTTTGGATTCTGCCTTTAATTATAACTGCAGCATTACAAATTCTGTTTGTATTTATCCCTGAAATGATTTTAATACTCTTTAGCCTCTGCATGTATTTATTCTCTGGAGCTGTATTGAAATCTAAATGTTCTATAGCAGAGGATTTTAGGTGAATTTTACTTATGAATAGACTGTAGTTGATGCTAGAGTGTTTTATTGCATTAGGGTGTGTTTTTCAAATTTGTTGCTTACTCTCTTTATTGTTAACTTTCAGTTGGAAAGTCTTCCATCTATGGTTGCTGGGGTTCAGTCAAATGATCCCGCTGCACAGCTGGAAGCCACAACTCAGTTCCGGAAGCTCCTCTCAATTGGTATACATCTTCCCATTTGAGTCTTTATTAGTTTATTGGTCATGTTCTGTTTAGATTGTTTCTTTTTTAGCTGTGTAGTTAAATGCAATAGGCACACTACTGCACGCAAGGTGTGCTCATCTGAATGAATTGAGGCGCAAAATATTTGAAAGTTTTTGTGGCATTATCTGGTAGATAAAAACAAAGTTATGATCATAACAAATGTCACTTAAATGGATAGCTAATGTCGCTCTCCTCAACGGACTTCCGCTGTTGTGTTTACTATTATTTAGTTCTCAATAGTTTGAAAAGACTATTTAATCCTTAAATACTTTACTAGATATTGAAAATGCTACTATTATAGTGGGTTAAAGTCATTATGTTTGTTTTCTTTCGAAAAAGTCACTGGTAGCATTTATTAGTCTAGTATCCCGACATCAAAGGTTTTATATTGCTATAGAAGTCAAGGCCTCATTGAAAAAGAGAATAAAAATCTCAGTTATAAAAGATGTGGAAATTTTAACGTGAAAGTGCACTGGCCATGTGTCTAATTATTATCTTTTTGACGTCACTTTTCTCTTACATTACAGAACGCAATCCTCCCATTGAGGAGGTGATACAATCCGGAGTTGTGCCCTGGTTTGTTCAGTTTCTTGCTAAAGACGATCATCCTCAGCTTCAGGTCTGTATTTGGATATGAATTTTTTTGTTGTTTTGGACAATTTGATTTTTGGTCTGATTCCAATTTATTATTGCTGAGATGATTCAGTTTGAGGCTGCTTGGGCTCTTACAAACATTGCATCTGGGACATCTGAGAATACGAAGGTTGTGATTGACCATGGGGCTGTTCCAATCTTTGTTAATCTTCTTAGCTCTTCAAGTGACGATGTTCGTGAACAGGTATGTTTGTCTTAAAATTCATGTTTAATTTTTCTGTCCCACCTTAGCATTAGTGAATGTTATGCAGGAATCATAAAGGAGGAATACAAATAAATGATGAAGAAAGGTAATTTAAATGAGTGGAATAGAATGTATTAAATATTTTCAAACCCAGATTAAGCAAAGTAGGACAAATTAATTGGTATCCAGAAAAGGAATGTAAGTCATTAATAGTGATTTCTCTATACTGACTCTTGCACTGTCCCCGCTCGCAGTCAGTCTTATTTTGTATAACAACTAATTTCATATGGAATTCTGTTGGATTGTGTAGGCAGTTTGGGCACTAGGAAATGTTGCAGGGGATTCCCCCAGATGCCGTGATATTGTTCTCCGACTGGGAGCCTTAATGCCATTGCTGGCTCAGTTTAATGAGCGTGCAAAGCTGTCGATGTTACGGAATGCAACCTGGACCCTGTCAAACTTTTGCAGAGGCAAACCACAGCCTTTTTTCGAGGAGGTTAGATTTGTTGGGTGTGTCCCAATTTTAGATGTCATTTTCCAGTTGGCCTATTTTGGCATCTTCATTCTCACAATGGAATTTGGAAACTTCTGAGCAGACTCGACCTGCCCTACCTACTCTGTCCCGTCTGATACACTCAAGTGATGAAGAAGTTCTGACAGATGCATGCTGGGCACTTTCATACCTCTCTGATGGTACCAATGACAAAATCCAAGCTGTGATTGATGCTGGTGTTTGTCCTCGCCTTGTTGAGCTTCTCCAGTTAGTCATCAAATCTATTTTCCACTACTTTTTCTTGCTGAATGCATTTTTTTAATGAAGTCTCCTCTTAAGAGTTTCTTGATGTTTTTGTTGGGTTGTTATGATGGGGTTTTAGTCATCCTTCTCCAACTGTTCTCGTTCCTGCATTGCGCTGTGTTGGTAATATTGTTACTGGGGATGATACGCAGACTCAGGTAATAATGAAACCACTTCTGCATTATCCTCATTTTATTTTGATTAAATACTCTACTATTGGTAATCACTTCATGTGCGTATCTATTGATGCATCAGTGTATTAGAGTTGAAAGGTTTAAGTCAATGTTTCATATATTTTCAATTCAGAATGTATCAGGAATTTTTCTTTAATGAGGCTTTGCCTACTCTAGGGCTACATTTAGAAACCATTGAAACTTTGGGAGTTTTATACTCGTGAAACAGTGGGTTTTGCAGTCCCAATTTCTGAGCATGGAAGTATACATTTGGAGCATATCATATTAATTGAGCAGTGTTAATCAGTTTAATATCTGCACAGTAGTTCAGTCTAAGCCCCTGTTTCATAATTAGAGCCACAAATCGACAATTGTGGTTCTAATTCTAGTGCAGATGAAGTAGTAGAAAATGTGTTGTATTGTTAGCGTAAATGGTTTTGGTCCCTAGTAGTGCATTTGAGTACATGCTTAGGGGTTAATTTCTCGTTAGCTATGATGATTTAGACGTTAATATGGTCTCTATTTGGCAATTTACAGGTTATCATCGACAGCAATGCTCTTCCTTATCTAAAGAACTTGATGACCCAGCACCATAAGAAAAGCATTAAAAAGGAAGCTTGCTGGACTGTCTCAAACATCACTGCTGGAAATAAGAATCAAATTCAGGTAACAACCTTGATACTAAATAACATAACGTGGACAACTTCTTTGCTACTTAAAAAACTCTCAGAAGCTTTACATTCTTTGTCAATGAGTATTGTGTAGTGGATCCTGCTTCTTAATGTCCAAATTATTAGTATTGTGTAGTGGACTACCACCTTGTATTTCCGCAAGGTTAATTTTATAGAACTCAAGACTGACTGCTTTTTTTAATTTGGAAAGAAGAAATACTGGATGAATTATTTTGCCATTAAAGTGTTTATGAACTTAATGTGCAGGCTGTGATTGAAGCTGGTATTATTTCTCCCCTTGTTCAACTGCTGCTGCATGCTGAGTTTGAGATTAAAAAAGAGGCTGCCTGGGCTGTTTCAAATGCTACATCTGGCGGAAGTCATGATCAGATCAAGTATGTTTACCTCATAATTCACGTCTTCTTGTTTATTGAGCGTGCACTTATCTTAACTGTGGGCTTCATTTCTTGTATTCCACAGGTTCTTGGTGAGCCAGGGCTGCGTAAAGCCATTGTGTGATCTTCTTGTCTGTCCTGACCCGAGGATTGTCACTGTCTGCCTGGAAGGTCTGGAAAACATTTTGAAGGTTGGAGAAGCTGAGAAGAACCTGGGTAACACAGGGGACGTGAATTCATTTGCTCAGCTGATCGATGACGCTGATGGTTTGGAGAAAATTGAAACCCTCCAGAGCCATGACAACAATGAAATCTATGAAAAAGCTGTGAAGATCCTTGAAACATATTGGGTTGAAGAGGATGATGAGCAGCTGCCTTCAGGTGAAGCTCCACAGCCAACATTCGACTTTGGTGGAAACAATGTCTCTGCTCCACCTGGAGGATTCCAGTTTGGTTAAATCAACATCAAAGATGGGTATGTCCGGAATTTTGGTTGGATATATATTGGTTTCATTGTCTGTATACATGTTTTTTACTAGTTAGAAAATAATATTTACGAGTACAAGAGAACACAAAGTGTCATGGTCAGTGTGGTGTGATACTTATATACTATGTTTTAGTTGGTTTCTGTGCTTGGTGGCTTTACAGTTTTCTTCTCAAATATTAAAGACCTCAATGTTAACCTTTTTTTGCAGGTGGAAGTGCTGGATGACTCTGTTAGCTTGTTTTGAAGATGAATGGAAGTTGATTGGTCCTCCTCCTCGATGGCTCAATTGGAACTGGAACATTGTGTTTTTTTATGTCAAATCGGTGACCCTCTTTCACTGCTTCTGCTAAGAAAGATGGCTTGCCGAAATGCTGTCTGAGTCTTTTGTCATCGCCTCCCTAAAGAGCTCGATGAGTATATTGTAAACTTAGAGTCTGGAGTTTTCATCCTGTAAATGCTGGGATTATGTTCTCTCATCAAACTTTTGTGTCTGCATGTTTTCTATACATGATGATGGATAAATGTGAAGAGGTGTAACTTTGTTATATTTATGAAAAAATATATTTTGGCATATTTTCAGCTGGTTCCCCAAAGACAAAAAGTGCTGTGTGATTGAAAATTGCATTTTATGATTTTATATTACCTCCCGGAAAGAACCTGGAATTTTCCGTTTCTACGTTATCTTAGATTCTTAGTGTAGGAAATTTCCATAACGAAATCCTAGTGAAGATGTGTTTTGTTTTACACAAACCACATTTCCTTAGATAAGCCACTGAGATTAGAGACAAAAGTCTACAACGCTATATGAACTAGTCCTTCAGGCAAGAATGTTGAGAATCCCATGAAGCTAACACAAGGAAAGCTTCTGAAATCCCTACAACAGAGAATGCTGAGCAGCAGGCACCACCATTATCTGAATGAGGAAGAGGAGCCTGATCTCTCCAAGGGGATGTTCTACTGGTGGAGATCGGCCTCGAAATTCGACCAATGCGCGAAGCTCAAATGGGAGCTCCCCGACATCTCGAAGATCTCACCGACCTGCAAGATTCTGAGGGAGATGGAGCGGATCGCGTCCATTGCCTCGGAAGGCCTGCCTGAGCTCCGGCAGAAGCTCCTCAGCTACCGCTCGGGTGACCTCTGGCTGCCGATTGGCGGGTTGGAGAAAACCGACGTTGAAATCCCGCCTCTCAACACCATCCTTCTGGTTGGTTTCCATAATGCTGGCAAGAGCTCGCTTGTCAACCTTATGTACAGCGTTTTGGGCCAATCTGGAGTCATCCCCTTTGCTCAAACCAGCCAAACTTCTACTGGTATAATGTCTGAGGGAGGTAAGTACATACATTCCCTCAGAGTAGGCTTCATTTTTTTTGATTTTTTTTCATCACTGAACTCATAAAAGTAGCATGATAAAACCAAAAAAGAGTATCAAAAGAGCAAGACTAAAATAAGGTCATGTTATCTTGAGCTTATTAGCATAGCAGTTCAGTAAAAAAAAACAGTTTCACGAAATCCAGGTTAATTTAGTCATTCGGATTCTATTTTCTATACATTAATTTTCACTTCAATTTATTTCAATTTAGTTAAGTTCAGCAAGAAATAGGCTCACGAGAACCAGGTTTAAGGCCACTCAATTTATTAGCAATTCATTTTTTAGGTTTATTATTACTACTTTTCAATTGATTTAGTTTCAGTTTAGTTTAGTTCAGTTCAAATCAGGCGAAATAAACCTCTGTGATTAATAACACATTTCCTTACAATTAGAACTCCATAAACCTCTATGGTAACACTTTCTTCTTCTTCTTCTTCTTCCTGTAGGAAATGCATCTCCCTATGCTTCCCTGTTCATGGAGGAGCACAACGTGCTGCGATCCCCACGGTGCGGTTTCTGCGTGTACGACACGCGGGGATTCGACTACGACGAGGTGGACGAGACGCTGGAGCAGTTTAGCGAGTGGATGACGGACGGGGTCCACCACAGCCAGCTGTGCCTGAGGCAGAGCGACCTCATGCCGGACAGGGAGGCGCTGGAGCAGCACTCGTCGCGGTGCGCCAACATGTTCACCAACCGGCGCGTGAACTGCGTGATGGTGGTGGTGAACGTGGAGGAGATCCGGGAGGCTGTCAAGATCGGCGATAAGCAGCCGCTCGAGTCGCTCGGACAGCTCTTCCGACTAGCCATTGTCAAGAATTCCAGTGAGTTTGCTTTTTCCCTTCCCTTTCCTTGTTTGTTAATGATGAGTTGTTTTTTGCCTTTCTTTGGATCACTAATGTGATTAGGCCTTGTTTAATAGTTTTCAGTATAAAAAATTGTACTAGTTCTCACTAGTTTTATCTGCCGTTCAGTTCAATTTGATTTGATGAAATTAAGGTTGATTTAGCACTCTTTTATCATTAATTCAATTCATTTAAGTTTCATTCGGTTCAATGAAAATATGCTCGGGACAAGACAACACAACCTACTTTAATTAGTTCGTATCAGTTTAGTTTATTTGAGTTGATATATTTTTTTGAGAAGGTCCGGTCTCTTAACATTTGACACTCGGGACAAATGTTGATCTTGTCACTTTCAAGCATGATCATTTACATATTAAGCATGATCATTCAATGTATTATTGTTGATCTTCTCACTTTCAAGATTGATTACCTATTAAACATGTTTATTCAGTCTCAATTGAAGATTTGTTCTGTTTCTTTCATTTTACTATTTGGTTGTATTTATTAGTACTCATTGTGTGTTTATTTGTTGTTGGCTGCAGATGAGAACCCTATACTAATCTTGACTCATGGAGACAAGTTATCAACAGAGGACAGGATCTTCATGCGCCTGAAGATTTGCGAGGCGCTCGGCGCATCAGAAACGAATGGCACATACGACATCGTTTGCTCTACAGAGTATGGATTCCTTGCTGATGAGATCGACCCTGTCACAGCCTATGCATTAACAGAGGCGGTTTACCGGGCGCTGATCATATCGGACAGGGGACATCTCTCGAAGCCGAATCTTCATGATTGGCTGATGTTTCTCCTGGCTTGGTTCATGTGTGGTCTTGGCAGACTATTTGCTCTCATTGCACACTTTTTCTCCACAGTTGGAGAGAAGAACAAGCTCAAGTGATGATTGTGGGACAAAATGAATGTGCTTTTGAATGTATAGATCTTAGTTTTAAGGTTGTTTGCTGATCATTTGTGGTTTTGGTTTGAATCTTGCAGCCTTTTAGCTATGGAATGTTTCAGTTTAGCATCTGCTGAGGTTATTTTGTACCAACACTAATTCATAATTATTATCATTGTTGTCTCCATTTCATATGAAAATCTACGTTTCTTCGGTTTTCATGCAAATGTCGTATTTATTGATCATTATTTGAAGACTAGTGCTCACTTCTCTCATACTTAATGAAATGTTATCTCCCCAACCTATTTAAAATGTTTTAGTTTAGTTAAGTGTAATAAAAATTTAATTTTAGTTTTATTTAGTCGTACCAATACTAATTTTAAACACATCCATTTTTAGTTAAGTTCACTTAAGGTGAGGAGAACATACCGTGATTTTCAAATGTGAGCTCCCATATTCTTAGTATTCATTTGATAAGTATTGTTTCTAAATATATATAATTTTAAAAAATAGTAGAAAAATGAATGCATGTTTTATGGTGTTCTGGTTTCCTTGGCATGGAGGATATGAGAATCGATATCATCCCATTATGTCACTCACAAAGCTGGCGATTAAATTTTAAAAATTATTAGCCCTACAACTACGAAATTTAAGACAAAATTGTCAAAATATGTCACTCCCGACGTTGGCGATCATACATTAGAACTTATAAGCAATTACGAAAAACAATTTTTTTTTTGTGAAAATTACGAAAGCATGGCATCAAGTTATGGCCGATTTAGCCATCAAAATTTAGAAATATTAGTTTGACGAAAGTATTAGCTTGCAATTACTTATCAATTCTGATTCGACTACCTTCATTTAACCTAATATGATCCAACATTTAATATTATTATTCATAATATATATAATCTATAAAAAATATATATTATATATTAAAATAACCAATAAACTACTCCATCTAAACAAGACTTGATCTATCGATTTTACCGATTACACAAGGCTAATTACAAAAATATATTTACGTATATATAAATACAGATAGATTATATAAAATAATTTATGTATATTTAAATATGAATCGACCATATTCATCCCTCCTGAAATAAATAAAAGTATGAGCATATGAACTAGCTAAGTATGTATCGTAGGAAGTACCATCAAAATCATTTTTAAAATTATATAATAAACTTTTATATCAGTTATAAAACCTTTCCCATTTCTTATGGCTTACAACCGAATATACTGAAAATTAATTGTAACAATAACGGTAAACAAAGTCGCATCCTTTTACAAACGTAGAAAAATGAATGGTTGGTGCGGTAGGAAATAGGATAAGTTGGATTATGGACCATCGTCGCCATCGCCGATCAAATTACAGATATCAGAGCATTCCACTAGACAATATTGACGGCTACGGAATCCTTCCTTGAAAACCACGAGCGGCCGCCGTATATTTAATGGGCCTTCTCCGGCATCACCTCTAATACATGTGTTGAGGCATTTCACTGTACATGTCTCTGCCTTCCTCGACTTTGGCCGCTGAATCCGTGGCTTCTTGCAGTCGTTGGTAGTGGCACATTCTCCCGATAATGTTTGTGGGACGTTGGCTAGTGTTTCGTTGTCCACCTCCACAGCAGTAGAAGAACCTGCAGCAAATATGGAGAGTATTACAGTTGCCGTTACTGTGGCGGTGGCTATCTTTAAACGGAGTGATTTTGTGGCCGTGGCGGTTGTTACCCTGTTCTCCCTCGTTTTATTAATCTGTATGATCGGAAAACGAACGGCGACGGTAGTAGTTGCGGTGAAGAACATTGTGTGGTTTAATATATAGATGTGGTTGTTAATTCTGTATCGATAGCATCTTCATCAACAAAATGTCACAATCAAATCTTTTCCGATCCATACCAGCCACTTATTCAATACTTGGTCAAATTTTATTTTCATTACCTAATAATTATATGTTGATGGGTAGAATTTTTAAAATCTTTTTTTTCTTTCCCATAAATTTTAAAAAATATTATGATTTCATAACTTGATAAACTGGGAGGGAAAATATTTTGATTTTTTTATATAATATTTTTCCTAGACTGAACTAAATAAAAGTAAAAATAAATTAAATTAGTTTCTAGTTTGCATTATTTGAAACTTAAAAAATATCGATTACAGTCCAATTTTTCAAGAGATATAAAGAGTTTAAATACTTTTTCTTATTATGATGTCTTTATAAATAAATATTATTAAATTATACATATTATTATTTTAATTTATTTTATTAATATTCAATTTAGTTAAATAATATTTTTGAAAATTAATGTACTCATAACAATATTAAAATTATATGAATTTTTTTATTTTATATAGTAGGAAATTTAAGTATTATTTTTGTGTACAAAAAATAAATGTTGAGTTAGTGGTCACTCGTGATTAGATATATTTAATTATATAAATATGGGAGCCTTTCTCTACCATATAAAAATATAAATTATATTCAAACATTTATATTATATTTTTTTAGGTTAATTATTAGCTTTCAGTTATAGTTTTTTTTTAAAAGAAAATAGTTGGATATGCCGTTTAAAATAACCAAAAACAAATGAGGGTGGGAAACGAAAAAAACACCCAACTACTGTTTTAAACCTGGCTTAGAGATTATTTTTGTAACTAATATATCCAAACAATAATTACTCAATTACTTTATATTTTAAATAATAAGAGTAGAATATTATTATTTTATGTTACATCTCGTACATGCTAATTAGTACTCCAATTAGTCGTCTCGTGTGTAAAGTAAACAGGTGGATTCCTTGAGTGAACATACAATATACAATGCATCGAATAGTTTAATTTCTTTGATATTTTTCCACGTTAAACCATAGCACTTATGGAAATTTGTATATGTATATGCAGGATGAGTTAATGGCATGGGAATCTGTGAATTTTATTGCATGTATAGTTTTATGTGTGATCGTTAATTACAGTGTTGACAATTTGTTTAACAATATCTATTTCTGATTAGGTAGTCAAATTTAAGTTTAAGTTTCCGGATTTTTCTGTTATTTATTAAATGAATTGTGACATCGAATGGTAGAATTTTTAAAAAAAAAATTGGGTACATTTTATTTTAAACCAATAATAATCAACAAAGTAAAAAGTGTTAATTGAAATTTATTAAAAATCATATGAGTACTAACCTAATCCCAAAAATTTCATTATAATTACTATTATATATTTTATTAAAATTTGTAAGTACACCAGTAATTTTAAATAAATATAATAACTCTCTAAAAATGCTTTATAAAATGAAATGACCAAAAGGGTATGGCGGTAATTTGACAGGGATAGTTAAACTAGGGTTTCGTGTGGTCACCTCCAGATGCTTTCACCCCCTTTCGTTTCCAATTAGATACACCCACGCCTTCTCTCTCACACAGTCACACACTAAAACCTCAAAAATAAAAATAAATAGTAAATCAAATCCAACAACACCAACACCAACAAGGACATCATCCAAAGCCTTTCCCCCCTCCCCCCTTTTTAATCAAATCTTTTGTCTTCCCTCCTCTCTCTCACCAGAACAATCCTTCGCATTTTTTTTTCTTTCTTCTGATCGATCACTTCAATTCAATTTCCAGCCCCTTTTCTACTGTTCCGAACTCACTCGCTTCCCATTCGGATAAGATCCTCTGTTTTGTTCATCCGATGATGATGACGATGGTGAATTAGCAGCAACATCGGTTTCTGATCGCTCTGTTTTCTGCGAAGTTTCGATTCCGCGACGGATCTGAAGTTTGAAATGGTGAGTAATTCAAACCGATGCAGTGATCACGATCATAGCTATTTCCGGGCTCTTTTTTCCATGCATTTTTTGAATTTCGTTTTTTTTTTTTAAATGAAATTGATTTTTTTGAATTTTGTCTTTCTCCAGGGTGCTGCCAAGCCGAGTTCATCATGCTCTGATTCGAGTTCGGCTGCGGGTTTGGATACGGGTTCGGGTTCGGGTTCGAAGCTGGTCAAGAGTTGCGCCGATTGCAACACTACCAAAACCCCGCTCTGGAGAAGCGGTCCAGCCGGGCCCAAGGTTTATATCTTTAATCTTTAATCTATTTTGTTTTTTTGATTGTTTTTGGCAACGTTAATTGATTTGAATTTCTGAAAAAAATCATTGGATCAGAGTTTATGCAATGCTTGTGGGATCAAGTACAACAAGAAGAGGAGGCTGGGGGTTGCGAAGAAGGAGAAGAGAGAAAAGGAGAGGGAGAAGGAGAAGAAGATCGCCGCCGCCGCCGCCGTGAAAAGTGGCGGCGACGCCGTCGAGAGCGGCGGTTTGGAGGAGTCGCTGAAGCGGAAGCTGGTGTCGCTCGGCGGAGAGATCATACTGAGAGGGAAGAGATCCGGGATGGTGCTGAGCACGCTGCGTGAAGAAGAGCAAGCCGCCATGCTTCTGATGGCCATGTCCTGCGCCGAGTAATCTAACCGCCGCCATTGACAGAGAGCTTTTTAGGGGTAGTTAAGGCTTAAGATTTGACTGTTTTCCGCCATTGATGCAAGCTTCGATGGTGTTTTTTTTTATTTAAAATGTTAATGGGGCTTTCCAGAATTAGCCAGAATTCGACGGTGATGATGTAACTGGTGTTAATGGATGATGATGGATCTGGAAAATTTACTGTTATTAGCGATATGAATTTGGGTGTCGTTTTGTTGGAATTCCTGCTCGCTCAGCACAGTACAACAACGTTGTGGTTTTTGGTTTTCTTTTTTGTTTTTCGGTTCTTCATTGCAATTTTCTTCCCCCACTAGCGTCTGACATGTTTTCCAATGTTTTTCCAACTGGTTTTTTGGTTTTTCATTTTTGTTTTTCACTGCATAATTCAAATTCAACTCACGTTGACTGAATGACTGGACTCGGATTTCGAAATGGAATTTAATGGCGGGTTCGGTGGGTTCTTTCCTTCCATGGAGTAGATTTTCTTTCCTTTATTGTTGAAGAAATGCGGTAAACGAGTCGAGCTCGAGTTCGTATTGCATGTTCGTGATCGAATACGATCTCGTACAAATTGACATATTTTAGCTCGAGCTCAATTCGTGAGTTCGATAGGTTTGAACTCGAGCTAGTTCGAACTTATTAAAACATTAATGAATAAAATTTAATTTATTTATATAAAAATTCTATCTAAAAATTATATTCGACCTGCTCAACGAGTCTATCAAACTGGCTCTTATGAGATCGAGCTCGAGCTCGTTTATAAATATGAACGAGCTCGAGTTCGAACTGGTCAAACCAAATTCGAAAACGAACTTTGACCGAGTTGTTCCGAGTTGTTCACGAACGGTTCAGTTCATTTACGCCCCTAACCCAATGATCATTTCTGATATTTGCTCCTTTATTAATTCCAAATCAATTGAATTAACTCATTCTAATATTTACAGTATAATTTTTTCAAAAAAAAAATACATGCCCATAATTGAACATTCATAATTCCATTGATGGTGTCGTTTACTTAGCCAATGTCGGATAATCTATCTTTTTTAATCTTCATAAAATTTTCTTCATCATGAAATTGAATAAAACTTAAAAACCCAAGTTTGATACATGAGATCCCAAGTACTAAGATTGAGCGAAAGTTTGATTCTATCTAAACTGCTGATTTTCAAATGATTTAAAATTATATACAAATTCATTTGATACATGTCTCTACAGATACCAAGTTCTATAAAGGGACCATTATCAGTTGAAATTACCGTTTGTGAGCTTCAACTCCGCCGCCGTTAATTGTTAGATTGTAGGTTGTTGGTGTTGCCATAGCTTAGACTTCTCAAATTGACCAACACGAGACTGGGTTTCGGTGTGAATGTGTACGAAATAACAGTAATGTACCAAGGATTACGAATGATCAAGGAAATGGACTGAAAGATCAAGCAAAATGATTGAAAGATCAAATTAACTGAAAGATCAAGGTAAAACAGGAATGCTCGAGGGAATTGACTAAAACATCAAACAAAACAGAAAATGATCATTCCCTTGCTCCTTGGTCTCCACAAGGACATGTCTTACCCAAGGATCTCTCAAAATTATATTGCGTTTATTTTTGTATGGTTCCACTGTGAGTGATTTTATTGCGGAACTAATAGTCATTTTTTTGGTTTTATCACTGTTTTCTAAAAGAGAAGGTTTTGGGTGAGACCGTCCTTGTGGAGATCAATGGCCAAGTTTTGTTTGACATAAGTTATAATTCATGTGTTTATTGAGTTTGTCTGTGTGTTTGTAAGATTTGTTTGTCTTTCACACATGAACACAATTTATAGTAAACCAATTTTAGAAACACACAAACAAATGTGATAAACATATGAATATAGCTTATGTTAAACAAAACTTACAAACACACAAACAAATATAATAAACACATGAATTATCATTGGTCCTATTATAAACTTATGGTAGGACGGTCTCACCCAAGACTTTGTATTTCTAAAATACCATCAACTATTTAATTATAAATATGGAGAAATTTAAGGATTTGAAACAATTTGAACCCCTAACATATGATATTGAGCGGAATTTAAAGTTGCCTACAATTTGAGCATGGCTGTTAGTTTTTTACATGAGTTAGAGTTTGAATTTAAGCACAAAATAAAACTTTCTAAAATTCTATTAGACCAGATCATCTTCGAGTTGAGTTGTCATACTTTATGTGATTAATAAAAAATTTTGACTGAATAGTAAGATATTCTTTGAGAGATGAAGGGAGTAAACCATGATTATTAAGCATTATCAGTGTATTTAAATTACATTACTCTATTGTTTTCAAAAAAAAATCCATTACTTTGATATTTTGTGAATATAAAACTTATATGCCAAAGCTATGTAATATAAGTGTACATAAGTTGAATTGCTAATTAAGTTATTACTATATGGATGTTAAGGTTGAGCATAGTAAGGGTATAAATATAATAGACAAAATAATGTAAACCCTAACTTAACTTGAAAGTAATATTTTATTAAATTTAATATTGTTGTAGCTTATGGAATTAAATTGTGGATTTAGTGGCCCTGACAGACAAACTACACGATTGTGTAGCAAATTTTCAATGCAGGAATACAGTCATCGTTGATGTGTTTTCCTACATCATTGTTTAGTTGAGTATATGAATTGAAAATTATAACTTGAATTGTAATTATTATTAATTAAAGATACTTCTACGGCTCAACATTTAAATCATCTTAATTTTTACTTTAACATTCTAAAACTATTTTTTTAAGTCCTAACATTTACAAAATATTTTTTTCCATTACGTTAAGTTTGACCGTTGAAGTAAGATGACTTTCATTAATCATATTATTTTAGGGGTATTTAAAAAAAATTCTTTTCTTTTTTATGTCTCTTTTTTCATTTTATATTTTTCTTTGATTTTTAATACAATTTTCTTCACCTTGCTCTTCTATGCTAGTTTTTTCACACCAACATCACTATCCACCAAATCCGTATTGAGCCATGTCGGGAAGAGCATATATGAGTGAGGAATGTGGTAATGTCATATTAAAACCGAAAATAACATAAAAAAGATAAAATTTGGATTTTTTTTTTAATAATTGAAAATGACCAAAATATTCTCCGTGGTAATGGACTTATATAAAAAAAATTGGTTCGAATCAGAGGATTAAACATGTAGGCAAAATTGTCATATTAAAATAAAAATAAAATGAAACATAAAAATATAACTTTTGTAATGATTTGGAATGACCAAATATTTCTAGTGGCGAACTTGACATAGATTGGTGAAGTTGCGGATGAGAATAGTAGGATGCATAATGGAGGAAGTGGTGAAAATCATATGAATAAAAATAATACATTTCAAATGAAAAATGACTAAAATACCCCTAAAATAATAAGATTAATGAAGACAACCTACTTTTAACGGTCAAAATTCACAAAATGCTAAAATAAAAGTTTTGTAAATGTTAGGGGCGTAAAAGGAACATGTTTGAATGTTAGAGTAAAAATTCCGATTGATTGAATGTTAATGTTGGGGGAAAAATGGATTTAATCAACTGCAAAACAATATTGAGAATGCAGACCATGTGTAAGTATGTATTAACTAAATGAGTTAACTTTCTCATTTGAGTTAACTTTTTTTTAAAAAATAATTGAAGTTATTCATTTTCCATCAAAGCATTTGAGCTCAAACTATTTATTGTTTAAGGATAATTTCTGCTGACATTTCAAACAAAAAAAGAGGATGTATTTTGCTGAAAAAAGTTTATAACCTGTTAAATTACAGATCTTTCAAGTAGTAGATTACAAAAAAAATCAATAATTACCAGGATTAGATTTAGATCGCTTCTAGGATTCTCTGGACAGGCCACCTCACCGTCACGAAGATTGTAGAGTGTGCCACGAATACTCGAGTCTATACACGCGTCGATTAAATCATCTATCCACGTGTACCTTTGACTATTCAACGCTTCCTCGTCTTCGTCAGTCTCCCTTGTATTAATCCGGCGCGAATTACTTGTGTTTCCCCGCCAAGAAAAACATAAAACCAAATTCCGGTAGAGATGATGCAATCAAAATTAGCTGGAAAACTAACAGCAGCTGTGCGCAACCAGATTGCGCCACGTGTCTATCGCAGTCGCAACCTTGGCGCCATCACCGGTGGTGGCAAAGCCGCTGATCCAGACACCCACGCCGTCGACCCGGAGGAGGTAAACGACTCGTCGGAAGCTGCTAAGGCGGCGCCGCCGTTAAATTCCGACTCCAAAGCTACTGGCAAGGGTGACGATCCTTACATTCCGCCGAGCAAGCCAGCCTTCCCGCCGTCGGAATCTTCTCCGAGAATACAGAGCACAGGGGTGAACAACCAGCCGGTGGACCCCCACGGCCAGCAAAGGCGGAGCCGGAGATACTCCTCCGCCGCAGCCATCGACGCAGACTGCGTTGGAATCGACGGGAGTCCTCTGCCGGAGGAGGCGGAGGAGGAAGATAGGGCAGCGGATGGGCGGCGGCAGAGGGCAGAGCAGGAGAAGGACAACAAGGAGTATTTCAAGCACCATGGCGCATCGCCGCTATCGGAGCTGAAGATTGCGGATACGAGGACGCCGATGACGCAGGCAACTAGTGGGCCTAGTGGCGGTGTGGGAGAAGGGTATTTCGGGGCGCCGGAGATGCAGGTGTGGCGGCCGGAGCAGATTGTATCGGCGGAGGAAGAGATGCGGAGAGCTCGGGAGATATGGATGAGTAACGCGATCCGGGGCGACCCGGATTCGCCCCACGGTCGGATTCTCAGGAAACTTCGCGGGGAGGATTGGTGACGATTTTATTTTATTTTATTTTATAAAAAATAAAGCTGATGAAATGTTTGTAAAAATAAAATATATTACTAATTGTGTATAATCAAAATGGTTGTAAAATAAAATAAAATGTTTCCACAACAGCTTGTAAAATATGAAATTGTAGCGAATCTCTAGATCAATGTGGCATGAATGAGCTGGTTTCTATTTCCAACACACATGCTCTAGTTCCATCCTTTTTTGTTATTTTTGTGCTAATGATCAAATTTTGTGTGGACATCAACGAATTTGATTTTGGTAACATAATGAGTGAAAAATACAAATTTAGTAATTGATGTGAAAAGTTACCGAAGAAAACCCGAAGCTAGTTCTCTATTTTAAAAATACACAATAACGATATATAATTTAATATTTCAGAAGATACCATGTATTTATCATGGATCTAAAAACACTTAACACAACAATATTAGCTAATTTAAATAATTCTAGCCTTCTAGGGAGGGTGAATTAAAGAAATGGCAAACAAATGATGATTATCTTAATACATGGACGCAATCTACTATTATTACTTTATCAATTGACAATAATAATGTATAATAACAACAATGTAGCAGTATTGCCAGACGCCAGTATAACATTATTACATGTACCTGATGCACAAGGTAAGATCTGAAAATACAATTAATTTCTCCATACTTGATGATCAGATTAGCACGTCGGCCGGTGAAGGTCAGATAACTAATATTAAGAGGCAGAGGAAGGCGGCGGCGGTGGGTGTCGCCGACGGAAGGGAGTCACTTCCATAGTACGGGAAGTATGGAACCATGGGTCTTGGCGGAGGGTACGAATACCCGTCGGCCGGAGGATAGTAGCTGCCGGTAATAACGCCTCCGCCGCCGGTAGGTTGTGAGGGTGGCGGCGGACAGATATCGGATGGCGGTGGAGGAGGTGGAGGAGGGCACTCAGGGGTTGCGGGTGGCGGCGGGGATGGAACCGGTGGCGGCGGGGAGGGAACCGGCGGCGGTGGTGGGTAAACTGGCGGAGGCGGAGGAGATAAAGGTTGACATGGATTTTCACAGGAGAAGCACATTTCGCAGGCGATTTGATCCTTGGACATGGCTTTGATGGTGGTCATGGCCGCATTTCCGCCACCATATTGCATACAGAGAAGAACGGTGAGGACGGCGGTGATCGCCGCCGTGAGATGATTCATGGGAGGAGCCTATGAGGAAAAGATATGGTAGGTAGAAACTAGAAAGTGAGTATGTGAGTTTTTATGAGGTGGTGGGAAGAGAAGGTGGGATGGGATGGGATGTGTAAGTGTGTGAGTGCGTGTTTCTGGAAATGGGATTTTGGGAAGAGGACATAGAGTGTGGGGTTGGTTGACTTGACTGTTGAGGACCGAATCAGTTTGAAGCCAAAATTATAATAAAAAATGCACATGATTTCACAATTTACATGTGATCATATATAGAAAATATCAATAAAATATTACATATATTAATACTTATCTTTAAGTGAATTTCACTTCATGTAAAAAGACAAAAAAAAATTAGCAAATGAAAAGTGTACAGTAGAGGTGTAGGAGATTGAATTTGAAAAATAAAAATGAAAATGAAAAATGTATATAAAGAATAAGAGGAGGTTTATAAAAAATCAAAAATAGAAAATACACAATTTTTTTAATTAAATTTATTTATTCATAAAAATATACAAAAATTATGGGAAACAGGGAGTAATATTATTATCATTTTATGATCGATCATTTGTTACATTTTTTTTTTCCAAATGCATGTGACACAATGTACCTCAAGAATTCGAGAAACAACTTATAATACTATAGTGTTGAAGTAGTAAATTTCAATTCTGCAACTCAAATTCAACTATTCGTATATACTTGTCATAATTATTACGAGTTATGACACTGATAATTATAAAGACATCTTTACTAAATATTAACTTATATACATCTATTATATGTAACTATGAATGCTTCACATTTGTCCGTTGCTTGCATTTTGTGTATGTGTCCGGTTTTCATTTCGTATAAGATGATGGTCCGTGCAACGGTGCTCATACCAGTGGTTATGGGCAAAAGTCAGTTTAGTGATGGAGTCTTAAAACGATATATGTAGTACATATTTTTTTGGAAGGCTAGCTAAGAAGCTAGTATGTACTATCCTAATAATCGTGTATAATCCCATATTTATAACATTTATTCTGGAAAATATTAGCATATCATCAATTTAGATTTTGCAAATTTAGTGACACTAAGCCTAAATTTAGTCCCTCGCAAAATACTTAGATGACCCCCAGTTATGGGTTAAGTGCGATTGTGACCATCAGTTCTTGGTTGAGTGCGATTATAACCCCCAGTTCTTGGTTGAGTGCGATTATAACCCCAGTTCTTGGTTAAGTGCGATTATAACTGAGTGCGATTATAACCCCCAGTTCTTGGTTAAGTGCGATTATAACCCTCATTCGATCAAATTTATGTAAAATATAACTCTAAACATGGTGATATGACCAATTCAGGTATACAAATATGTGAGTAAACACAGTTTCTCTTTGAATTTGAAGTGAATTTCATAAATCATCTAAGTATATTGTTTAGAAACACGTCAAAAATACAATGTAGAGTTATAATTGCACTTATCAAAAACTCAGAGTTATATTTGCACTTATCACATAACTGAGGGTTATATTAGCACTTTCTCTCATTTACATTGATAAGGTTTATCAAATACAAATGGTGATAATGATAATATTATGATGCCAGTTGTTAGAGTTCTACATAAAATTTGAAGATAATTGTAAATAAAATAATTCTTTCAATTTCGTACCTATTCTGCTCTAGAAAAAGTTTCTAGTTTCATTTAAAATGCGTAGTAACTTTATTTAGAGACATGGCGAAAATTGTACGCAAAACTTACAAAACAATGAAAGATTTGTACGAACAAGTTTGCACCGTCCAAACAATGGAGTCCTGTCTTTTTTGCTGTGTTTACCTTCTCCGGCAGGCGGCAGCAATGCAAAAGTATGGAGCCACAAAATACGCATATACACGTGTTCTAAGCTCTCCCAAATTTGGAAATCCTGTTTTTTTCCGCTCCACGTGACTCAGTCAAGACAAATTTCTCAATCGTCACATCCTTTTCAAATTTCGTTGATGAATGATGAGTAAATAATAATTGATGATTCATCCACTTTTTTAAAGAAAAAAATAACCTTTTTTACGTGGTATCAATGAGAGAGTATTAAAGGAAAGATAATGAGATGATCATAACTGAAATGATGCATGGTAACTAATGAAAATAGAATTAAAATCATAGATTTCAGGTTCCGGTTCAAACTTTTTGAAAGTTAGGCGTGAATAGAATTTTGTGGCGTTTGATATTTTTTGTGTAAATAAAATATAGTATAGAGCAAATATAGGTTTTGTTTGGTAGACCTTTACTTATAAGTAAAGTTGGGTGAAAAGTACTTCTTTTTAAAGTTGATGTAACATACTTCTATTTTTTATACTAAAAATAGTTTCTACTTCCATAAAAAGATGATTTTAAGTAAGTTACCAAACACAAAAAACTACTTTACTTTGAAGTAAAGTAGATAAAAAGTAATACCAAACAGAGCCATAGTACTATCATGATTAGTAGTCATCATTGATCAGTAATTTTGGTATATCATCTTGGTGAAAATACGATTCATTTATAAAATTTTGAGATTATAATTATTTCAATTTGTAAGAACAAAGATAGGTCATTCGGAAAAATATATACCAAAATTAATGACGTGTTTGGTATACCAAAATTAATAACGTCTCCGAATAGTTAATATTGTGAGTTACTTGTGTTGTTGACTGTCGTGATACTGAATCTCCGAGGGTTGAAATCATGCATTTTGTGTGTTGTCACCCCAAATCACTGTAAATTCCATTTGATGTAATAGCCATTGATCTTGTTCACTCATTGAACTTGCCATTTTGGGATTGAACTCACCTATATTGTCATTTATACTATTTTAAAACGTGTTTTTTGAAAGATACCACGCGTGAAATAGCAAATCAGTTTTGTTTTTAGAATTATTTTTGAAAGAACACCCATTATTGAGCTGGACCACAGACAATTTCTTTCAGTTATCATGGGCTCATTTGTGAGTTCCAAAACATGGGCTTTAGAGCGGTATTTTCTCCTGCCCACGATCACAGCTGTGTCAACACAGTCCTCGTCACGTAGCCACGAATTTTTCAACTCCAACCGCCAATTTGAATATATTTGAAATTTGAACTTCCTTTTCACCTTCATACTAGAAAGCAACCGCTTCAAAACAGGGAAAACAAATTTGTAAATCCATGGCTCCTCTCCGGAAAAAATCTCAGAGGAAAAATCCCCCTGCATCGTCATCATCAACTCCGATTCATCCACCGTACTTTCAGGTATAAACATTATCCACAATTCTCCGTCGTTTTTCGTCCAATTGTTTTGAAATCTGACTGTTTTTCAATCTCCGATCCAGATGATTAGCGAGGCACTGACGTCCCTGAAGGATCGGAACGGTTCGAGCCAAGCCGCCATAGCCAAATTCCTGCAGGACAACTACGGGGAACAGCTTCCGGCGAAGTTCGACAAAATCCTGAGCGCGCAGCTGAAGAAATCGGTGAATTCGCAGAAGCTCGTCCAGATCAGGAACGCGTACAAGATCTGTCCGTCTGAGGAGAAGGAGGAGGTGACCGGAGATGATTCCGGCGAGTCCGAGGACGATGACGAGGAGGCGGCGGCGGGGAAGAAGATGAAGGCGCTGGGCCAGGTGAAGACGCCGGAGGCGATGGAGAAGAAGGCGGCGAAGAGGAGGATGAAGCGGCTGAGCCAGATTCACACTCCAGACGCGCTGAAGAGTAAGAAGAAGAAGAGGAAGGTTTAATTGAACGGTTATCTCTGATCAAGCCTTGGTAATTTGGCTTATGGTTAACTATTCGTTTTGGTCATTTGGTGTTTATGTACATTTTGTTGTCTAGAATCTGAACTATGTAGACAGTAATAAGTGTGTTGGTTTGCTGATTGGTATGGCTTTGATAGCCATCTCATTTTGCATTTTGTGCCTTTGATATTCAAGTATGATCAAATTCACAAAATGAAACCTTATAAATGATGGCTTATTTGCTGATTCAATGAGTTATTCAGTTTAGGGTTTGTTTGTGTTGCATGAATCGAAGCCTTTCATAGGTTAAATTTCTTTGCTGATGGATATCAATTTCATTCCCGCACTTAAATTCCTTGCGAACAAATGTAGTCGTTATTGTTAGGCTTTGGATTGTGAAAGTGTAGAATTTGAGTCATGATTTCAAAAATGTTGCAAATTATTATGTACAAATAGTGGATGATTTCCAAGTTTCAATGGAGTCTGGTGTTTTCTCGATTAGAAATTTGGAATGCAAGAGATTCTGAGTTTAAGGGTTTTGGGATTTTGAAGATACTATACACTAACTTGCTTTGTCTTCTTGACTGCTGCCACCCAAAAGTTGGCTGTAAGGGGATCTAACATATGGTGGAACGCATATACGAAATTTTAAAAGATAAATGGAGTAGTAAATATTTTCTTGCCAAAGTGCATACTCCCTCCATTCCTCTCGTTTTGGCACCTATAGAATTAGCACAAAGATTAAAAAAGTCAAAAAGCAGTGCGGTCCCATGGACTTTAGTCCAAAAAGTAGGTGTTGTAGAGGGAAAATGACTGCAGGGGCAATAACAAGCAATAAAAGTAGTCGAATAACTCATCTGTATTTTTGATATTTTGGAAATTTTACAAGGACAATATAGTAAATTTCATTTATGCTGTCAAATTGAGTGAAACAAGAAAAGCAACTATAGCTGCCACAACGAGAGGAACGGAGGGAGTACATGAGAGAGGAGTGAGGACAAGGTGCTTGATAATCCTAAATACTAGCATGCTATTTGCGCGCAGTCTCGTATTTTAATGTATTCTAACCCTTATTTTACTGATCTATTACTATCTTGATACATATTTTACATGAAATTGTATTGATTCAAAACATTATTAATGACATTAAAATACGAGCTGCAAATAGCAAACTCCATTTTATATAATATTATGGTGAATTTATCTATGCACCTAATACTAATATTATTAAGAGACATTCTAAAATATATTTCAGTAAAATTTTAAAAAAATAAAAGTTAAATAGTGAATTTACAAATACAAGATAAAATAAACTCTTGTATCACATAAGGGTTTAGTTTATAAACTCTTTACTTTTTAACTATATCCATTCGTACCAATGAACAATTGGTTAGCACAATTACGTGAAGTGCGAAGATGAAATAGTGTAGTGCTTGCTTAGTTGCTTTCCACCTTTTTTTTGTGTCTCCTCTTTTTTATAGTAATTGTTTTTGCAATTACACATGGTTTGCTAAGAGATCCACATCTGATTTTAATGCTTTGGTTTTGGATCGGTATTTCTTGCAATTCCAAAATACCAATTGCCAAAAGAACTACGTAAATACTATTTACGGAAATTTTGTACTAATATCATAATAACGAAATGTTCCCCGCCGCATTGGTAAGAACTTGCAAAAAGTCAGATTAAATTCATTGCCTGCCAAAACCGTGAATATCTTGATTGCTTACGAAACCGTTCCTCCGTATCAAATACACATTTTTGTGAAAACTCTTCTATTTTTTTAAATGCTAATAAATTTTCGATTGACATTGGAGACTTTGAGCGGCTCATTAAGTCGAATAAATCCAAATATCTCTCTCACATGATCTTGTTTGATTTTGTATGGACCGAATCATCAATTTGGTTATTATTTATTTGCATGCTAACAAAATCACACGATCATGAATTGATTTCACAATTTGGATAAGAAAAGTATCGAAATTTTTGAATATATACACATGCACGTTTTGGGATGGAAAAAGAACTCATTCTTAATCCTAAGAATATAATTTTTTATAATTAAAATTTTATTATACTTGTCAAATTTAATGCCAAGAGTTTTTATTATAAGAGTTTTTTCGATAATGCCGGTCTGACAAAGTTGGACTAGAGGAAAAGAGTGAGTGTCATTTTGGAAATAGTCTCTTATAACAATCTCATTACAAATATTTATTTTTGTGTTTTTTTTTTTTTTTTTTGAAAAATATTTATTTTTGTGTTGATTGGTTAGATAGTTTATTAGTATCATCTATTTTTTAAAACTAAAAACAAAATCGGTTAATAAATCATTCATTTTTAAATATGGTTTTTTTCATTTCATATAATGAAAAACTATTTTTTATATCAAACAAGAAAGATAAATTCTCTCTGAGTGAATAAAATGATTAATATATAAAAATCAGTTTTGAAACTGAAAAATCGGATATAAAAGTGAGAAAATCAACCTAATCTCAAAGTTAAAAGTAAGAAAATAAAATTTCAAACCTTCTCAACCAAAAATATATCAAATGACTCATTTTACTATAAATTTATATCACATTATTTATGTTATGTAACAATTTTGCACATGAAACTCACCATCAAGCATCTTTACCTAGTACGAAATGGTCAATTGATGGTAGAATTTTCCTTTCGTCATTCACTTCACGTTTTTTTCTCTACCTAGTTACTATTTACTGCATTGAAAGAAAGAGAATGTTGGTTAAACGCAAAAATGGTAAAAAATTGTACGTAACTTCCATAAATTACAAGACCTGTATAGTAGCTTTATTTCACCAAAATGCATTTATAAAGGAAATTTACGTATTTACTTCTGACAACTTATTTATTCAGTTTAAGAAAGACGGGGTGGCCCCCACCAGCCTCATCCCCCACCCAACGATCAGCGGAGTTCATGGATCGCAATAATGCCACCAAAAAGTCAATACATCCAACGGCTGCGATCGTCTCGAAACCCAGGATCCCCCATCCTCACCCCACATGCATGCAACCCCGAACCAGCGAATCCGTGGAACTATTAATTCATTAATCTACGTGGATATGGGTTTCACAATGAATTACGCACTACAAAGACCTTATTTAATACATTTTGTATGTAATTTAATAAATTAATGTGGCATGTAAAATATGTGAAAATTACTTACATTTTTAATAAGACAAGGAAGTACACATATGAGTCAAATATGATACGAAATTAATATTATCCAAACCCAATATATTCACATGTAATAATATAATAATATTATTTAAATAAAAATAGAATGTTAGTACACATTTTTAATTGGAAAATATAAATAATGTTCATTTTCGGTTTAATTGAACTATGCATGTCTCTAAATTGCTCAAATATTCTCAATTATTGACCACTAAAATAAATTACCAGTGTATCAATGCACTAACTGACTATATTATTTATAAAATATCTCTAGAAAATAGTGCTAGTGATACCTCAATAATAACATATAATTTAAGATAGTTATTACTTTTAAGAACTTGTTTCCTTTTACTTTTAATTAATTAAAACTAATTTTCACTGTTGATTTTTTAATTTCTCCATATAATTTAATTACCCTCCAACATTTTTTTTGTACCATGGGAAATTGGTTTATGCATTTATGGAAGAAAATAGTATTTGCCAAACACTGATTTTGATAGTACTCGAAGAGATGGAATACCGAAAAACACACCCTATTAATGACGTGTGTGATGCTCCCCTTACCTATCCCCATCTCAACACACTCCCTTTATTATTCCTCCATTTTCCTCTTCAATTCATTTCATTCACATTCTTCCCCAACAAGATATGCTCGATCACTAGAGCCAGTTTTTCTCTCTCACACACTCACACAGTAGCTGCAGACAAGGCGCACGGCGAGGAATGGAGGGGATAGCCGCCGTCGGCGGCGCATTCAAGGGGTACTGGAAGAAGGGGAGCAGGTACCAGCGTCTGGATGGGTGGCGGAGGGGCGGGCGGCGGCGGATGCCGACTGTGCAGCTCGGGGAGGGCGGTGGAGCGGTGCCTCCGCCGGTTCCGCGGCGGAGGCGGCGGTTCTGGAGGGTGAAGATCAGTCCGAGAGTGAAGCTGAGCAGTATGATGAGATTCTCGCCGAAGAGGCTGCTTCTCGGGCTGAGGGACGCTTATGTGAATTTCATGAACAGGATGGCTGGGTCCCGCTACATCAACAGCGGCGGGTACGGCGGCGGGCTGGGTGGGTTCGGCGGGTTCGGGCCGGGTCCGGTGAAGGAGTACGATGAGAAGATGATTATCCAGATCTATAAGTCTCTGGTTTTGGCGCAGTCGCAGCTGGCGAATACTCCGGCTGGTACTCCGCCGCCGCCGCCGCCGCAGCGGATTTGTCCTCCTCCTCCGCCATCGCTCGCCACCATTGCAGAATGCTAGAGGGGGCCTATCGAGAATAAGTTAATTACACTATTTCGTTCTTCCGTTTTATTTTAAGCAGAAAGTTATGACTTATCACTTATGAATCTGCAGTTTATTGGCCTTTTTGTAATTTTTAAAAGTGCTGTGGTCAATGAATGATTATCAAATATCACTCAATTATCTGAATGAATGAATAATATGCTCTTTCTGTAATTTTATTTTTTAAAAATACAAGGTTTGAATAAGAAATTATTAATCTAAGAGTGATCAAGAGGAAATTTGAGATGATTTTACTATAATTAATAGTTTTATAATGATAAAATGCTGGCCCAATTATGAGGAAGTGGAAGAAAATTAGATGAGAATCGCCATGGCCGGATTTCATTCTATAGGTTTGCTAGGTGGTTGGGAGATCATTTTCATTAAAAAAAATTTTGATTATGGTCAGACCAGAAACCAATATTATTCCACCTACGTGCCATTTTCTGGGATAGTATATTTTTCAGTAATGGACTTCCACGCATTCTTACAGTTTAGTAATGATAAAATACTTGATTCCAAAATACTATGATTTGTACAGTGTACTAGATTATGTATATTCACTTCAGCCTACTTTATGGAAATTTTATTCATTTCATTTTATAATAATAATATTATTTTAAATATATTTTGTATTTAGTAGACTGCAAAATACAGTTTAGAGTTCATGAAGTGTGAGCATAAACTCCATCATTAGTCACTATCGAGAGGGCTAACTTATTAGTCATCTCTTAATCTTATCATTTTATATGACATTAACATATTTCATGCGTATCTGTCATAAGTCAAAATTTTCAAACATCATTCCCATATAAAAACGAGTTGCACATATTTTAAGTTTTTAAGTCACGGATATGGGTGTTTTGAAACCATAGTTAGTAGATGACAAAATGAAGTTTGATTCCACTCCAAATACTAAAACCAACATTATTAAATTGTGACAAGGGCCATAAATTCAACAATTTTATCATACTGTATTGATTCTCCTTTCTTTCGGGATCCAAAATCTAATAAACCATATCGACAAAATGAAATTTACAAGTCCTAAATTCCTAATGTTTTTAATTCCGTCAAACTTGACCTGACTACCTTAATCTGAGTGGAGATTGCAGAACCAAAACAACATTAACCAGCCTAAAACATAGTTGGAACTTTTTTCATCTGTATCAATATGAACAACATTATGTTTCTTATTCTCTGCTAATCAACCACTTGGAAACATCTTCTTCATCATCATCATGAAGTTCAATATCAACACAGCTACTATGTCCATGTTCCTTCTTGACCACTTCCCTCTTCTCCATCAAACCTCGTACCCTCGCAGCATCATCCCATCTCCCCATCTCCTTGTAAAAATCCGACAGGATGGCGTAATAATCGCCATTGTCGGGCTCCAGCTCCACCAGCTTCCTGGCAGCAAGCTCGCTCAGTTCTAGATTGCCATGAGCTCTGCAACCACCCAGAAAAGCCCCCCACACTGACCTAGTTGCCTGAAATGGCATTTCTTGAATCATCTTCAAGGCATCATACAATCGCCCGTTTCGCGATAACAAATCAACCATACAAGAAAAATGCTTCACATTTGGTGGAAAACCATACTTTTCGTTCAACAACGACAAAAAGATCTCTTCCCCAGTGGATACCATACCTGAATGGACACAAGCAGATAATACAGCTAACAATGTTACTTCATTAGGCCTAAACCCTTCCTCTTGCATTTTCGAAAACCACCAAACTGCTTCTTCACCACATTTCGCAAGAGCAAAACCTTTGATCAGTACACTCCAAGTGATTACTTCCTTATCCTCTATTCGCTTAAAAACGTTTAAACCTTCTTCCAATTTTCCACATTTGAAAAACATATCAAGAAGGGCGGTCCCAAGAACTACATCCAATCTCCAGCCTTTCCTCCGTATGAACTCGTCAATCCAGAGACCTGTGTCAAGAGCGCCAGTGCTGGCGCATGCAGCCAATGCATTCACCATTGTCACCTCATTTGGCTCTATTCCATTACTCTGCATTCGCCCGAATGCAATCAGAGCATTGCCAAATTCTCCGGTAACCCTGTTAATACAGCCAATAGGAGATTATTATCATAATATGGAGACTTTTTCAGTTCAGTTCAGTACAAATAAGATGAAAAAAACATGGCCAAATTGCGACTCAATTCTTTCCAGCTGATTTCTACGAACTGAGCTGAACAAAATTAAACATAATGAAAATAGTAACAGCAGATCAAAACTAGGTACTAAATAACATAAATCAGCAATTTACTGAGCTAAACTAAACTGTATATAAGTTGGTAAGAAAAAATACCTACAAGAATGTATGCATTATCACCTGTATCCTGTAATCATGACAGTCCATGAAACTACGTCTCTAAGAGGCATTTCGTCGAACACCTTGTTGCACAGCTGCATATCTCCGCATGAAGAGTACAAATTAAGCAACGAATTCCCAACGTAAAGATCACGATCGTGACCCAGCTGGACAACATGGCCATGCACGCACTCTCCCTGCCGGAGGCTTCTGAGTTCCGACAGCGATTTCAGCACGAACGGGAAGGTGTAGTTATTGAACGGGACGTCGCATTTGAGCATGTGGGAGTAGAGAAACAAGGCGTTGTGATGATGGCGGGGGGATTCGGAGTGGGACAGGGCGCGGAGGAGCTGGTTGCAGACGAACCTTGGCGGGCGGAAGACGGCGGCGGTGTAGAGGAGGAAGGCGGAGTGCAGGGTGCCAAGGCGGTGGCAGGCGGCGATGAAGGTGGAGGCGGTGGCGGAGTCTGGGTGGAGGCTGTGGAGGATGAGCTGGGCTTGGATTTGGTGGAGATGGCGCGGTGATTTGCAGTGGGATTCAAAGAGGTGAATGATCTTGGTTGCTATTGAGTTTGAATATACACCGTTCATTTTCTTCTTTGATGCCGATTTCACCAATTTTTGCTTATTTACTTGGTTCTTTCAACTTACACCTCGTTTAAAATAAAGTATAGATTATTATTGTAATTAACATATTTAAATGAAATTAAGTCATATATCTTTAAAAAAAATGTATTAAATCATATTGTCTAATTAAAATTGAAAATTATGGTGAAAGAGAACTTAGAGAAGATTATTGTCTTTGATCATGGCACCTTTAGAGAGTGTTTAATAATAAGTCTTTAGCTATTTTATACATTCAAATTCTCATTTCAAATAAGTTAAAATAAGCCCTTACTATTTGTGCTATTATGGCCTCGTTTGGCTATCAGCGTTTAGCTGTTAGCTGTTAGCGGATTTTATTAGCTGTTAGCGGATTCTATTAGTTGTTTTGACTAGCGGTTTGTATATGAGTGTTTGGCAAATAACAATTAGCTGATAGCTGTTTCATTACGTTAAATGACTGAAATAGACATTAGTACAATTTATTATTATTTATTTTTGTAGTGTGTTACTTGTTTATCGAAAATTGTTATCACGATATGTTCATTTATTTTTATGATGTTTATTATTTGAATTATTATTCTTTATTAATATATCTACATCTATTTTAAAAAAAACTTTTTTTGAATTAAAATACTTGAAATTTATTTTTTTATATTTAAAAATATGTGTAATATACTTCAAAATAAATTAAAATAATGTAAAAAACTTTAAAATGTACGTACGCAAATATGATCCCTTAAATTTACTAAAAGGTTATTATTTACTTATATAAAAGGTTTTCTAATTAGGTTTAATGAATTTGAAAAGGAAATTTGTGAGGGATAAGGATATAAAAGATATTTTGTAATATTTCTTTGATTAACTTTTTACAAACGCTGCTCTTTCTAGCGTTTAAGAAATCAGAGGTTTCACCAAAAAAGCTAATTAGAAAACTCTTCTCACCAAACAGGCAAACACTAGAAAAAGCTGTTTGACAAGTCAACTATCCATATTTAACCCAAAAAGCTAAACGCTCATCAAAACTCTCGTCACCAAACGGGGCCTATCTCTATAAAATCTAGTTTGATAAAATACAGTTTTATTTAGTAATTTTTGAATTAGGTCCGCTCAAATCAGTTCCAAAATAATCCGTAAACACCAATTTGCCTCATGGCAAAAAAAGTTTTATTTAGATCACTTTTTGAACATTTCATTTATACCAATTTAAGTACCAGAATAATCCGTACGTCATGACAAAAATAATTTTATTTAGACAACTTTTTGAGCATTTCATTTATAACAATTCAATACCAAAATAATCCGTAAACTCCAAAATGCCTCATGGCAAAAACAATTTTATTTAGACCACTTTTTGAGCATTTCATTTATACCAATTTAATACCATAAATGAATGTTTAATATCATTAGAAAAACATCTTGAAAATAAAACATAGTAGTTAATCAGTGTGTTTAATGGAGTACTAAAATTTATTCATTTATTTCGACATTGAGTCATTGACACAAGCTAGCCGTGAACCTTATTTTTTCTCTAAAAATATAATATTTATATCCGTGTTTTTATTTGTAAAGAGAAATTTATAAGATTATGGATTAGTGATAGTTTAATAGCTGGAAGCGGTCCGAACCGGGAAATTTTAAAGTCAAACATGTCAACGGTGGAAGTGACCGTCGACGACCAGATCACTACCCCGCTTCTGCAACCGAACAGCATCTCCGATGACGTTCTCCGGCGTCACTTCCCCTTCGCCGGAGCCGATGAAATCACAGCTTCAGAAGATCCGTCGAGCTCAATTCCCGAGCCTGCACCCGCAGCTCCTTCCCCAGCTTCAAAACAACGCCTGGTGTCCCTCGACGTCTTCCGCGGTCTCACCGTCGCTGTAAGTCCCCACCGGCGAAGCAATTTCACTCCCAAACAGTGTGTGATTGTGTGTAGAATTACTAAACTATTGTTGTTGAAATCAGCTCATGATTTTGGTTGATGATGCCGGAAAAGCATTTCCGTCAATAAACCACTCGCCGTGGTTCGGAGTAACCCTAGCTGACTTCGTAATGCCGTTTTTCCTCTTTGTGGTTGGTGTCTCCGTGAGCCTCGTGTTCAAGGTACATCGAATTCGAAATGCAGTATTAGTGAAAAGGGGAAATTTGTATTTGTGCTATTGAAATTATTCATCAACAAAAGCTTGTTATTTCTAATGCAGAAAGTTTCTAACAGACAAGAAGCTACAAAGAAAGTTGTGCTGAGAACAATTAGGCTTTTCATCTTAGGGTTAATTCTTCAAGGTCAGTCAGCTTCCAGCATCAACCATGTCATGTATTCAAGCAATATTATCTTAGGATGTGTAGCTAAAATTTAAGAAAAATTGAGATTTCAGAACTAATTTATCAAAATGCAAAATTTGGCTTATTAAACACTTACACTTAATTTTTTTTGCCAACTCAAGATGCATTTGGTTTTTCATATGGTGCAGCATAATAGCGGTGTGTGTGTGTTGGCTTCCTGAAAAATATGCATTACTGACAGCTAATTTAATTGTGTATTTTAGGTGGGTATTTTCATGGTCGTAACCATTTAACTTATGGAGTTGATGTTGATAAAGTGAGATTCATGGGTGTGCTGCAGGTACTTGATATGAGTTTTCTCATTCACTGCATGCTCTTCAATCAAGTGGTCTTACTTATGGGCTTTGTTATGTTTAATTTTCTTTTCCTGTGGTAAGACATGTACGCTGAGCTTAAATCTTTGATCTATGCTGATTGATTGCAGAGGATATCAATTGGATATTTCTTGGCTTCGATGATGGATATTTGGCTAGTCAACAATGTTGTGGTAGATTCAGCAATGACTTTTGTGAGACGATACTATTTCCAGTTGTAAGCATCATGCAATACACTGTACTTATAGCTTAAGCAAGACTATTTGACCTCATTCCATAGCTACTGCTTTCCCATGAATATGTTTTATTTATATTACAAGGATTGTGGTTGACTAGAAATCCTTTGTGTTCAATATTGATATTATTCCACTTCACATTGCATTTGGTGGTACACACAACTATTTACCTATGGAACATGTATTTTTTAGTTACATGTTTTGTGATATCCCGTAGTTGTTTGTGATTGTATTCATTTGTGAGTCTCTTTGTATCATCAGGTTGCTTGCCATCTCTCTGTGCACTGTATACATGGTTCTGCTGTATGTTCTTTATGTTCCTAGTTGGAATTTTCAAGTTTCGAGCCTCAAGGTTGATTCATTTCTGTCACCATATGGTTCTGGCCTTGACTCGGTGGGTATTAACAAATCATTCATGGAGCCATATGGGAAATAGTTAGCATTTGAACTATCTTGTTCCTTAACATATGTAATCTTGATGCGTTGATTTAATACTAGGTTTATTGTGGGGTGAGGGGCAGCCTAGAACCTCCTTGCAATGCTGTTGGCTTGATTGATCGGCATATTCTTGGTCAACAGCATTTGTACCAGCGACCTGTGTACAGAAGAACAGAGGTGATTTCTCAATGCCTTCTTTAAACACAATGGATTTTTGAACCCTTAAGTCCAGCATTTGAAAGCGTTAATTTGTGTGGTGCATTTTCTGTTTAAAAGGAGTGCAGCGTCAACTCACCTGATTATGGGCCTCTCCCTGCGGATGCTCCTGGATGGTGCCTTGCTCCATTTGACCCCGAGGGCCTTTTAAGGTTAAAATAGAGCATTATCTTCTTTTGTTGAGACCTAATATTTTGAGCATTATCTGCTTGTATTTGTGGGTGCCTTTTTTTGTTTTGTTTAACCATTCAAGTCTGTTATAAATTGACAGGTTATAAATTTTTTTGTAGTTCTTTGATGGCTGCCATTACATGTTTTGTGGGATTGCAGTACGGTCACATTCTTGTTCATTTTAAGGTAAACATGTATATTCTCACTATTTCAGGGATAGGACAAGAGCTTGAATTGCTGGGTTTTCAAAATTATTGTTCTAGACATTCTTATCTTTGTATTTGCTTCAGGGCCAGACGGAAAGAGTGTTGTTATGGTTTTTAACTTCAATCCCTCTATTGATAGCAGGATTTGTTTTGGAAGTAACAGGTACTTGTTATAGAACAATCAGAGCGTATTTATATACATGGCTTTTGGTTTTAAGTTCTGAAGCCTCGTGAACATGGTATTTTTCAGGCATTCCTTTTTCGAAACCTTTGTACACAGTGAGTTACATGTTCCTCACAGCAGGAGCATCAGGCTTTCTCTTAACTGTTATCTTTTACATTGTGAGTTCATTTTCGTTTACACATATTCCATTGCATTATTCTGTTCTATGTAAGGAATTATTCTGTGTTTTGAACAATATCTGCTCTAGGTTGACATCAAACATATTACAAAGCCAACCGTGATATTTCAATGGATGGGAATGAATGCTCTTATCGTTTATGCTTTGGCTGCTTGTGACCTCTTTCCAGCAGCTTTACAAGGTTTCTACTGGCGCTTGCCTGAAAACAACCTGGTATATTATTCTATATCAGTTTCTCAAGTCTCTTGGTGGTGGATTTTTCCTCGAGAGTCTAAAGAAGATGTCATGAGATCATGTCTGTTCGAGAGTCTAATGAAACTCAAATTCCGCAGGTTGACTTCACAGAGAGGTTCTTACAGTCACTCCTTCACTCCCAAAGGTGGGGAACCTTATCATTTGTTTTGCTGGAGATACTTTTCTGGGGTGCTGTTGCTGGATTCCTCCATATGAAACGTGTATATGTAAAGCTCTAAAATGCATAGGTGAAGTGTTCTGCCTTGTATATATAACTCGAAAACTAACATCTTAACCATTAGTAGAGTATCGCTTCAATCTCTTGTAAATATGGGACGGAACGTATGTTCATGTGAATATTCAATTTTCTGATGATGGTAAAATTCCAACGGTGAAAACGGTGAGTTCATGCATTAGCAAAAATGTAATGCTGGCCATTTGATAAAGCATTTGCTTTGAATATAAACTAAAGGTGTTTGGATCAGGTGATAAGGAATTTATCTCCTTTAACTACTTCCACTGAAAATGTTCTTCTTTTTCTTATATTTTTGTGTGCTAATCAGTACTAAATTATTTACATGATTATGAAGGCTATTGATGTTGTGTAAAATAGAAGTGTGATTTTGCCTTAGGTGCTCATAATAGTATCATCCCATGATATAGGCGTGAAGGCAAATGAGATTTCTTGGCAACTAAACAAAGTCTTTCGGCCATAAGAAATCAACTTTGCTTGAAAATTCCTCCATCTTAGCTTTTCAATCCCATATTTACTTGGGAAGATCAAGGATTTTACATAGCCATTCACAAACACACATTGATAGGCCTCTTGGTAGAATCACATGGCATCTGAAGAAAGCTCCGGCGCCACCACCGGCGCCACCAATGGTGGCAGCATCAGGTGCAGGTCGATGAGGCTGCCGCCAGCGGAATACTCCCCGAGTAAAGAAGTGGCTTACCGGGCGGTGTTTGGCTCTTTCAACAGCTCCGGTAGCAAGGCGGCACGGAGAAGAAGAAAAAATACGGTGAGAAACTCTGTAGAGAACAGGCATTTGCCTGGTCCCAGTAGTAGGCTCAGCAAAGTTAGCTCGCTTGATGATGATAATCAGACGGACGAAGAAGAAGCTGATCAGTAAATCAGTGATGTTTTCATTTTCGTTTGTACATCGTTATATTTAAAATTGTGGTGCAGAAAGTTTCAGAGTTATCAGCGAGTTAACTTAATAGAACTTACTTTTGTGTCTTTTTTCTTTGGTATTTGTTTCTCTTTTTTTCTTTGGTGTTTGTTTTAGACAAATTCTCATTGAGACTTGTCTCAAATTGTCTTACTGAATGATTATGCTTAGTATGTAATAATCATGCATGAAAGTGAGAAGATCAACCGTAATACACAAAATGATCATGCTTAGTATGCAAAAGATCGGACTTAAAAGTGATAAGATCGACATTTACTCATCCATCTCAATTAGGACGTCCTACATATACAAAATATTACCATGTATAGATTTTTGGTGCAACTCAAACTAGGGCGGAGTAAAAATAGACACCAAGATTGGCATTGTGTGACGGCAAGAGAAATATGAACAAAATTCTGAAATTTTTGTTATAAAATACATGAAAATAGATAAAAGTCATTAAGATAGATTAAATATGAAATTTAATTAGCCAATAAGAACACAATTCAGCTGCCATACTTTTTACTTATTTTTTTTACAAGTAAACGGTAACATTTCAACACTTTGTACAATAGCAACACAATCTCAGGTTTACAATTATGATGCAATTGGTAAAGAGTTGAATGCTTCAATCAACTTCTGCACTGCATGCCCAATATCATAAGCCATAAGCCCCATCCTATCTCCAAACCACCCTCCCAACTGACTGCCAACTAGAAAACCCAACCATCCAGCATCCTCTTCCCCAGCCAGCCCTCCAGCATATGCCCCCAAGAACCCTCCAAAGCTCCTTGACAGCCCTTCCACTAGGGTACCCCCTACATAGAGGACCTCAAACAAGTCCCATCCACTGCTCATCAAGGGCACAAGGATGTGCTTTGCCTCCAGGTAGGCCCACCTCGCGCGCGCATTTCCCACCTCGCGTGCCAGTTTGAGCCCCTCCTCGAGACTCTGCCCTTTGGAGAGGTTCTCTGTGAATGCCTTCCGAGTTTCAGCCTCCCTTACGCTTTGGACGCGAAGAGCTCTGAGGTGGTAGAGGAAGAACCTGATCAGTTCTTTGGTGACACATACTATGGTCCCGAACCTCATGTCAAAGCAATTCCAGAACGTGAATCTTTCCTTTCTCGGCTCTTCATCCGATTCTGTATAATGCCTACTTTTTTCAGCTGCAAAACATAAAACCAAACCTCAGAACAAAATCAATCGTTGAAACGTAAGGATGTTAAAGTGTGTTACCTATGAAGCTCAAGATGATGAACGCTGATAACGTGAGGAGCCGGATCTTCATTCTTAATGTTGTTTAAGGTCCAACTCCAGCCTGCTGTTGCTGTTGAGATGTTAAGCTTTTGAGGTCTCCTAATATTAGGATCATATATATATATATATATATATATATATATATATATATATATATATATATATATATATATATATATGAGAAAGTCTTGGGTGAGACCTGTCCTTGTGGAGACCAAGAGCAGGGGAATGAGCATTTACTGTTTCTGCTTGATCTTTTAGTCAGTTTGTTTGATCTTTCAATCAATGTGCTTGAGTATTTTTGTTTTGCCTAGATTTTTCAATTAATTTGATCTTTCGTTCAATTTGCTTGATTTTTCGGTCAAATTTCCTTGATCATTTCCTTGGTCAATTTCACCAACGACAAATTCAATCAAAGAAATCGGTGGGTGAGCTTAATTCAATCAATATCAGTCTCATATAATCTTTGGTCTCAATGGAGACAGGTTTCAATTGAGAATTAGTATATATATATATATATATATATGCATATGACCATATGATTTTGTGAGGAAAGGAATCTGATCTAGTGTCCTAATGGAAGGCAATAAAATTGGATGGATGGACTTTTAGGGGCAAGCAAAGCACTAATGCAAAGAGAGAACAAAGTAAGAGATTTTGCACAGCATCGGCAAGGTTAGTCGTGTGCTTCCTTCTTCCCTGATTTCCAAGACAAGTAATGTTTGTTACTTCTTCCTTCTTTTCCCCTAATATTACATTAGGGACATCATTATCTTTTAATCTGCATAATCAACAAAGATTCCTTGTTCTATCATGTTAATTTACACTCCATGGGAATCTTCCAAACTACAATGATTTTCTTATGGGAATTTTTAGAACTATAAACATGAAATAAGTAACAAAATCAAACATTCTTATAACCAAACTTTGTTATAAATTACATGAAAAGCAACAATATAAGAATATAATAGCAACATATTCAAGCTAACAATCAGTAGCTAGGAATCCAAAGGAAACAAAATCTAGACATAGATAACTTCATATATCACATAGTCGCCATCATCTATATCTTAAGCTAAGACACACCATAGTACTAATTCAAGTGAAGATGTAAAACCGATGGACCTTCAGTGCTGGAACCAGTCTGCAGCCGCCATCACAGGCTGAACAGGGCATGGGAGCTGCCACGGCTCGAGGAAATTCTCAGGAATCTCGGGGATATCCAGCTGCACGCCGTTGATGATGGAAACAGCTTCAAGCACGTTGTTAAGAGAACGTAGGCGGTCAGCAAGCTCTGTAGCCTGAGCCCTCAAGACACTGTTGTCAGAAGCAACACCAGCATACATTTGTGTGGTGGCAGTAATGTTCTCAAGAGCCAGCTTGTTCATCTTCTCCAGCTCGTCTGCCTGGCTAATAAGCTCATCCACGTGCTGCTGTTTCTTTGCTCGAGACCTCCTAGCAGATTCGCGATTGGACAGCATTCTCTTCCTCTTTTTCTCATCAAACTGAGCATAGCGTGGGTCCAGATCTGACCCAGAGCTCGTCGGTTGCTGCTGCTGTTTCTGTTTCTTCATTGCAGACTCCATTGACACGATCTTTCCTCGGGTATGGAGTTGGTTTAATCTAGCTTCTAAGAGTAGGTTAACTCTTAGAATTTTAGGGGATTGGGATTGTTCAAGAATGAAGGGCTAATTCATGAAAACTCGTGAAACCAGTAGAGGAATACTACTGAGAAGGAATGAAGAAGGCGAATTCTCTGCATAAGGACGGTATACGTCATGTAATTTTGTGGTAGGAGAACCCTATAAACATGATCCCTGAATCGTTCTCACTAGTTTATGTATCTGAAGTTCAAAATCAGCAATTCCTTTCGGTGAAACAAAGCAAATGATTGATTACAACTGCATAAACCAAAGAACAGCCCCAAATCATTCAACAATTCATCGAATCAACCATCAAAAAACGAACCAATTCAACAAAATTCTCCAACAATTCATCCAATAACATACAGAAGCATGTATATAATCAATCAAAACCAAAAATTAGCTAGAGGGCACAACTGAAAAACAACCAACAAGCGATTCATTCAATCAACGACAGAAGCATATCTCTAACATAAATCAACCCAATTTTTTCAAAAAAAATCAACAGCAATTCATTTGTAGAAATCGAAACCTCAAACCCTAACATGACAGCTCTATGATAGAGCAAACAAATAAAAGAAAACAAAAATAAAAAGCAAACAAAAAAATGAAAAATAAAACAAACAAACAAACAAACAAACAAACAAACACAGAGGAATAAGATAAGGAAAAGTAGGTTTACCAGATTGGAGCTTTGGAGAGAGAAATCAATAGAGAGAGAAAGGAAGGTTTTTCAGGAGAGGCGAGGGCAGTATTTATAGATGGGTTTGCGGAATTTTCAAAGAGGAATATTCCTGTTGTGGTACAGCTGGCACGCTTTATGATGACAGCAAAGCATTTCCATTGGCGCCCACGCTTTTCACTACCCGCCCTCCACGACCACCTCGGAGGGGAGGGGAAATTGCTAGGAAACCCTTACCGCATCGTACGTGTATGATTACGTCTTTCATCTCTGCCAGTATTTTCTGTTGGTAAATGGTAATTTTACTCCTTCCATCTAAAAATTCAACAGATTTTTCAAATCTAATAAATTTTCAAATTTACTCACTAATTAAATGTGTTCTTATCACTTAAATGAATTTTAAAATTAATACTCTCAATTTGTTTTATTGAGATTTTTTAATAAAAACAATTGAGATTACATTGATGATCACATTTATGAAACTCGTATTAGAGATGATTTACTCATGATTTGGGAATTATTCATGATTCCTCAACCCTAAATATAAAAACAAAATATACATAAAGTGGTGATTCTAAAGTAATGCCTTGTTTGGATTACAAAGAAATTTCAAAACATATTAAAACTCTAAATTATATCTGCATTTGAACCTGTAACGAGTATAATAGCCATAGTAGCTTACTTATATCTAAACTAGATTCTTCAAATTACAAACAACACCAAATTTGCAGCATTTTATAGTTCCAAAAATTCACACTCTCACATTTTCAATCAAAACAAAATTTTGGATCTATTAAAATGAAGATCAAAATAGGAACTCCAATATATTATTTGTTGGCACTTCAAAGTATCTCCAATCAAATTAACTAAATATTAACAGACTAACTCATCAAATCATTGAAAGTTAATTCTTTTACTTACACTGTGGTCATCCACATTAATTGTTGATTTGTTGTAGATATTATATGATTATTTTGAATGATTCATACTAAGATAGCGAGTTAATTTATCATATATGTGAGTACGATTGATGAATCTAGTCACTTTAACGAGAAAGTTTTGGGTGAGACCTGTCCTTGGGGAGACCAAGAGCAGGGGAATGAGCATTTACTGTTTCTGCTTGATCTTTTAGTCAGTTTGTTTGATTTTTCAATCAATGTCCTTGAGTATTTTTGTTTTGCCTTGATTTTTCAGTTAATTTGATCTTTCGTTCAATTTGCTTGATCTTTCAGTCAATTTTCTTGATCATTTCCTTGGTCAATTTCACCAACGACAAATTCAATCAAGGAAATCGGCGGGTTTAAAGCTCACCAACGACAAATTCAATCAATAGCAGTCTCATATAATATTTGGTCTCATTTGAGACAGGTTTCAAATGAGAATTTGCCATTAACTTACATCTCACTCTATACGTAATTCGTCCTATTATAATTTACTGGGTAAAATGCTTAAATTACCTCTAGTACTGGGTTAAGTGTGATTATGAATCCATTTTTTGGAAAAGTGATCTTATAACCCTAATTTTATGTAAAGTATAACTATAGATGTGTTGAATACAAGTCTAATTTCGGCACAATGTCTGTTTGAATTGACAAAATTGCCTTTTGTTGAACTGAATTCCATAAAGCACTGGATTTTTTATAATGATTAGAAACTAATCGAAAATATAATATAGAATTATAATCTCACTTGTCAAAAACTCAATATTTTACACTTTAGATATGACCGAAGGTCATACTCAACTTCTTAGACAATTTTATATCAACACTACCTTGTATCTATCTTATTTTGCATGACAATTTTACATACAAATTTTCAATGTAATTATTATAGTTTCCAATTTTTGGTCAAAAATGAGATGTATATAACAATACCTAGAAAATTGTTGTACAATTATGGCAGTAAAAATTAGATTTGACGTCTTAAAAGTTGCATTAAATAGACGTTTTAGTCTTTTAGATGATTTTGTAATTATAAGAAGCACAGAGCCTATTCTGCAATTTAACAAAAGAAATCACCGCGTGACTTCAACACCCTCTCAATACGGGTCGGATCAACCGGTTGTTGGGAGCTGAACTAGGCCGGAATCATTACTTGCACCGTCACTCCCGCCTTTCATCCCCCGTCGATCTAGCAGTGGCGACGGTTTTATTACAGTGAAAAAGAAGAACGGAAAAAAAATGGCGGCAGTCGAGGAATCGGCGTTGGACGACAAGGCGAAGAGGATGAGAGATCTGCTGTCGAGCTTCTACTCTCCAGATCCTTCCGCAACCGCCGCGAACAGCAATTCCGGTTCTTCCAGGTTCGCGACGCTGGACACTATCAACACGCCCAACTTCGACGCCGATCAGTACATGAATCTCCTCGTAAGCTTCTCTCTAGCTCGGTATTGATATTCAGTAATTCTGATTCGTAGATGTTGTTTTCAAGCTTCAATTTAGGTACGATCAGCTGACAGATTGCATCAGTAGAGTGCCAATGATATCAAATGCACAGTTACTTTAGTACATTTGATAATGGAGTGGTAGACAGTGGCAATGTTAATTTATCGAGATGGCTAGATAGGTGGAACTGTGATTAGCTATAATGCAATGTTGATTTGTATGTCTTTGATAGAATTATAATCAAAACTATTTTCGGTATTCATGCCGCAGATACAAAAAGCAAATTTGGAGGGACTGCTTCAGAAGCATGTTGAAATGGCAGCTGAGATAAAAAATCTCGACACTGACTTGCAAATGTTGGTGTATGAAAATTATAACAAGTTTATCAGTGCCACAGACACAATTAAAAGGTAAATATACTTAGTTAATTTACATGGTATTATAATTTTGTTGGTTTCTCTTTCCCTAGAGGCAGTTTCTTTGTGTTTGTGACTATGAATGTTTTCGTTTGTATTGATTCCAGAATGAATAATAACATTGTTGGTATGGAGACAAATATGGAACAGCTTCTTGAAAAGGTACCAGTTGTTCGTTCATGAGACTGTGATACTGCTCATGAATCTTCTGAGAATTAAAAAGCATTGCTGTTTGTTACAGATAATTTCTGTTCAGTCTATAAGTGATGGGGTTAATACCTCACTATTTGAAAAGAGAGAGCATATTGAGAAATTGCACCGCACCCGCAATCTCTTGAGGAAAGTTCAGGTACAGAATTAATATGGGTAAAACTTTAGATTCTTTGTTCATAATTTTATCTCTAATAAGTTAGCATAGTATTATACTTTCGGAATCCACCATTTGACTCTATCTACATGATTTATACAAAATCAAGTAAAAGGTGCAAATTGGATATCTATTATGATGTGTGCTAAACAAACTTTAAATTGCATTCTCTTCACAGTGTTTATTTGGTTGCACATCTGTTGGTGTGGTTTTAGGCATGCATTATATGAACATTGATAGTTGGCCATGTATATGCTCTGTCCATGTTTGTTTCTGGCTGTGTATGAATGACATTGTTCATCTTCTGTGAATAGAGCAGTTTATCTATGATCTACCCAGTAGGCTTGGCAAATGTATAAAATCAGAAGCTTATGCTGATGCAGTAAAATTCTACACTGGAGCCATGCCAATATTCAAGGTAGGCATATTTATATATCTTTCTTTCCATCCTTCTTTGCTTTTTTGCTTATCACACTTCCAGAAAATAACTTTTCATACATCTCCTTTGCCCCCTATGTGCTAGGTATATGGTGAATCATCATTCCAGGACTGTAAGAGAGCATCAGAAGAAGCTATATCAACTATTACCAAAAACTTGCAGGTGCTTAAGTCTTTAGATTTTGTTCAAATAATTATAATGACCTTTGTGGATTGATCATAACTCATAAGCTTATGTTGGTTAGAGTCACCGACTCACAGTAACTTTTACAGATTTTACATACAATTTTTTTAATCCAATTTTTCAACCATAAAGCTAGATAACTGACATGTGTAATATGGACAAGAGAATGAGGCTTTATCGCATGTATGGAATTTTGCACCTCTTACTTAGACTGTTTATTGTGCATTTTCCTTCTGTGAGGGACTTTATTGGCATTTCTTACGGGGTTACACTCTTCCAATATTTTTCAGGGAAAGGTGTTCTCAGATTCAGAATCCATACAAGCCAGGGCTGAGGCTGTTATGCTACTGAAGCAGCTGAATTTCCCGGTTCGGACTTCACATTCTGAACTATGCATGCTGATCTTTTGCTATCCGTTCAACTGTATAGATCTTTGCACCGCATTATATGATTCCAACAACATGCTTTGCTTAATGACTTTCCCTCCCCTGTTTTTTAGGAACTTCCTATTGAAATCAGCTTTATTATTTCTTTAGAACGTTAAAGAATTAATGAAGGAAAAAACTTCGCCACACTGATAGATTGGTCGTATTTTGACAGGTCGAAAATTTGAAGGTGAAACTCTTCGAGAAATTAGAACAGTTTCTTGTAAATCTTCACCTTCATTCTGAAGGAATTAGTCCGGTCCCGGATGACATATACAAACCTGTTGAGCAAGGAAATGCTAATGATCCGACTATTTCTGCAACCCACGAGGTCAGTATCAATTTCATATGTTATTTAAAGGAAGAAAAAAAGACCCAGAAGAAAGCTCTTAATATAATTCTCTGTCAATGGGAAAGAAACTTTCTGAACATGAGTGGGAACAAGAACAACATCTTTAGTAATTTTGATTTTTGTACATTTGTGCCGATAAATCATATCTGAGAATGAAGTATGGTTCATATCTCAGGGTTCTATAAGGGAATTTTCGGAAGCTATTCGTGCTTACAGAGTTATATTCCCTGATTCAGAAAAGCAACTCTCTGGACTTGCAGAGAACTTGGTGAAGATGTATGTCTAGCAATTCATGACTTCTTATTGGTTATCAATCAGCTCTATCTTATTAATTCCGAGCAGCTAAGATAATCCCTGTTTCTTCAACTTTTGTCTGATTTTCAGGCACTTTGAGGCTGTTCAACAACGTATGAAGCAGCGTCTTCAATCTGCAGATCTTTTTGCAATGCTGCGTAAGTTGACTTTCCTAAAAAAAGTCTAATTAAGTTAACACACCATTCCTAAATAAGTTAATAGTCTGATATGATTGGTGAAGTCTCCAATCTAATAAATTTCAGTTGTCTGCTTTGCTGTTATTTCATGAGTGGTTGAAAGAAAGAGTATTCCTTAGTTGTTTCTCACTGCAGTGCTTGTTCATTTTGAAAGTTCATTTTCTGAACTTTAAAATCAGTTTATTTAGATAAGTCATGCTTAAATTTATTATGCGCAGGGGTAATATGGTCAGATGTACTGTTGATGGACGAAGTATTACCAGGAGCTGGCATATCAGATCTTTCTTTATTGGTATCCTTTTTATTGTTTCTCTTCCTTTGGTTGGTCCATCATATGTTGTCAGTTACCTTTGTAGCTACATTAAATATTTGGAGATCATTGCCTGATATCCCCTTCTGCACTTCCAGGCTGCTGAAAACATTGTCAAAGAATATGTTGCTGGCTCATTCAATCGTCTTTTACTTGACATCACAGGTCAGTTTTAACTCTTAAGTTTTAACTTTTTGATAGCTGTGCTGAGTCAAATTCATTCTATTACACATTTGAGATTGCTTATTCAGTTTCAATTGCAATTTGTATGCTTAATTGTTTCTTGATCAGCTTAGCTCTCTTGATTTGCAGATACACTAGCAAAAATCCAAAATAGAAAAAAAGATGGTGCAGGAGAGTATTCTCTGCAATCTGTGTTTGAAGAAAGCAGAAATGCTATCACCCAAGGCAGTGTGGATGCATTAATGGTAAGTTCCCGTGTATGTGAGTGCTATTAGTATCCGCCCAAATTTGTATATTTTTTTGAAAATTAAATCCACAAGAATCCCTGATTGATACGTGCAAAGTAATACATGGGGAGGCAGTGTCAGAGTGTGGGTTGGTGGGGAAAATTGTTTAATGTGTGCTGCTGATGCTTCAAAGTATAATCTTTATATTCTTACTCCCAATTTTTTGCATGTGCACATGCTTTTGCAAAATGAAAAAGGCTGGAAATGTTTAATCCTTCTATATGAGTAAATTTTTATGCCTCTGCATTCCAGTTGATGGTTTCCAGATTTGTATTTAATGATTTTGCTCATTCAGGGGAACCATCCCGCAGTTCGGATCAATGCAATTTTTAAATTCTTTTTCTGATTTACTACTTGCTCATTATTGAGCGACCATCTGTCAATCTGTGAATCGAAATGTTAAAGGGGTGCTTCAATTTGTAATCTTAAATTCTGACCACTTATAATCACACAGTTAATTGCTTAAAGGTTCTCTTGATTGCATCTCAATATCCTTGGGTGTCTTTTGTCTTTCAGGATTTTCGGCAGCTGCTTGATGAAAACCTTGAACTACTACTGAAGCTGAGAGGCTTAATTATTGACTGGGTACAAGAAGGATTTCAAGAGTTTTTGGGAAAACTCAATGACGGATTCCTCTTTCTTTCAGGAAAGGGTAAGAACCCAGATAGGCAAGATCTAAGTTTGACTGAAGGAATGCAAGGTGAAAAAGTCATTCCTGGGCTTGTTCTCCTACTTGCTGAACTCTCTGTTTTCATTGAGCAAAGTGCTATCCCAAGAATTACTGAGGTTAGTTCTTACATTCCTTTCATGTTCTCATCTGCTTTACCTGACCCTATTGAGCATATAATACAGTCCATTTTAAATATTTCCCCCAGGAAATAGCTGCATCTTTTTCTGGCGGAGGTTATCGGGGTGAACTTGGACCCGCATTTCTCCCTGTAGAACTTTGTCAGACCTTCCATTCAACCAGTGAAAAGTTCTTGCAGCTTGTATGGACTTTTGCACCTTTGTTTTCCTTGTTCTTTTTCAGTTTTTTTGATCCTGATATCTCCTGCTGTATCTTAGACTTTGTGATAAGATATGTGTGAGGCAATATTACAGTTGTTGCTTTCCTGAAATTCTGTTTGCTTTCCTTTCAGTATATAAATATGAGAACACAAAAGATTTCAATTCTATTACGGAAGAGGTTCACCACACCAAATTGGATGAAGGTAAGCTCTCTATGTAGTGTAATTTTGGTATTCGTGTTTCAGGAGCATAACATGTCCTTCAAATTCCGCCAGTGTTTTTTTACTTTAACCTTTTGTCTTTTCTCATGATAGCACAAGGAACCAAGGGAGGTTCACATGTTTGTTGATCTACTGCTTCACGAGGTTCAAGTTTCTTTCCCACTCCAGTTGCTTGAGATGATTTTTGTTTTCGTTCTATTGAGCATGAAACAATTGATTTTTGTTTTCTTTATTTTGAACTGGTTAGAGAGAAACCTTAATTTTTCCATTCATTTTACTTTCAGTTGGAAGCAATACAAACTGAGGTCAAACAGATTTTGCCCCAAAGTTTAAACCTTAAACATCGACGCACGGACAGCAATGGGAGCACCACTTCGTCTAGAAGCAATCCTTTACGAGATGAGCGATTGGGCCGGTCAAACACCCAAAGGGGGAGGAGCCAGCTTCTCGAGACTCACCTAGCCAAATTGTTCAAACAAAAAATGGAGATTTTTACAAAAACCGAACACACTCAGGTTTGATGAGAATGCATGTAAACAAATATACTCTAATGTGTGTTGAGATTTTGATTAGAGTCAGTGAAAATAACTCAATCAAAATGCAGGAGTCTGTGGGAACAACTATTGTGAAACTTTGTCTGAAGAGTTTGCAAGAGTTTGTTCGTCTCCAGACGTTCAACAGAAGAGGCTTTCAGCAGATTCAGTTGGACATTGAATTCCTTCGAACTGCCCTGAAGGATTCTTCTGACGACGAGGCAGCTATTGATTTTCTGATTGACGAGGTAGGATTAGTTTTTTTTTTATTGTTGCTAGTTTTGCATTTCAGCTTAATGTTCTATAGGATTAGTTATAGTTGCTCGTCTTTGATGGCTAAAGAACTGATCTTGAAATGTGCGATTATGAATAGAATTAAACTGTGGCTCTTGTAATTGAGCAGGTGGTGGTTTCTGCAGCAGAACGTTGTCATGATCCCATTTCATTGGATCCGCCTATTTTGGACAAACTCATACAGGCAAAGTTGGCAAAGAATACAGAACAGAACGCAGCTAAGTAATCATCAATGAAGATCATCCCTCCAGGTTCACCGAGCTATCTTCTGAGAGTTGAGAATGTACTTTATTCCCTGTAAAAACTTTTAAAAATGAAAATTTTATTCCCTTATTATATTTTGGGGGAAAAAAAAGGATTAAAGTAGGTAAGCATGAACTCCAGTCCCAGTGTACTACTTGGTAAGTAATTTTTGCACATTTTACACAAGATCTGAGACTAGTTCGTCTTAAAAGGCTTGAACAACAGATTCTATGACTTATAACTACAGTAGGAGTTTTCAGTATTTTGACAGTCTCAAAACGAACCAATAACTCTACTTCCTAAATTGGAGCTTGATATATCAATCTGAATACAAAAAAGCTGATTTAGAACTTTGCTTGGACGTTTTTCAACATCTTCAAGATTAATTAAAATTTTCTTTAAAAAAAGCAATTTTATCAGTTTACTGTCTTCGAAAATGTTTAGAAAAATGAACATAATTGCTATACCATGCCCTGTATTTTACTTATACAAGCCCCTAAAATATTTATTTTTGTTATGTTTTTCAAACTAAAATTATACTATAGTTGCGGAAAATTAAACACGATCTAAATATATTTCTTGATTTTTCAATATCATATTATTTTTGAATATAATTGAATAATAGTCAAAATACAGAGCGTGAAATAGCAACACCCAAAATGAATTAGGCAGTATTTGATTTTTGTAATAAAATATATATTTGTAAGTAGGCCCAATACAAATATATTCTGAACTCGAGTAACTTGGCCCAATACATTCTAGCCCATGAACCCCTTATTTTCCCGCCAAATCTGAACTCGGCCCCCTCCATTTTGGCGCCAACTCGCATATACTCTTCTCATTGCCAACCCTTTCACTCAAACCCGCATTTCTGAACTCACTCAGCCCACGACGGCGGCGGCGATGACATCGACTGATAACCTCGATTTCAACAAGGACATAGGCAAGCTCTCTCTCTCTCTCTCACACACACACACACACGTTTTCTCGGCGGCGCGTGGCTAACTGAATTTGTCTTGCAGAGTTAGCGAGAGAATTCCTCTCCAATTTCGTGGATCCCGACGGCGATGCCAAATACCTGAGCATTCTTGTTAGTAACGCCCTCCTTCTTCCAATTGTCTATGGATTTTTGTTTTGGATTAGCCTATTTTAACCTAATTGATTTTTTGGGGGAAATTTCAGCAAGATGTCGCGAACCATAAAACCAAGGCTATTTACATCGACCTTGAAGACTTAGCCAATGTATGCTCATTTTTTCTTATCTCTTAGGTATTTTACAATTTGTGATTTTGTTTGATGCCTAAAACCATTTATTGTTTCGTTTTATTATCAGTACAAGGATTTGGATGAGGAGTTTTTGAGGAGGGTTACCGAGAATACCCGGCGTTACATACAAATATTTTCGAGTGCAATCGATGAATTGATGCCGGAAGCTACCGAGCAATACCCTGATGAGGATCAGGACATACTGATGACACAGAGGGCCGAAGAACCAACTGATAACACTGAGGGTGCTGATTCCAAGCAGAAGATTCCTCCTGAAATAAAACGTTATTAGTAAGAGTGGTTTTTTTTTCCTTTACTATTTTTGAAAACGATGATTGTAATGGCGTGTATGAGATAGTTTCGTTTCTTCTATGCCTGGTTGTAGCCATGATGATGTTTAGATTGTGAATAGAAGTTGACAGCTCTTGATGAGCTTATGCTTTGATTTCTTTGAAAACAGTGAAGTTTATGTGAAAGCATCTTCAAAAGGACGGCCTTTCACCATCAGGGAAGTTAGGGCTTCACATATTGGCCAGCTTGTGAGAATATCTGGTATTGTAACCCGCTGCTCTGATGTCAAGCCATTGGTGCAAGTTGCTATTTATACATGTGAAGAATGTGGATTTGAAATTTACCAGGTTTTCCCTCCTTCTTCTGCTGTTTTTCTTCTTTATGTTGTCATTTCTGCATTCTCATCTATAGCAGCCTGTTAATATGGATTCTGATTGCTGCATGTGTGCTCATAGGAGGTAACTTCTAGAGTATTTATGCCTCTTTTCGTGTGCCCATCTGAACGCTGTAAATTGAATCAAACCAAAGGCAATATTATCTTGCAACTCAGAGCATCAAAGTTTTTGAAGTTCCAAGAGGTTTGTCCTTTGTGGATCTTGTGTCTTGCTACGATTTATTTTAGAGTACGACGTGATAGATTTTGTATTGTATCCAGGCTAAAGTTCAAGAACTGGCAGAGCATGTACCCAAAGGTCACATTCCTCGTACAATGACAGTTCATTTTAGGGGAGAACTCACAAGAAAGGTTTGTGGTTGAATAGTGCGTCTAGATTTCATCCTTTGCTTTAAATATGAAGAGTCTAGATTTCATAACCTGCACTGATTCAAGAGTAATGATTTCATAACCTGCACTGATTTTTTGGGTAACTTTTATTGACCTATTTATTTATGTTGTTCTGCCTCCTTTTAACCCGGCAGGTATCTCCTGGTGATGTAGTTGAATTATCAGGAATCTTCCTTCCTATTCCTTATACAGGATTCAAAGCTATGAGAGCTGGTTTAATTGCAGACACGTTCTTGGAAGTCATGTCTGTCTCTCATTTCAAGAAAAAATATGAAGAGTAAGGCTTTTCAAATCTTCACTATGATGGTGTTTACTGATCAGGGAAACCATATTCGTGGGAGCTGATTTCTTGATTTGCCTTTTTTACATCTTAACACAGTTATGAACTTCAAGGAGATGAGAAAGAACAAATAGACCGTTTACGTGAGGATGGTGACATATATAATAAGTTGTCACGATCAATAGCTCCTGAAATTTTTGGTCATGAAGACATAAAGAAAGTCCTTCTACTTCTTCTGGTTGGTGCTCCTCATCGGAAGTTAAAGGATGGCATGAAGGTAAAAGAAAGAGTCCATCATTAGCTTCATTATTTCCTTTCAGTTTAATTAGTGGAACATACTTAATTCTATTGTTTTTTTGTTTTTTGTCTAAATCATTCTTGTTGACAAGGCTGTGAAGAGATGCTTGTTGTTTGAGTTCAGGCATTCATTAGTTATCAGATTAATCCATTTTCACTTGGTCTGGATTTACCCATCTTGTTTTGATAAAATGCAGATAAGAGGGGATCTACATATCTGTTTGATGGGTGATCCTGGAGTTGCAAAAAGTCAGCTTCTTAAGCATATTATCAGTGTTGCTCCAAGGGGTATATACACAACTGGCAAAGGAAGTAGCGGAGTTGGCTTAACTGCCGCTGTTCAGAAAGACCCTGTGACAAATGAGATGGTGCTTGAAGGTGGAGCATTGGTAAGGAAATATTATTCATCGTGGACAGGGGTATTCGGTTGCAATGTCTGATCATTCATATGGCAACACTTAACTTACTAAAGGCTTGCTATTTCAACAATTGCTATAGGTTTTAGCTGACATGGGAATATGCGCAATAGATGAGTTTGACAAAATGGATGACACTGATCGGACAGCAATCCACGAAGTAATGGAGCAGCAGACTGTTAGCATTGCAAAAGCAGGGATCACTACATCTCTTAATGCAAGGACTGCTGTCCTTGCTGCTGCCAATCCAGCCTGGTATAGATTATCTTCTGTATAGATTGGGGATCTCATTCAATGATTTATTTCGATAAAATAAAATTGCTTTTAGTACTTAGTATGAAAAGAAGATTGATGTTCAATATGGAATTGTTTTCTTAGGGGAAGATATGATATGCGAAGAACGCCAGCTGAAAACATCAATCTTCCTCCAGCCCTCCTATCAAGATTTGACATTCTGTGGTTAATCTTAGATAAAGCAGATATGGATAATGATCTTGAATTGGCTAGACACGTTGTCTACGTCCACCAGCACAAAGAATCTCCTGCCCTTGGATTCACTCCTCTTGAACCATCTGTACTAAGGTATGTCTACTGTCATAGTTGGGTTTCCACCCTGAGGATGCAACTATCTTATCCTGCCTCTTAGCTATGCAATCTGTCCAATTATTTCCAGGGCATATATCTCAGAGGCAAGATTGCAGTCTCCTTGTATCCCAAGGGAGTTGGAGGATTACATAGCTACTGCATATACGAGCATTAGGCAAGATGAAGCTAAATCCAATACTCCTCATTCCTATACCACTATAAGGACACTACTCAGTATTCTTAGGATATCAGCAGTAAGTTTGGTGGACTTTGATCGATTTTAATTTCTCAGTTTATTGGGAATCAATTGTCCATGGTTTAATATGAAAGCCAGAAATTAATTATTAGGGCCCTAATTGTATTGGTGCCTTCATTTTCATGATAGGTATTTACCTGATTAATTGAATAAGCTAATTAATTGGTCTAATTATATTTGATAAGAAATGTGGAGGGTGAGATGACATTTGTTCATACTCGAGTCTAATCTGATTTTTAATGTACTCAGGCATTGGCTAGGTTGCGGTTTTCTACAGAAGTTGCACAGAGTGACGTGGACGAGGCCCTCAGGCTCATGCAAATGTCAAAGTTCTCTTTGTATTCAGAAGAACGCCAAAAGTCAGGCTTGGATGCAATCTCTGACATTTATTCAATCTTGCGAGACGAAGCTGCAAGGACAAGCAAGATGGACATAAGTTATGCTCATGCCCTTAACTGGATTTCCAGAAAGGTTAGTTCATCACTCACCCTCCATGGTTTTTGCTGTCGATGCATCAAAAAATGGTGCTAAATGAGTAAGGATTTTTCAAAGATAGGTTTTCTTATGAAGATTATCTGTATTTTGTCATCAGGGATACAGTGAAGCCCAACTGAAAGAGTGTCTGGAAGAATATGCAGCTTTGAATGTGTGGCAGATCCATCCAAACACATTTGATATCCGATTCATTGATGCCTGATGCCGTATTCATCCCCAGAAAGGATAGTTTTATCACATCAAATTGCAAGGGGTCATTTGAGCTGTGGAATGATGAGTGCAGATCGTCTGTAAAACTCGTAGTTTCAGGCATTTGCATCTGACTAGTTTTGGTGTTCGAGTTGTTTTATAGGCTTTATGTACTTGTGAATCAAGAAGGTTGCTGTAAAATTTTATTGAAACAGGGTTTTGTCTTTATTAAAATTTTACTAAACCTTCCTTAATTCAAATCATTTATCAATTGTTGGGTTCTTTATCAAATAATGTAACTGAAAATTCAATAACTCTAAATTGTCTGATCAGGTTCCACCAATACAGGTATGCCGTAAGCAAGAGGAAATTTCATTTTTAGATGCTAGATACTGTCTATTTCAACTTTCCGAACTTCACATTAGATCAGTCTTCTACAGTTTAATTATTCATATTTTCATTTTAAAATTTAAATAGTTTTTTTTTCATTGAAAATAATTTCTAATGAAAATATTCGAAATGTTACTACTGTAGTACATTCAAAATGTTAGGCAAATGCAACGTAACCAGGCACAACAAATTATTTATTGCTCCTTATTTTGGAAATTTGTTACATACTAAGGGCATATAAGCAAAATAAATGGAAAATATAACACTCGTTTTGTAAATAAAATAGGGAGTCTTTTGTCATTTCGGAAACTCAAGGCGAACCAAATTGAATTTACTCCAAACTTCAGACCACAAATGTGCAAATATCATAAAGTAGAAACCAGGTCAAAAACCCACATTGCGAAAACGAACAAGAGCTAGTGCGGGACGAAACTTTGTGCGAAGAAATTCCCAGAAAACATATAATCAAGTTCTTCCTAATCACTCCGAATTTAATCGGAGCTTTTAGATTTTCGTCGCCGGAATAAACTCCGGTTCGCCGGAGCGAGGGAGCGAGCTGATGGTACAAGTCCTTAATCGTTTAGGTATGAATTTCATTTCTGCAGTTTTGAGTTTTTAAGCTTATGATTTTGTGAGTTTTGGCTGAATTCTCCGCAACAAGTGTTTCATAAATGATGTATTAGGTAAGTGCGAATTGGGTAGATCTTTAGTTGTTTGTTTATTCCTCCTAATGTTTGTTACGTTTCTGTTGGTTTTATTACCTATGAGATGTTTGTCTTTTGTATGTTTGTCCTTTTCCCGAAGAGCATTGTAAATGTGAATTTCAATTTGCATGTCATCTTTGCAGTTACATCTCGCATTCAATCATAGGAACTAAGTGTGCTTGCAGTAAAATTATGATTAAAGTGGTGTGGACTATTATAAGATAGCCCCTGATATACAGGCTATATTGTTTGGGTATACTAGTAATCTAGGTGGCTTCTTGTGCTGTATCTCTCATTAAATTACGTGGCATGTTATCTTTGCATTTCCATTTTACGTTAAATTTGGGTAGTGTGTTTTGTAGGATTTAGGAAAGAGTTGGATCATTGAATTTAAGCTGTTTTAGTTTTATTAAGAAGTTGTTTTTACAACTCAAACCTCATCATTACATGTCATACTCCTGTGCAAAGATAAAAATTGAGTACAGCTAGGGGCCTTTATAAGCAAAGATTGTTCTGAATGTCTTGACACAGTATATTAGATAGAATAAAGTAATGAATGCTGCACATTTCTAATATTCCCCTTATACTAGGTAGGTCCTTATACTCCCCTGTGCATTGGTTAGTAAATAGAGATTTTGAATAAAACTGTAGAAGTTAGATAAAATGTTTTTGTAAAAATAAATAAAACCACTTGTCTTGTCTAGACGTGATGGCAAATGCACAGGGAAGATCCACTATGAGATATAGGCTTATTGTTGCTGTTTAAAAAATTCTAATCTTTCAATATATTGTTATTTTTATAAAATTCTGTACAGAGCTCATGAATTTGGGTATTAGATTGTGTTTGGATCTATGTTGTCAGATTTATCAATAAAGGATCTCCTCTATGAAACATTTTGATGTGGGCAATCAGATTTTTCCTTCTATCACATTCTCAGTAGTCAAACCTATTGAGGAAATAATTTTCTTGTCTCGACACACATCTATGAACTCAGCACGTGGCGTAAGGTTTACTTTGATGTTTTGAAAATCGGCATGGGCTTTAAATGTCACCTGTTCTTACTGCATTTTATGTTACATTAAATCTCAGAACGAAGATTTTTACGGTTTGCTTTCTTTCCATTTTTAGGTTTTGTTGTATGAATGTTCGGAAGTGCGTGTCTTCAATAGATGGTCCTTTGGCAGCTATGGCCCCTATGAAATTTGCTAACAACGTCCGTGCTGCCTCTAGAATAGAAGAGCAGGAAGAAGCCGATGATCCTTTTGCTGCAGTTGATGTTGATGTTGACATTAAAGAAGTTTATTATTTGATCTTGCATTTTTTGTCCTCTGGACCATGCCAAAAGACTTCCCGGCAACTTTTAGATGAACTTCTGGAGTACGAACTTCTGCCGAGGAGATATCATGCTTGGTATTCGAGAGATGGCGGTGAAAGTGGCCATAAAAGTGACGATGGCATATCCTTCCCTTTAAACTATGATAATATCATTAAGAGGTACGTCTAGATTGTTTGGTTATTGTTCTAAAGAGTATTAGATTTAATGAAATTTGTTGTCTGAAACGCTGCATCTCAACAGATATTTCATAAGTTAAAGTATAATTCGATGAACCCGTGAAATTTTAGTGGCAGGATTTTGACCATGAATGTTCTTCCCCACCAATTTTTTAAGATGATGTTAAAGTTACATTTGGCAGTTTTTCAATTTTTATTAATATTTGTGGCAATTAGGTTTCCTCATGTTGAAAATGACCATCTGGTAAAGCTTCTGAGACAACTGATGGTAAAAACATCACCGCCATTGCACTACATTGCTGGAAGAACTGCCCCAGGTGCTGCTGATGTTCCAACTCTACTTGGAACTGGGAACTTTTCTCTTTTGAAATGTAAGCTTCTTCAGTAATCTATTTCTCTTGAAAATCCCCCGCGTCCATTCGAGTGTTATCTGTTGGGTGGATATTTTACATAAAACAGTTTGAACACTGCACTCTTGCCAATCAGTATTACTTAATTCTCCTTTTGTTTTACCTTATGGCACTTATCTTGTGTGAAACCTCCCCTCTCATCTTGATTTGTTACTATAGTGAGTATTTTTCTTCTGCGAGAAAACAAAAAAATGTGTGATGTGATGTGAGTTTACTCAAGGAAAATGTTATAGTACTTTGTTCCATGGGATGAAAGGAGGTATTTTCTGAAAAATGATATTTTCAGTCAACTTTCTGATCAGTGTGTTAATTAAACTTATTAAATTGCCATATCTCTTGTGTTCGATGAGAGAATAGGTTTCTGCTACTTTTGATAGCTTCCAGAGCGTTTCTAACCCTCCTTTGTCACAGAGTTATCTATTTGTCTGTTGTTTCCTCTCCTACTGTTTTGCTGTTCTAATGCATATTCGATCATATTTTTTTCCTGCAGGTGATAGAACTAACATAACTAAGCAATCAAAGAAAGTACCACCTTACCTCCGCTGGCCTCACATGCAGTCAGGTCAGGTCCGTGGACTAGGTTTGAGGGAAATAGGAGGAGGTTTCCCGAAGCACCATCGGGCACCATCCATTCGTTTTGCCAGTTATGCTGTAGCTAAGCCATCAACCATGGTGCAAAAGATGCAAAATATAAAAAAATTGAGAGGACATAGAGATGCTGTATATTGTGGTGTGTACTCCCCTGTTCTGGCATTTACTCATCTTAGTTCTGTTCTGACAATTTATATGGCATGAAGAGGACGGGCAGATACATATAAGTTCTTGTCTAAATTTCTTTTTTGGTATTTCGAAGTGACCATTAAATATTAAATTGAATATAAACCTGTGTAAATTGTGTTTTGCAGCAATATTTGATCGCTCCGGTAGATATGTAATTACTGGATCAGATGATCGTCTTGTCAAAATTTGGTCTATGGAAACTGCCTTTTGTCTATCCAGCTGTCGAGGTCACGAAGTGAGTTTTTTAATCAGATTGTACAAATGAATACTTTAATTGAAATTTGTGGTCTTCTTTCATGCATTGGACTCATAATGTTGTCTTAACTTATTTACTTTTGCTATTGGAAGGGTGATATAACTGACCTAGCTGTTAGCTCAAATAATTTTATGGTGGCATCTGCTTCCAATGACTTCAGCATTCGTGTTGTAAGTCTCTTTCTCTAGTTTAAAGACATTCTCTGTCTTCCATTAAATACCTGGTACCTTGATTTGTTTTCTTAAATGCAATTTGTCCTGTAAATGACAGTGGCGGTTGCCAGATGGATGTCCGGTATCAGTTCTTCGAGGGCATACAGGAGCTGTTACTGCCATTGCATTTAGTCCCAGGCCTGACTGTGTCTATCAGCTATTATCGTAAGCCTCACCCAGTTTTATTAGATGTCCATTCCCCTCTTTTGCGATAGCCTTGTTTGCATCTTACATGGTAGGTAGTATTTTGTTGCTGATGCCTATTGCTGCCACAGGAGCATTTTATGTTTTGGTTACATTCTTCTGTGGATCTAACCTAAGGGTATGATTGATCTTTTTGATGATTGTATAACTATTTCGAAAAATCAAGATACAAGATACAAGTAGTTCAAGCTGACAGCTATTTGTTATATTTACTATTTGCTTGTAGATAACTAATATTCTCACTACTAAATAATATCCCCTCTCGTCCCCGATATTACATCTCTGTTGCAGGAAATTTACATATAAAAACATCTTTGAAACCTACTTGATAATCAGAACAACACACACACACACAATATATATATCTGCCTGCTACTTATGCTGGCATCCTCTTTAGATGTGTATCATGTGGAATATATTCACCTTTACATGGAAAATTATATCCTGGAGATTGTACTAAAAGGTTTCCGCTGTGGCTCATTTTGTGGCATTCATCTCCTTTACTGTTTTCAACATCCAGATCTTCAGATGATGGAACTTGTAGGATCTGGGATGCAAGAAACTCAAGTGCTAGTCCTCGTATCTATTTGCCTAGACCTGTGGAGATAATTTCTGGTTAGAAATAAACTTTTTATACTGTTTGATTGCATTCGTAATGGTCATCCTCATCCTATACCAATTTGTTTATTGTAGAAAGAAATGGTGCAGGAAAGACTAGCAGCCTCCCGCTATCTAATGTAGCCTCATCAAGTAATACTCCCCAGGGTAATCAAATCTTATGTTGTGCATACAATGCAAATGGAACAGTCTTCGTCACTGGGAGTTCAGATACTCATGCTAGGGTAATAAACTTTCTCTCAAGTTGGTTCAAAACCAAGGATGACTAGTTTTGTTTCCGACCTTTGTCTCTTGTTAGGCTATTAGCTTTTTGACAAGGACTGAGAATTTGTGAAAATTGTAATTTTGGCACATGCTTAGTATCTCTAGGTCTATGAGATTCAGATGATATAAAGAAATGGATGTGCTTTGAAAGAATTAAAACAAAATGAACCAACAACCATGTTCCTTTTTAGCCGACTGGGAATTTTCTGATCCAAGAATGCCTAATGGTCTTCTTGCCTTGGCTTCTGCTGAAATAATACCAATTCCATAATGAGTTGAACACTGTATGCATCTATCATATCAGCTACACCTGCATATGAAAACAATTTTCCCAAGATCTATTATGATAGGTAGCTATTCAATGTGTTGAATGATAATATATATTCTGCACTGATTTTATCTGTCTATTTTATTTGTTGGTAAACATGTACTTGTAACACTGGATTATAGTGTTAATAGGTAATTAGTATAATATGACTCCGATTAGAAGTCTCTGTGTCTTTGACAGCTTTTATGTAGTTTTGTAACAAATAACAGTTACACGCTATCATCAACTTAATTGCTCTGTTCAGGTCTGGAGTGCATTCAAATCCAGTTCAGATGATCCTGAGAAACCTATTCATGAGATTGACCTTCTATCTGGCCATGAAAATGATGTCAATTATGTCCAGTTTAGGTCAGTATACTTGTCCTTGTCTGAAAAGTTATCACTACCAAGAAATTGACAGTATGGATTTCATGCGCAATTATACTTTTCAGAAGAGAGGTAAAGCTTCTGATCTCTCGAGGTCTGACTGAATTCTCTCATATGCAGTGGATGTGCTGTGGCTCCTAGATATTCAACATCTGATATGGTGGAGGAGAAGGGTCCAAAATTCAAGAACTCATGGTCTGTGATCAACTAACACAATGTTTTCTCAACCATGGATATATCCTGTATGGTGTTAGTAATTTCTTCATTTGCTTGTATAATCCAGGTTTAGTCATGATAATATCGTCACTTGTTCACGTGATGGTAGTGCTATTATCTGGGCTCCTAAATCGCACAGAACTCAGGTGACTTCTGGTTTCATTGAAATTTGGATCAAGCATCGTCTGGTTTTCTTGTAATTTGACATACTGCTTATTCAGTTCTTTCTCCTTGTATAGTAACTGATGTTTAAAACCGTAGGTTGACCATTGACTTTTGAACTAAATTGTTCTTATTGCTATTAGGGTAAAATGGGACGTTGGGTCCGGGCATACCATCTTAAAGTTCCTCCACCTCCAATGCCCCCTCAACCTCCTCGCGGGGGTCCACGCCAGAGATTTCTTCCAACTCCTCGTGGTGTTAATATGATTGTGTGGAGCTTGGATAATCGCTTTGTGCTTGCTGCTATCATGGGTAGTGATTGCATACAAATATGCTTCTCCATGTGCTTGTGATTTTTCTGCTGTTAATGAGTCCTTAGTGTTTGTTTATAAGTTTAGTAAGTAACAGAGTATCTTACCTATTAGCAAGTCGTCAGTGCATCTGGTTGACTGTGTCATTTTTATTTATACAGAGAAATTCATAAATATTTAACATGAATTCATATGCAGATTGCAGGATATGTGTTTGGAATGCTAGTGATGGTAGCTTGGTTCATTCCTTGACTGGTCATACTGCATCTGTAAGTGGCTTCTGAACTTTTATAGAAGCTATGACGATATATTTTGGATAATTACCTTCTTAGTATGATTAGCTGCTTTATATTTTCCGGAATATTAAAATGCAGAAGTATAGATTTAATGGATAGCAAGGAGTTGTTGGAGTATAAAATGCTCTACCTTTCATGTTCTTCATTTTTTCCTTTTGGTTGGTGTATAAATTTTTTATGAGAATATGTTTCAAAATGACAAATATGCCGCGAGAGTTTTCTGAAAAAGATCTTGACTATCCAGTACGCTTATTCTAATTTCAGCGGTACTTGTTTTTTATTTTTTCAGACTTATGTGTTGGATATTCATCCTTTCAACCCTAGAATTGCTATGAGTGCTGGGTATGATGGAAAAACAATTGTTTGGGATGTAAGTGTAACTCTTTCTTTAGGTTCTTCTCAAGCACTATCTTATTGTGGTAGTCAGTTTTCTTATGCTCTTGCAACTTCCCCTGCTTCCATTTATAGATCTGGGAGGGCATCCCTATATGGACATATGAGATAGGGCGTTTTAAATTGGTGGATGGAAAGTTTTCACAGTAAGCTATTTCTAGCAACCTTACATCAATATTTTGTGTTTATATTGTCAATATTTGGACTCTGTGGCAATCAATGATGGTGTTTCTTCTTGATGACTCAGGGATGGGACATCTATTGTTCTCTCAGATGAGGTTGGGCAGATCTATTTTCTTAACACGGGGCAGGGTGAGTCCCAGAAGGATGCAAAATATGACCAGGTATAGGGACGGTTTTCGGTTGTTGCCTGTTGTCCTGCTTGTTTGTTCTCATGTAGTATATATCTGACTTTAATTTGTCCTGCAGTTCTTTCTTGGAGATTACCGCCCTCTTGTCCGCGATGCTTATGGCAATGCCATGGATGAGGTTAGTATATCATCATCTGTGTAGAAAGTAGTATGCATGTAATTGGGTTTAAGGGCATCAACTGTTGATATGGTTCCATCATCTTCTGTCAGTTATTTAAGAGCAAGATGTTTTTTATGATGTAGGAGACCCAGCTTCTTCCGTATCAGAGGAATATCCAGGATCGTCTTTGTGATTCAAGTATGCCATTGCTACCATTTCAAATATTTTCCTTGAAATCATTATTATCTTTATCTTGGCTTGACTCTCTTAATATGGAATTATAGGTATGTTTCCATACCCAGAACCTTACCAGAGTACATACCAGCGTCGCCGACTTGGTGCCATGAAAATTGAATTTCGTCCATCAACCATTAAGCTGGCTGTCGGTACGGACATTGGTTTGGGCCAAGAGTACCAAATTTTACCTGACTTGGACTTGGTGGTTGACCCACTGCCCGATTTTGCTGATGCATTGTATTGGGAACCACCAGAAATTGAGGTTATACGTGACGAGACTGACTCAGAATACTTGGTCACTGATGGAAATTCTAGTGGAGAAGAAGAAAAGGAACATTCAAGTGATCACTCAGTAAGTGATCCAGAATGTAGGGACGCAATCCATGTTGGACGAAGTCAGAAAGATGGGCTTCGCAGATCAAAACGGAAAAAAATTTCTTCAGATGTAAGTTTGATCTTCTTAATATCAGCTGTCTTATTTTGTGACTGGATGTGAAATATATTTTTCTTGATTTACAGGCTGACTATATAACTACTGGAAGACGCATGAAGAAGAGGAAGAAGAAAATATCCGAGTCTGAGGGCCCTTCCACTCGGAGTAAAAAAACTAAAAAGCGAAGGAATGGGAGAAAATATTCTAGGAGGAAATCTACTGAAGGCAAGTTAATCAGGCCTCAGCGATTAGCTGCGCAGAATGCTGTTAATGGATTTTATCAAGCATCAAAATTTTCTACAGAGGAAGAGATGGCAGAGAGCCTGGAAGATGATTCGTCTGGAGCTGATTCTTCTGGAGCTGATTCTTCAGCAGAAGGTACAAAGATGAAGAAGAACCGAGTGGTTCACCATATGCGGAAGGACAAGCAGAAAATTATAGATGGGGAAAAGGGTACCTGTAGTGGGTCTGATACCATTAAATTCCCTGAGCAAAATGAATCTTCAAAAGATGTGGGAACCAGGAAAAGGTTGGTTCTGAAGTTTACCATGCGTAAACCAGAGCCCTCACTTTCTGAAGATAAGAAGACAGAATTTGACAACCAGAGTAGCACAGCATCCTTTTACCAGTCAGATTTGGGGCCATCTTCTATTTGTGAGACTCAAGAGCCTTTGGACAGGTGCCAGGATACTCGAGTTGATTCACGGGAGGTGAGAGTGTGCACAGAAAGTCAAATGGAATTGGGATATCCAGTGGCCGCAGATGACAGCCACCTTGGGAATGGTAGCATTAAAGCGGAGAATGAAAGCATGAATCCTTCTGCTGATCTAGAAAGCGGAAAACATAAGTTGGTTATCAACAAGGAGAAGCAAGTGTCCGAAGCTAGTGAATTAGAGTATGTACCTTCTCCAAAAATTAGTGCCACCTTTAAGCTTAAAAATGCAGAAAAGTCTCCAACCAATGGGGGCCCTAGTGATCGAAAGATCTTCAAAGTGGGAGAGCATTCTAAATCTCCCACAAGTGATGATATTTTGGCTGACAGAGAAAACACTGCTGTTGAACCAAATGAGAATCAAAAACCAAAAGTAACGATTATTAAAATTAAGCCAACAAGAATGATGCAAGATTCAGCTGCAGTGAATGATCCTACTAGTAGTAATGGTAATTTGCATTCTGAATACCCCTATCTAGGAGAGCAGACTTCGGCTTCAAGCTCAGAAGAAGTTGATGAAACTGAATCCTCCTCAAATGCATCCAGTGACAGTACCTCTGATGAAGAACTACCTGATGTTGCCACTGATGCTGTGCGTAGAAAAAGATCCTTGAGGCTTAAGGCAACTACAAGGGAGAGGGATGTTATTAGCCAAGCTCATGGCATCAGTAGTAGATATAATGTTATGGGCACTAGATGGACTGACAATCCACCCAGAAGAGCACTTGATTCTTTCCCATCAAGAGGGATGCCTATGTCCATCGTGATACCTAGGTCATCTAGGAGCAGAGTAGAAAGTTACTTTGGTGAAGACAGAAGTGCACTGGCTCGAAGGAATATACAAGTTGAACAACGAAAATCAAACTGGCTGCTTTTAACAGAGCAGGAAGAAGGGTATCGGTACATACCTCAGCTTCGTGATCAAGTGGTTTATCTAAGACAGGTATGCTGCTTCCGTGCACAAAAAAAAGTTCTTTAGACAAATATTTTTGGCCCTTTAGCACTCCATAAAGCTACTTGTTAGTTACTTTTTCTTTGTATTTAATCTCTGATTCATAATACTTATTTATTATCCTCTACTTCTAGGGCCATCAAGAATATTTTGAATCTGGAAATAGGTCACGGGGTTCTCCTTGGGTGAAATACCGAAATATGAGACCTGTGGAAGCTTGCTCTGTTGAAGAGCTAGATTATTCAACCACTGCGGGTTCTGGAGAGGGTGGTTGTGAAATCACTTTTAGATTCACAGACTCCGCCTCCGAATATTTTGGGCTGACGTTTAAAATCACCCTACCTGAATTGGTCGGCTTTCCTGATTTTATTGTTGAAAGAACGTGGTATGAAGCTTCTGTGAACAGAAACTGGTCCACGAGAGACAAATGTTCGGTTTGGTGGAAGGATGACAGTGAGGGAGGCGGTTGTTGGTGGAATGGTAGGGTAGTTTCAGTAGAAGACAAGTCTGCTGAATTCCCTAACAGTCCTTGGGAGAGATACACTGTGAGATACAAGAGTGAAACGGAAAGTAGTAGTCGTCATAGTCCCTGGGAACTGCATGACCTTGACATAAAATTCGAGCAACCCTGTATAGATCCCGACGCTAGAGACAGCCTGCTGGTATCTTTCAATAGGTTGCTTGAAACAACGAGAAGAAATCAGGTTTTTGTCTTTCCTTGGCAATTGATATAGTTTTTTATTTTTGTTTTCTTCTCTCAAAGTGCAAGTGTCTTGTAGGAAGATGCCTTACAATTTGCATTCTGAGTTAATTGGTTTTTTTTGTCTGTTTCAGGATAATTATGGCCTTCTGAAGTTGCAAGAAGTTTGTCAGAAGAAAGACTTCATTAACAAGTAATTTCTTATGCTATCCTCCTTGTTTAACTGTGGCCAGTAATTGCCTTCTCCTTGTTGAGATGTTTACTTTCTGTCGTGTTTGCGACAGGTTTCCGGTTCCATTATCGCCTGAAACAATCAAGCTAAGGTTAGAATTCAACTACTACCGCGGCTTGGATTCCGTGGGGCACGATGTAGAAGTGATGACAAGATGTGCTCGTAGCTACTTCGGAAGGAGTAGGGACCTCGTAGCGAAGATGGACAGACTTTCTGAATGGTTTATAAGGAAAATCTCCAAATTGTGATGTGATATTTTTGTTCCTTCTGGTTTTGGAGTGATCCAGTTTTGTGGAGCGGATCTCTCTACTCGGACCTCATGAATTTACAGCCTTTAGGTAGCCATACCATAGCACTAATATCAGGAAATCTGCCAGTTTGACTCCAATGTCAGAATGCGAATCATTGTAATTCTCTCTCTTTGGATGACATTTTATAGGTGGTGGTGATAATACCTTAACCAAAACCAAAAGTATACAAATTTATGAATTAGCTTCTTCGCTCGATAATTGTTTGTGCTTTTATCCTATATATTAACTATACATGGAAAAGAATGGCATTTCCTTCCCATATAATCAAAATATAAATGCAGGATTACTAAAGATAATATGTTGGCCTTGAATTTACTTAAAAAATAAATATATATTTGTACTGAATTGAACCGAAATAATATAAATATAATTAATTGAACTAATTTTTTTATAATAAAAAATCGGGCAAATAAGGCCTAACTGCAATGATTTAGTGGAGTTTCATTATCCTCGTAATGTTCGAGTTAGAGTAATGTGTTCAGAACTGATGATTTTACATTTTCTGCTGTATCGTGCTTGAGAGGTAATGTGTTGCTACGTGCTCCTTTCCAATTTATTTATGCTTCAATCCTATAAATTTCATATGATAAATTTTTTGTCTTAGCATAATCGGAATACTCTACTAAGTTCAGTCATGAATTATTTCATTTATAAGAGACCATTTTTTCTTGCTAGAGAGTGCCACCATACAGTTGAATTGTGGTGATCATAAATTTATCTACTAGTGTAGCATGTGACAAAGATGTATGTATTCTGAAAATCTTTATTACAATTTACAACACGAAAATCTTTATACAAATCCATTCAACAACAACTTGGTGTGCATCTTAATCTTAATCTTATTCTTCGCGGTCTGATGTATCTCGAACTGCTTGTCAATTGCATGGTTCAGGAGGGCTCTCGTGGTTTTTACTGGATTGCTAAACCACGCCCTGTATTTTGCTTGTATTTTGCTTCCTATCGCCCTGTATTTATACAAAAATACAATATTTTACCTTATAAATTTAATTAGTCTATTGTTACCATTATTACTTTTAATATTTACCAATTTTAATTCTAATCAGGTGTTTACTAATTTTACCTTTGAGTTAATAGATTTATGTATTTATACGTATCAGGGCGTTAATAAGTAAAATCTAGGGCGGTATTTAGCAATGCCCGGTTTTTATCACACCTACATCATGACGGGCTTGATCGTACGGAACCATCATAAAAGATACTTACCTCAAGATCAATATTTTGGGCATGGTTTTGGGAATAGATTCAAGGATTAAAGAAAGAAGGATGTGAGGCTTATATTTGAAGAACCCAAAAACAGAAAAAAGAAAAAGGATCAAACATGTACATATACAATACTGATTTTAGTACATTAGCACAGTCAAGATTCCAACTTTCACAACTTATCAGCCTGGGAACAGGTCTTCAGCGTGTTAAATGAAAAGGGCTACAAATTGGAGAACTTTCTCGGTCACCTCCACAACTACATTGTTCATAATCCCAGCAGAAACCGAAAAGCAACACAAAGCCACAGTACCAGGTATACAAATAATAAACATTATTACAAAACTTTAGTACAATGAATTTCGTTTTTTCAATATACACGTCATTTAATCTGAACATAAATTAGCATTTTACAAAGAGAGAACATTAAAAAATCGTTGGGATTAAAAGAGAGCGAGATATTACCTGGTTATTCTGAAATCTCTATATAAGCCGACACCGAATACCTACAACTTGAAGTCCATAAAACCTTCTGTCCAATGGTGAAACCCGTCCAACATTTTCATACAAGCAAATTGAGATCTCGATTTAGATCAATAAATTTGAATCATCTGTTTGAGATTTAGAAATCTATGATCATCAAATTTGGGAAACGGATCTGATCAAATTTGAGCTGATTCAAATGGATCGAAAGTTTGAAGTTTCAATTGAAGAGGCGGCGGTATGATATTATGGAGAGGCGAAGAAGAAAGGAGAGAGGGTTTGAGAAAGACGGGCATGGATTTTTTTTTTGTTATATAATTCCTACTAGTTATATTTATTTACATTCAGCCCCTAAGGTTTATTGAGCTTTTAGAAAGCCCATCATATTTGATGAAAATAACATATAAACCCTTCAAAATGTGAGATGCTAATTACCTCCACGGCTCCACCTTTTTTTGACGTAGAAAATTTAAATTTATTATACTATGTTAAAAATTAATATAAATAGAAATTATAAATAAATAAATAAAATTATAAATAAATAAATAAAATTATCTTTTTGAGCTATGTCCACCTTTGAATATAACTTCGAAAAAATTCCCTAATCATTTTACTTGCTTTAGGAATTATTGAAAACTCCATTAATGAAAGAATTAGTTGCTGAACTACGAAACAAACAAATCATGATTTTAAAATTGTTTTTAGATCAAAACTAAAAAAACTAATCTGACTAACATAAGTCAACAAATAAAAAGCCTCATCTAGAAATGTATTTTTTCATTCACTCCAATCAATGAATAAGATTCTTTTAACTTCCTTAAACTGACGAAATCAAATTCTGAGTCACGTAACCGTTGTAGTATCCAAATCTCTATAGTTGTTACCTTATGTAACCGTCATTTGGTCAACCATTTTGTTTATAGTAAAAAGAGTATTGGAAACATCTGGTCAACATATATAATGGGATAAATGCGATGGATTCCTTTTTCAAAAAAAATAATAAAAAATGCGATGGATTCCTTATTGTAATGTTCTTCCTGCCTATATAAAATCATTCAAAGGACAAAACAAATTTCAATCTGTTCCTCACCCTCTTATCTCCACACAGCTAAATCAAGTTGGCATTCATGAGGTTGATTTACCTAATCACCTTATTCTGTGTCAATATTTTGCCCATTTCAATTGCTTTAGACACTTACATTGTTCATGTTGAGTCACCTGATCAATTCCATACAAATGAAAATCTTGACAATTATTATCAATCTTTCTTGCCCATAAAAGATTCTCCCACAATTGATCAAGAAGAATCACCCCACATCATTCATTCTTATCGTAATGTTTTCATAGGTTTCTCAGCCAAATTATCAGTGGATGATGTGAAAGCCATGGAAGAAAAGCCTGGTTTCATATCAGCCACGCAGGAGAAGATACACTCACTCCACACCACCCACACTCCCACTTTCTTGGGATTGCAACAAAACATGGGGTTATGGAGCCAATCAAACTACGGAAAGGGAATTATCATTGGGGTAATGGATACTGGAATTTCACGGAACCACCCTTCATTTGGCGACAAGGGGATGCCGCCCCCACCCGTTAAATGGAAGGGCAAGTGCGAGGGCAATCCCTCGGGATGCAACAACAAGCTGATTGGCGCGCGGTCTTTCATAGTCAACAACGGTAGTTGGCCGGTTGACTATCAAGGTCATGGTACTCACACCTCGAGCACAGCTGCCGGAAATTTTGTCGATGGTGCAAATTTGCTTGGAAATGCGAACGGCACAGCCGCTGGCATCGCACCGCTTGCTCATGTGGCGATGTACCAAGTATGTGGTAAAGAAATGGGATGCCCAAGTAGTGCTATAATCGCCGGTATAGATGCTGCAATTGATGATGGAGTCGACGTTCTTTCCCTTTCCATTGGGGGCTTCAAGACCTCATATTATTCCGACAACATAGCCATTGCCACTTATAGTGCTATAAAGAAAGGAATTTTTGTGAGTTGTTCTGCAGGCAATAACGGTCCAGGATTTCAGACACTAAATAATGATGCGCCATGGATTCTAACCGTCGGTGCAAGCACCATCGATCGAAAAATAAGGTCCACTGCTGTGCTTGGAAACAAAGAAGAACTTGACGGCGAGTCGCTTTATCAATCGAAAGATTTTCCTTCCACACAGTATCCCCTTCACTTCTCATATGCTAATAGTTATTGCAGTGGCCCGCATAAAGAATCCAAAGGAAAGATACTCGTATGCGAAGGTGACCTACGTATGGTTAAAGAAATCGGCGTGAAGGAAGCCGGCATCGTTGGAGTGATCGCCTTCAATAACGACATTGCCGGTTACACTACCCCTGTCTTTCTTGTGGATGTACCGGCCACACTTATTAGCCATGCTGATGGGCTTAAACTAATTACGTATATCAACTCAACGACTTCTCCGACAGCTGCAATCTCGTTCAAAGGTACCGACATTGGTGACACCCACGCGCCTCAGGTTCCTTTCTTCACCTCCCGAGGCCCAAGTAGATTGAGCCCGGGAATACTCAAGCCGGACGTACTCGGCCCGGGAGTTAGCATTCTAGCTGCATGGTCGGAATCTGCTCCGATTAGCAACAGTGTATCACCTATCTGGAACATCTTATGGGGTACTTCAATGGCTTGCCCTCACCTCAGTGGCATTGCTGCACTACTTAAAAGCGAGCATCCTGATTGGTCTCCCGCATCAATTAAATCCGCTATAATTACCACAGCTGACGTGGATAACCTCGCCAAGAATCCCATCGAGGATGAAAGACAACTTTCGGCAAGCATTTTCGCAGTTGGTTCTGGCCATGTGAACCCTTCCAGGGCCAACAATCCCGGACTGGTTTACGATGTCCAACCGGAAGATTACATTCCATTTTTGTGCGGTTTGAATTACACTAGTCAACAAGTCAGTCTAATCGTGCAACAAAAAGTTAACTGCACCAGAGAGACCAGCATTGCTCAGACGCAACTGAACTACCCTTCGTTCATGGTTCTCCTTGGGGAAGGGTCCGTTCAAAAGTACACAAGGACAGTAACGAATGTTGGGGATGCCAATTCAATCTACACCGTTAAGGTTATTGCTCCTCGGTATGTCAATGTAACCGTCAATCCTCATACATTGACTTTCTCAAAGGTGAATCAGAAGTTGACGTATGACGTAACATTTACAATATCAACTTCTACTTCGGCCAACTTGACCGACATGACTGGAGGATCTCTCACTTGGTCTTCGACCAAGTATGTAGTTAGAAGTCCAATTGCAGCGGGAACTTCTAAATAGGTTGATTTGCATTATTTAAGTTGTTGCCAAGATACGAAACATGTGTTCTTGAGATCGATCAAGACTCAAGAACCATGTAGAATAACGTAATCAAGATTTATCAGCACCATAAGTATTCTTTTCCCGCATTAAAATATGTCACGATTAAAACCCAACAAGCAAATTCTGGGCTTTCCAATTTATCAGTTTTTTCATTTAAATTAGTTTAATTTAATTTAGTTTCATTAACAAATTTGAAGTTTGTACTATATGCCCTATTAAATAGATATTTTTATATGCATATTTTTTATTTTGGTGTGGAAAACAAGGATTAAAAATATTCTTAAGGCCCTATTCTCCTGACTTGATTTTTTTTTACTGAATTAAGTTGGAATATAATGTATGTTGGAATATAATGTATTGAAAAGGAGAACATGGCCTGAGATTTATCATAATGGCAGGCATAGGGATGGCACCCGACGGGTATTTGGTGGATACCCGCCCGCCAACCGCCCAACGGGGCGGGTATGGATATGAGTTTTTTATACCCGCCATGGGTATGGATGTTGGATTCAAACCCGCCATGGGTAAATGGGTGGGTATGGATTTTGATTTTATACCCGCCCCATACCCGCCCGCCCCACCCGCCCCATACCCGCCCGTATAATACTTGTATAATATCCGTTATATATAATATTAATAGTATTACTTGTATTTATATTAATATTATTATTAATTTTAGCATATTTTAAGCATGTTTGGTCTATTTTGAAACATAAAAGAATTTTATAAGTTAATGATTAGCATATTATAAATTATTTTGTTCTATTAATATAATATATTTGAATTATTAGTGCTTTTTTTAAAAATTTTATGATAATTAATAGATTTTAGGTTAATTTTTTTATAAATATGGATTGATAAGTCGGATGGGGAATGTGGGTATAACATGGGCATGGATATCCACGGATACCCAGATGAGATGGATATCCAGCTGGATGGGCATGGATAGTCTACTATCCACGCCCAGTTCGCCCAATGCCATCCCTAGGCAGGCAGCCTTTTCAGTTTTCACTTGGTTCATTTTTTAAAAAAAACAAAAATAAAAATCACTTGGATAAATTTTTTTATAAAAAAAATTCACTTTGATCTCTTTGGAACCAATCTTAGAAACCAACCAGGGGACTTCTGAAAATTTAATCATTTTAGATTTAGTTCGGTTAAAAGACCATTTAAGGATCGATATCATTGTGGAAGAACTTAGGCCTGTTTGCCAGAGCTTATCCATAGATCAGTTCAGTTCAGTTCAATTCAGTCCAGTTCAATTCAGTTTAGTTCAGTGAAAATGTAATTGATGAAATTCAGGTTAATTTAGTTATGCTGATTCCATTTTTCAATACATCATTTTTACTTCAGTTCAGTTCAGTACATGATGGAAATAAGCTCTAGCAAACAGGGCATTAAATGACCCTTTCTCCAATCATGGTATTAAATATGGTGTGGACAAAAACTTAATTTCAAATCCCAGCCTAAAAGTATACAAAGGTTCAAAATCCGAATCCTAAACTCACCATCACAAGGCACACGAAGAAAGCATTTGGTGTAGAAAACCGAAGTTTAAATATCATAACATATGAATCTCCTTCACTTAAACCAGTTTCTGAACTCCAGCATCACTAAAAACTACTACTTGAGAGTAAAATGCATGTTGCCACGATGCCTTCACGCCGTGGACAGAAAAACTGCAGTGCTGTCTGCATTTGCAGTTCATCGGCAAACACTGAATCGTAAGGTCCACAAACATTCTCACCAGCGTTCCTAGGAGTAGCATTTTGTTGCACCTGCAAAAAATATCATTAAACTAATCAATACAATGCATATCAATGAGCAGACTCCCAAATACTTGTTCTAATAAGTAGAGAAACGACAGCAAAAAAGTGTAAGCTGAAACGAACATATGATTATAACATTATAAACTTTTGAACAGAAAAACAGCATTTGTTAATAAAACTTTACCGGTTGATCTGTATAAGCCTTTTCATTAAATTATAAAGATAGCATGCTCAGAGTAAGGGAAGGTTTGAGTTTAGCAGCACACTTTTCAAATACTTTCTCTGCCAATTTCACAGCAATGGGACGGATTTCCTGTGCAAAGAGGCAACATATCAGTAATTTAGACAGCAGTTCATAGATGAAAACAGTAAAAAGGGCTGGTAAAAAATTTATGCATACCTTGTTGCCTTTTTTCAGACATGTTAAGAGTGGGGTGAGAAGAATCTCTGAGGAAATAGTATTATTATTTTCTTCAATTACAAGCACCATTATTCTCACCATTGATGAAATGACAATTTCTGAGTGATAATCCCTGGAAATTTTAAAAAATGAGGTAGCCAGAAGCTCTATAAAATGAGGTAATCATTATATCCAAAAAAAAAATAAAAAAATGAATGCTTATGGCTTAAACAACTTCACACAGTTATAGTACATCAGAAGAACATTTCATGCAAAAAACCAGTAAGAAAGTATTGACCAAATTACCATACAAAACACACATTCCATGCTCATTAAAAATCCTTGGCAACTCTAAAATTCCAGACAGAAAAAGAAAAATCTAGTGCGAAAACAAGTAAACAACCACAAAATCTCAAGAAATCAACAGATACCTTATATTTGCAAGGAAAAGCCTGAACATCTCCACAATCAGAGCATCGCATTCTAAATCCAGCATGATGACACAAGATTTGACGTCTGACATAGTTGTAAGAATACTAACCCTCTTATAGTATGATCTTCCGTACATGACAGATAAACCCTCCAAAGAAGATACAATGAGTTGAAAAACGACCTACTCGCCAACAAGTCACCAATCAGATCATCAAATGAAAAATGAAAGTGAAGAGTGAAAACAATGACATTTTGTTGTAGGGCGATTTTACACTTTAAGTGTAAAATCGCCCTACATCACATTTCAATACCTTCATTTGGTCATCGTCGTAAGGACAATCAGGAGCGGTTATCCTGATCACCTCGCTGAGGCATGAGGCAACTGCAACTTTCACATCGACATTGTAATGCCGAATAAGGGCATCTACCACAAGTGCCCTTGTTAAGGGACTCATTGCTTCCTTGGTGCCCTTTGTAGGTTCTTGATCCACCCTGGACAAAAGATTTTCGGCATGCTGAAAATGCAAAAAAGAATTAAAATCAGCACTCAGCACATAGAATTTCATTCATTCACTCAAAAACATCAATGTTATTAATTCAAAAACATGTCAGATAAATTCTATACTCACGTCAAGCAAAGGCAGGAGTTCAAGTGAATTAGGGGGTTGCAGAAGTTTATTCCCGGCGAGCCTAAGCTCATTATTTAGCAACCTTTTTTGCAACCTTTTTTTTGTTGCCGTTGACATTCTGATCGATACACAGAAGGGGCGTGAAGAGAGAAGAAACCCTACCGTCGACCAAATTTCTTTTCTCATCAAGTCTATAAAACGGTTTTTTATTGATACGTCATCATTAAGATTTATGATTTTTTTAAAATTGTATATAATAATATTAGAAAAACAATTAATGACTTAGATGTATGTGGATGGATGATGATATATGGAATATTCATTGCTAAAACTATATACATATAGTAAAATTTACTATATCGACTGATATATTCATCTTTTTATTACCTCGAAAGTGAATTTGAACTCGGAAATTTTTACATGAGTTGAATCAAAATTGAATATGCCTAAAAAGAATTCAACATTGTCTATTCTATAAAAGCATCTCCAACTACGGTGTATTGATTGACTATTGGAATTAGTTAAATTTATGTGAATTTGATCAGATCCAATAATACTCTCAATCTTAAATATCTAATTTGTACAAATCAAGTGCTTCAAAAAATTTTTGGACAAATCAAGAGCATAGTAGATGAATTCAACATTTGATGGATTACGACGAGGCCTTATCCCGATTCATTCACACTGGTAAAACCCACTACTATAATATTAGTTGTCAGTAACCACCGACTAGATTACAATAACATGCACAAAATACAATGGCTTGCACACAAACAAGACACATTTGAAGTCAAATGTCAAAGAATCTAGATAACATATTTTTGGAAATCTTTATACAAACCAATTAGATACATTTGAAGTCAAAATGTCAAAGAATCTAGATAAACATATTTTAGAAATCTTTATACAAACCAACAAGACACATTTGAAGTCAAATGTCAAAGAATCTAGATAACATATTTTAGAAATCTTTATACAAACCAATTAGAGTGTTAGTTTTTATGTTTTCCAAACGCTCTGCTTCTTCCTAATCTCTTGCCTCTATCTGATCTCGTGAAAATGAGATTTCATTTCTTTTCAGCTGCAATGCCCTCTCATCCAACACCTTCGGCTCCTCACACATGTCTCATAATACTAACATCTCCAAATCATAACCAAACAACCTAGATCTCCAAATCATAACTAAGTAAACAACCTTCACGAGCAAGCAGCATCAGATCATCAATGTCATCCATCTGGCTGATGAAATATAAAAACAAACTAGTAAATAAATGAGTCTCGGCTTTGATCGTGTATTTGCTTCTAAGGTTTTTCTAGTGATGTTTTCCTTTATCGTGCTCAACAAACATCACCCAGATCTCTGGGTCCTTGACTTGATAATCCCATAGGGCCTGATTAGCAATTTAAGGTTAGGACAATATTGCCATAAAACTATTTCACAACTCATACTCTCAAAACAAACTGACATTGTGATTCATTTTTCTCTCGTTACTAATGAATGAAAGATGATACATTAAGATGGTACAAAGTTATTCACATACAGCATACAAATGGCATAACCACATAACTCTTGAGCTTACTAAAATATGCCTACGAATTTTAAAATCTCAAGCCCACCGGTAATTGCAAACAGCTGGCGAATCCCACAAAACACAACAAACACAAGAACACAAAACAGAGGCAGAGATTACCTGAAAAAAGAAGCCTGAGGCCATATCTCTGAAATCTTTATACAAACCGACATTAGGCAGGCTAAAACCCTTCCAAATTGTTCATATGACCAATTGAGAACTGTAGAATGTTAGCTCAGTTTCATCAGCACAAGATCATACAAAAGGAAAATAAGACCAATTCAAGGAATGTAGCTATCGATTTAACCAAAGCCTGACAAATACAAAAAGAAATGAAAATTATACCTCCAATGTGACAGAAGCGTACTCTACTGCTCTGTTTCTCAGCCGGTGGAACGAACCCGGATCTGGACACCGGCGAGCACGGCGGATGGGTAGATCTGAGGGGTAAGGTTTTTTTCCGGTGCTTTTTCCGGTGCTTTCAATCTTCAGTACGATGATTATGCTCCAACAGAAACTCAACACCTTTTGTAGGCAAATTACCAATGTGGGCGAAAATTGCAAAATGGCTCCTATACTAATTTAATTGGAGCACTATTGCACTTGTACTTTTTTATTGAATCAAATTTGCCTCTAAACTCTTAATGATAAGTACAAAAATACCCTTCAACTGAATTTCGTCAAATTAGCCTCTGCTATACTGCGAGTTAGCCGTTGTGTTTCTATTGTCATCGAGTTTTGTCTAATCCTCCATATCTTTAATTTGATCACTAAATTGTGTCAGATTTAATGAAACTATCAGTTTATGGGTCAAAAGAAGATTTTTAATTTTTGCTTCTTTTAGTAGAAAATGTGTGTGGAGTTGTTGATGAAAACGAGTGACGAAAATGTTAGAAGAAAGGTGGAACAGGGATTCACTAGTCGAATTCTGGATTTCGGCGACGTAGATTTTGTCTCGCGCGAGGAAGGTGAAACCAAGATTTATTATAATTTGGCTTGACCCAAGTAGTTTGAAGGCAAATGGTAGATGCATGTGTGTGCATACTTTCACGATGATTTACTTCGAGGTTTTCATCAGAAAATTCATGTTTAAAGACAAACCGTGTCTAAGGGGAAAATGAGAGCATGAACATTAAACAATCATGATCCAAAAAAAGTCCTCTTTCATGTATCTATATAATTTTTTTCATCATCGAACAAGCATGACTACAATTTTCATTAGTAGAGGTGTTAACCTAGAAAACTCTCTTTTTATGCCATATTTGTTAAGGTATCTCAGGAGTTTTTTTACAAAAAAAATTAGTATAATCTAAATCCAAGAGATAAAGATTCATTTTTGAGATTCGGAATTTGATCGAGATTATTAAATAAGACGCTTCAAACCAAATACAGTACTACATGATTCTCGTCGAGTTTATCGAATGCTAAATTTTTTCCCCAACATAAACTTGTTTGCTATGACCGAAATTTAATATGACATGAAATTAATTTTACAACAATTAATAAAACTTAGGGGCAAATAAGTTCTTATTTATTTAGTCAATATTTTTCACCCCATATTTGACCATTTGTAACTTATAATATATAAATAGTATATTTTTACATTAGATATCGTTAGAATTCTCGTATGATGTAATTTTTATAAATCAAAATTGTTTACTTTAATATTAAGTATAATTAAAGTTATTAACGGTCAAATATGGAGTGAAAAAAATTAACTATTTCAGTAAAACATTTATTTGGGAACGGATGGATTACAAGAGTAGAAATGCTCCAATTAAAATAGTATAGGGGCACTTTTGCACCTATCAGCTAATTTCATTCCCAAAACACCAATTTTATTTTTTGGATTTACAGGGCGTGAAATAGGCAAATAGACACCCATAAACAAAGGTGAGTACAATAAAATAGGGGAAACAAATTGGGCTGATGTGGCCGATGTGGCCCATTCTCTTAAACCCTAGCTGAGCCTTTATATTCATGAAACCCTCCTTTCATCCTCGCCTCCTCAACAATATCTGGTTTTATACGGTCTCGGTTTGTGTAAAGATTTCATTAATCAAAACTGCGAGAATTCTCTTGAATCTTGCTCGGTTGTTTATGAAATCTTTATACAAACCGAATCCATCTAAGACCTCGAAGGATTCACTCGTTTTTCTTTTGCTTTTTCGTTAAAAAAGTATAAAATTGAATTGGTTAGATTTGAATCATGTTAAAGGATGTAGATTTTAATGAGAGCAGGATTTGATTTCTCTTTGTTGTTGATTGTATAACCCTAGATCTAGGTTTATTTGAGAAAACAGAGATAATATTATTTCTACAGCTTTATGTCCCTTTGTGACTAGCGAATTTGTTTTCAGGAGTTGCATTGATGAAAAGAATCTTCAGTAATCTATCTCTTCTTGAATTTTTAGATTTGTCTTAAAACTGTTTGGTTAAAGGAGTTTTTTTCATGGTCAGAATATGCATCTTTCACGGTAAGCTATGAATGTTTATCTTATAAGGTTTTGTTATGAAATTTGATAATTCAGCTTTTGAATGACTGAATATCAAAGCAATTGTTCTAATGTAATTGGGATTTTGAGGTGTTCAATGTGCCTTGAGTTGAAAATGTTTTACAGAGAGTAAACTGACTTTGACTTGCTGGTCTAAGGCAATACAAATGTCTCTGCGTCCCTATAAGTCGAGGGATTTTTTAGTTGAGGGATTTTTTTCAATTAAATCTTTTAGTCGAGGGATTTTTTGACGTGTTGTAAAAATACAACCCATTTATTCTTAAAGAACAGTTTTGAAAACTCAAAATGAAGCATTACTTGATCCATTCTTGTAATTGATTGAGGGTGGATTTGATGTTCTGAGAACTGTCATTATGGTCCAAATGTAGGAATGTGAATGTTTGCTACTGATAAATTTATTATTGAATATAATGTTTATATATTCTCACCTTGTTTTATTTTCATTGTGATTCTGTAAGATATGGTAGAAAACTTATTTTTAAACTTATCACTTGGCTCATGGAAGTACAAGAAACATGAATGTTTGGGTGCCAAAAAAACTGTCTTGCAATTTTGATAATATTATCTCAAGATCATGGGAGATGGATGTTGTTATACATCACACTGATCAATTAGGTAGAAAGTTTACCTATTTTCCTTGGTTATATATTATGAAGTTGAAAGGAAAGATCAAAATGAACAAAATGTAACCTAATCTTGGATATGTAATTTATGTGTTTAAGTGAATCACATGTTTTACTGAAAAAAATATATGTTTTTACTTTATACGCAACCCAATAGTTTCTTTTCTATCGACAATCTCTATTATGTTTTTAATTTGCAATTTTCCATTAACTAAATTCAATTAAAAAACTATCTCCAAAGAAACTCAAGCAGTTTGTCCGTTCAAAATCTTCTGATTATCTCCGCAGCTTGCATCCCCAATTCCCAACCCGCATAAACTTCTCCAAGCATCGGTTGATGTGGATTTGAAATGTCAAATTATCGTTTTCAGAATAAAATTTTACTTTATAAAACTCAGTTCACATAAACAGTGCTGATTTTAAATCAAATCAGTTCACTGAAAACGATTTATTCATGGTGATTTCTTTTTTAATACATTAATTTCCTCTTTAGTTTCTAGATTTTTATTCCGAAATCAAATAAAAAATAAAAATGATTGAAATTTTATTTAATGTTTGTCTGAGTTTTTCTGTAAATCGATTCAATTTACTTAAATTAATTTATATTTTTTCAGTTTAATTAAATATATTTATATTATTTTAAATTCAATTATTTAAATTTGTTGTTTTTAGTACAGTTCAATTATTTTAATTTAAATTTTTGTAGTATATAAATTTGTGATAAATTTTAAATTAATTTTATTCAGTTCAATTTTTTATTTCAATTTGGTGTTTATATTTTTATTCAAGTTCATTTCTATTTAGAAATTAGCTCAAACAACAAAGTCTAAATTTGGCCCAGCCCACAAAAATGTGAATCGGGCCTAGTCCAAAGTGACTCAAAACCCTAGTTGGACCTTTATATAGAGTGAGTAGTAGTTCCTCCTCTGTCGACATCTCCAGATTCACCTTTATTTGCACATTTCTCCTGAATCGAGCTTTGCAGGCGTCGGCTATGTAGACATTTCATGAGCCGTTTTTGGCTTGTGAAATCTCTACATAAGCCGACATCATGTAAACCTCGTGGAATCAATTTGTCTGATTGGAAATCCATGCTTATTTGTTGTTGTTGTTGTTGTTGTTGTTGTTGTTGTTGTGTTTGAGTTTGCAATTTCACCTGACTGTTTTGGACGGGATTTATGTGCATTAGGTCTGATTTTCAAATAAAAATCTTAGCACAGCACAAAAGATTTGAGCGTTTTTGCCCCCAAATACTTGTGGAATGATTTACTATAGAAAGCTAATTTAGTTGGATATGCTTTGATGTTTGGATATTTTCCCCCCAAATACAAATGAAATGGAGCTGTTTTAATTGTATAAGATTCTCTAGTATTGAAAAAGAGTGAATTAATATGCATTTGAATTCTGTTAATGACCGGAAATCTTATTTTTAATTAAAGATCTTTGCTAAAGATGTGATATTTTTAACTACTAATTGCGCCGTGGTCTTTTGAGTTTGGGATTTAGTTTTGAAATTATGAGAATGAAGATTCGGAGTATTGTTTGTTATAGGACTGTTGCAATTTGCTTCTTAAGTGAGATATGTTTCTCAATCTATCCTTATTATCATTTGAAGTCTTTTGAATTCTGAATTCTGGATCAACCCTAAACCTTTACCTTTTATATGAACTAATGATAATCATAGTAATATTGATTGGGTTTTTGTGCTTAGTTAAAAATATATTACAGGGAGAAGATTGACTTTGAATTTCAGCTCTGAGGAAATACTTGCTACTTAGCATGTCTTTCTCCCTAAAAGGTAAAGATTGCTGAAAGTTGTTTCAATTAAATGCTTTCCTGTATTTAAAAGGAAATCGATGGATTCTTGCTTTTGATGTTTTCCTCTCTTAGAACTGCTCCACTTATTACCATGAAATTATACGATATTTAGAGATTGATCTGGTTGATCTTGGGTTATGAGAACAACATGATATTCTGATGGAATAAAATGGCTTATACGGGAATATGAATGTTTGGTTTTCTTGATAAATGTTTATTTGAGATTGATCTTGAAATTGTTTCTTGATCTAACAAATAGATCTAGCACCGATGTTTTCGTTTAACAAGCTTACATGACATTTGAGGATATCCAGTGACATTTGAGGATATCCAGAAACAAATATCAACCAAACCGTGCATTTCGAATGAAACTATGGAAGGTTTGCACTTCGGATTTTGGAGAAACAACATGCTGTGTGGGTCTCTAATTGATCATAACAGATGAAACAAGCACCTTCACCCATTTATAAGATTCATCACCACCCCGGCAGAAGCCATGGCTTGCTTCATCGAAAGTACAAGAGGTAGAACAATGGCATGCTTCATGGAAAGTACAAGAGGCATTGAATCTTAATAGGTGCGGAAAATTTGTGTTAAGAGACTAGATGTTGTGTAAAAGTTCATAGATATTTTGGAAATGTAATTCATAATGCTTGCTTTTAAATGAATTAAATATATTACTTAAAAAATGGTTGTTTTCGTCAACTTCTATATATTTTAATTTGCATTTTTTAATTTCTTAATTAAAAAGAGATCTCTTGATAAAACTTCAATCTCATAAATAGTTTGTTTTTTGAATAAAGTTGGAATTTATATACTCTCCGTACCCGCTGGACTCGTGTTTGATTACTATGAAAAATTTAGCATGCATGGAGGGAGAATAATATTTTATTTTTTTAGATATTTAATTCAATTTTAAAATAATGTACTCCCTCCATCCTACGGTTTAGTTGACTTGTTAAAATCATTAATTTCTATTTCGTCAAAACCAAAACTTTTTAGTTGACTTTTTAAAATCAAGCAAAGTCAACTTTGATCGATATTCAGTCACATCTAAAACCGTTTAGTTGACTTCTTAAAATCAAACAGATCTGATCTTGATCAGTAATTTCTATTCAATCTCAGCCAAAACTGTTTAGTTTACTTTTTAAAGTCAAACAGAGGTGACTTTGATTATTAATTTCTATTTCGTTCTAGCTAAAATTGATTTGTTGACTTTTGAAAGTCAAACAGAGCCAACTTTGATCATTAATTTCTTTTACGTTCTAGCCAAAACTGATTTGTTGACTTTTGAAAGTCAAATAGAGCTGACTTTGATCATTAATTTCTTTTACGTTCTAGCCAAAACTGATTTGTTGACTTTTGAAAGTCAAATAGAGCTGACTTTGATCATTAATTTCTATTACGTTACAAGTAAAAATAATTTGTTGACTTTTTAAAGGCAACCCTAACCGACTTTAATAATTAATTTTTATTACGTTTCAACCAAAACTACTTAGTTGACTTTTCAAAATCAAACATAGCCGATTTTGATCATTAATTTATATTTCATCCCAACCAAAACTGGTTAGTTGACTTTTCAAAGTCAAAAGGATCCGATTTGATCATTAATTTCTATTAATGTAAATTTAAAGTTAATAGTAAATATTTACTTTTAGATTCATCGTATCATTTTTTTTTCAAATGAACATTTCAAAACATAATTTAAACATAAAAATGAAAATATTCCTGGTGAAAGCCGAATGCGTTTGACTTCAGAAGTCAACTAAATAGTTTTGTTTGGACTGGGAGAGTAAAATGAAATGAAAATTTGAATGATATAAATTAAGCCCAATCTAAAACAAAAAGTGAATTGGGCCAGGTCCACAAAATGAGCTTGCCTCAAAAGTCAAAGCCCTAAGTTGACGCAGGCCTATATAAATAGTCGTCCCTCTCCCACCACCACACCACCACACCAGGGATTTCCATGTTGTAAGAAACACAAACATTTTCACTGTTCCTCTTTCTGAACCGAGATTTGCAGGTGGTGTCGGTTATGTAGAGATTTCACGAAGCTCTGTGCAGCTCGTGAAATCTCTATATAAGCCGACACTTTCCAAACCTCGAAAGAATTATTGAAAATCCATGATTATTTGTTGTGTTTATGTTCACAATTTCCTTTTACTTGGTCGATTTTATTCTCCCGTGAACGTTTGGTTGGGATTTATGTGCAGTAGGTCTGATTTTCAACTAATATGTCTAGCACGGCACAAAAGATTTAGTTTTTTTTGCCCCCAAATACTTGTGGAAATGATTTTCCAAAGGATTAAAGCTAATTTAGTTGGACATGCTTTGAAGTTTTTCCCCAAATACAAGTGAAAATGAGCTAATGTAATTGAAGATCAGCATAAGTTTTAATAAGAGTGTATTTGAATTATGTTTATGTGGTGCTCTTTGACCAGATGCTTGATAGCTCATTGAATTCTTTCAAATCATATGTTTGCTGAAAGATCTATCCTAAAGCTGTGATCTCTTGAACTTTTAATTTTGCTGTGGTCTTTTGAGTTTGGGAGTTTAGTATTGAAATGATGAGAATGAAGATTCAGAATTGGGAGTGTATTGTTTGTTGTAATTCTCATCTTAGGTGATCAGATAATTTTTCTCAATCTACCCACGTACACCGTTTGAATCTATTTTATTCCAATCTGTTGTATTGTTTGTTGCCGTTTTGCTGGTATTTAGAAGGATATTCGAAAAAATGCAGCTCTAGTGTTTGATACCTTGTGGAAAAACCTTCAAGAATCCACTGTCCAATTTGTTATAGCAAGGAATGCACATTTGTTGATTGTTTCCATTTGTTACATAATCTGTTGTATTTGATATGTTACTTACCTGATACATTTTTGTTTTGTTTCTATTCAGAATTCGAACTCACACTTTCTACGAGTGAATCCATGAGATGGTCAAGTGATGTATATGCAGCTAGCATCGGAAGGAAAGTGGTGCATCAGTATTATTACTACTTGCAATTTTTTCCCTTGTAACTTACAAATTACAATATCATATTGATGTAACCTGTAAATTATACATGTAAATATTGTGTAACCTAGTTAGTTTTTACGCTACAAAACCAATGTTTAGTATTTATTACCAAAAAGACACAACATTGTCATCAATAAAGATAAGCATAACTTTCAACATTTTAGCATTTTTGATGTGAGCTTGGAAGGTTATCAAATCGTGTACAGACTTTTGCTCATTTATCATTTTAAACGAGTCAACCTCAAACTTCAAAACCAAATTGCAACACTTTGGAGTTTGGTGTCTGTGTTTGATGGAAAACAAGGTTAATAAAACATCCTCGTCCCGAACTCCCGATTCATTCATATGTGCCAACAGTTTCATTTATGACAACATCAAGAATCAGATCGCACAATAAACATGGTCAACTCAAGAATCAGAGGATGGTTTAACTCAAGAATCAAGTTGTCTTCCATTTTGAACTTGAAATTTTTTTACTAGTTGAGTCAAACTTGAACACGCTAAAAGAATTTATCTTGTCTATTCTTTAACATCGTCTTCAACGATAATGTGTTAAGTGACTAGTGAAATTAGCTAAATTTACGTGAATTTGATCAAATCCAATAATATTCTCAATTTAGATAGCCTAATTTGGACATATATGAAGATCAAATCCATTAATATTGAACCTAATTTTTTGTAGTAGATGCATGAAATATTTCCCCATTTTATCAACACAGTTTATAGAGAGCTTAGGGCCAAAATTTGAAATCTCACAGTTGGATTAAATTGTACTCCAATAAAATAGGCAAAACGATTCGGCCCATATCTTAAACCCTAGCTGTGAGCCTGTATATAATCATGAAACCCTTCTTTACTCATTTCCTCCGCACATATTTTGGTTTTACATGGTTTCGGTTTGTGTTAAGATTTCATATAGCAAAACCGCTAGATTGTTGTTGAATCTTGCTGGGTAGTTTATGAAATCTTTATACAAACCGAGTCCATCTAAGACCTCGAAGTCTTTTTTCTTTTTGTTTTTTGGTTATGATTTTAATCAAATCGATAAAGGATAGATCTTGTTGAGAATGAGTTATTTGTTTGAAGTTCTGATAGATATCTTTCAAATGTTCGGTTGATGATATGTTTTGATGTGATTATCAAGGTATTCTGTAGGAGTGTGTATGATTTGTAAGATCCTGAATGTTTGTTTGGAAAAGTCTAACGTTATAAAATGGTTTTGTATGATAATGATTGAATAATTTTCATGGGTATTCTTTTAAATGTGGTTCGGGATCCTGATCCTTGGTGCTGTGATGCATGTTCGTGTCTTTACTTTAGTTGGTGCTTTGTTGTTTCTTGAATCTTGTTGTGTGCTTGTACTGTTTTTGGTAGTTAGAAATGATTCTTCTATAGATTTTATATTTATGATCTACTTCAAAGATTTTCTTCGGTTATCAAAAGACGAATCACTTATCAAAAGACGAATCACTTTTGATCCAATGGGATTTATATGAAGGGGTCCGATTTTCCAAACAATATATTTTTAGCACAGAAGATTTAAAAAGTTTTTGGATTAAGTTGGAATCAATTTGGATTAAGTCTTTTGAAAATTCTCTTAATCTTTTTAAATTGCATTAGCGAGAAAGGAAATATCAAATACACCTCTTGTGTAAATACGGTGGAAATGATTTACCATAGAAAGCTAATCTAGTTGGATATGCTTTGAAGTTTTCCCCCAAATACAAGTGAAAATAAGCTAATTTAATTGAAGATGGCTCTGTTTCTATTTTAGCTTCTCTAGTACTGAAAAATATGTATTTGAGTTCAGTTAATGTTGTGCTCTTTGACCAGATACTTGGTCATTGAATTCTTTCAAATCTTATGTTTACTGAAAGATCTTACCTAAAGTGCTAATCTCTTGAACTGTTAATTTTGCTGTGGTCGAGTTAGGGAGTTTAGTTTTGAAATAATGAGAATGAAGATTCGGAAGTGGGAGTGTATTGTTTGTTATAGGATTGTTGTAAGTCTCATCTTAGGTGAGATATTTTATCTCAATGTATCCATATTGTCCAGTTTCTGTTTATTGCTGATGCTTGTAGTGTATTCAGGCTGTTTGCTGATACTTAGAAGGATCTTCGAGAAAGTGTAGCTACTAGTGTTCAATATAGACATAGTTGGGGCTATTGATATAGTTTTCTCAGTGACAGTTAAATTTTAACAGGCACAAGTGCAGTAGATAAGAAGAGGAAATGTCGCAGCAAGTGTCATTCCAGCAGGCTACATGAGAGCTGGACTGGTAATACCAGCCACCCTTTTGATGGATTTGGATAAAATTGCTGAGCACGTGGTGAATTTCGCTGTCAGATTGGAGTCATCTGGAGCAGCTAACCAGTAGAATGCTGAGCTTCACTGACATGGATGTTGTTATAGGCCATCTCACAATCTACTGTCGGTTTTTTGTTAAGAAGCTCTACTGAAGAAGAATAAGATTAGCTGGAAGAACTACGAGTATCTCTGAATTAGAGACTGTGATGTGAAATTGCTCGAGGCTGCATTGACTTGTAGTATGATGAGCTTAACTTGTAGTATGTTTTACTTTGTTGCAAGAGAAGATGGTGCAAGAGCTGAACTAGTCAGTGCAAGCCTTTATAGTTCGGAAGACGTTTATGAATCAAAAAAATGAAACACTTACTGTATATTTAAGGTTAATTGTCAAGATTAATCTACTTTTCTACTTTTCTAAATTGTCAAGATTACTGTAGTATGTTTTTCTAAATCTCTGAATCACTTGAGTCTGAGGGACATGTATAGAAAAGTTTGTGGTTTGGTGGTGGTGTCTGCAAGACTGCAAACACAATCAATCATGACCAAGGTTGGGAATCTCTTGTTAGTTGTTTGACGTGAAATAGGCATGGGAGGTTTCCTAGTTTCAATCCCTTTAGGAAACTATACTAAAGGATGCCCCAAGTTTTATTATATAACATATAAAATAGAATTTTTTTATGGTTACTCAAAGTATAACATATGGTAGCTCATTTTGCTAGGTCGAGTGTTAACCCCTTTGTTTCGTGGGATTCTCCACCCCCATTCTTTGTATCAAACGATTCTGGACGTTTTCCAGGAACTTGAAATGATAACGGATCCTATTTTTCAAAAAAAAAAAAAAAGTATTTTACAACAAAACCGAAATAGTTCTTGTCGGATTTTATTAGCTGAATAATTTATGAAAAGAAAACCTGAGAAAAGGCTGATTACGTTAATTACAACTTATCAAATTTCGTTTTATAACTTATTTGTTAAAATTATTTATAGAACTGAGTTTAAAAACAATTACTAGTCTATATCATGTGAATTTGGCCCAATCCACAACAATTGTGAATTGGGTCCAATCCACAAAGCGAGAGCATCTCTTAAACCCTAGATGATGCCTATATATACGTATATATTGGAATCGCATTCCTCAGATCCCAATTTCCCCTTTCCTTTTCTCAACTGAATACGAGATTTTCAACACAGTCGCCTTCGATCCATAATCCAAGCTAATACGAGATTTTCACTGTTGCCGTTTGTATGGGATTTCACGAATCAGAATAACAAGTCCATTATTTCTCGTGAAATCTTCATACAAACCGGCATCATTGAAAAACCTCGAAAGAAATCTTACAAGAAACACGCAGATCGAATACTTATTGAAAATATATATGTTTGATTGAATTTCGTGTTATTTGTTTGATTCGTGTGTCTTTGTTGTTCGGGTTTAACGTTGGGTGGTTTGAAAAGAACCATATATGCATTGATTTATGTGTGCTGCTAAGCCATTTTGAATTATCACTAATTGTTGAGCCCCAATCATTCGGGGAAAAGAACTAGTTGAGTTTAAGGGTTTTTTGTATCTTAATAACTGAATAAGAATAAATGAATGTGTTTGAATTGTGTTACTAATGAATTGCTCTATATTTGGATTTTTGAAATACAGACCAGGGATTTTGTTTTACTTGTATACAAATCTCCAATTATACTTATTGAACAATTATTAGCTTGGACAATTCTTCACAATAATAGACTTACCTGGAGATTAAAAGATTCTTTGTCTACTGTTAAACATTCATGAATTTTTGGTTCTGAACTATTGATCTCTGAACTCTTTGGTTGATGTAATTTTCTGATCTGCCAGATTATGAATGTTTGGGATTAACATTTTATTGTTGATACATTGGTAAATGGTAATTTCTGGAGGTAAATATGATTTAAGGAGAGCCCCGCTCCATATTGAAATGCAACTCTGATGAAAGATAGATATAAACACGAAGCTAAAGTTGAAGTAGAAGACACTAGGTCTGGGCCTTTTTTGCTAATATGTTTCAATCAGGTTGTACATTGATTTAAGCAATAGTAAGTTGCATGCTTTTTAAATCAGACGGTTAAATGGAAGGATTAAAATGCATAGATTACGTTCAAAATGACCTGATGTTATGGAAAATAATATTTGAAAGCTAGAGGTAAATTGAGATCTAGGTCAAACTTGGAATATAATTCAAAGTCTTGTGTTCAGTAGAAATATTTCAATGGCAGTAGTTATTTTCACCATGGATCGCTTAATTTGAATGTTAACCTTTTCTTCTTCGTGTCTTCAGATCTAAGAGCATCTCCAATTGTGCAACCAAATATTTCAACTCCAAATCTACAACCATTGAAGATGCTCTAAGAAAGAAGATGTGGGATGCTGCTAGTCTGGGGAAACTTCTGTTTGTGACTTACTAAGTTGGCTCAAAAGACGTTGCTGTAATTGTGTTTTATTAAATTTTTTATTTTTTTTTGCGTAGCTTTGAAAAGAATGTAACACATGTATCCTATGTTTGTAGAAAAGTCCGTTTGTATAATGATTTCAGGATAGATTACATTGTTTTGTGGTATAATGGTGTGATGTGGTAAATAAAAATGTCACTCAGATGTTTATATTTTCTGGTTGTGGTAAATAAAAATGTCACTCAAATGTCACTCAAAAAATGTCTCCATGATTCTTCAAGCTTGAGCAGTCTATAACAAAACTTGGAAATGACTCACCATCTTTTGCCTGTCATGACTATGTGTATCTCCACTTTTATCCAAACTGGGAATTTAATCTTTAGAGCTAAGTTGAAGTAGAAGAATGTAAAGTTGAACATTATACAATTTGCATGCTTTAAAGCTTGAGACATGTAAAATAAGTGTAAAATGAGACATTATGCATAATTTGCATGTAAAATTACCAGATCTTAAGAGAATATAACACTCAGAGACACTTAATATACTGAGAAACCTGTGGTAAATTAGAATCCAGTGTCGTGTTCACAAAAGTAGAGTTTCAAAGACACTATTAACTTTTTCACATGGATCGTTAGAATCTTAAACTCCTCTTGAAGGGACTGTGTTGTCTAACGGTTCGGTTTCACAAATTTCATTTCAGACTGTACAGAGATTTCATTTCATAGTCAACATCGTGAGACTAATTTTTCCTTGCCTTGTCATAATAGAAAAAATATATATATATTAATTTGTCTGTCATATATATATATGATGGTTATATATTCTCTATGGTTTGGATTAAAATCCTTGATGGATTGAGTGTTAAGTTTGACTGTTTGAGTAAGACTGAGTTCTCAGCATTGATCACATTAACCCAAATAAAATGTTCGTAACATTTTCAGTGGAAAGAAAGGAATGGTGTATATCTACTTTACTTAATTATTGAAATTTTCAAATTAAATTTAAATTAAAGGAATGTAATAAATAAAAGGGAAATACGGAATTCGACATTGGTCAACTGTTGATATTTTAAAAAATGAAAGTTGATTTCGTTGATCTATAAATTAGCTGATTTCTTTTTCCTAATATTCCTAACCAATTTTACAAATGAATGAATTATAGTCAACATATTTAACCGTCTTTTATGTCAAACCGTTATTCCAAAATCGTTTTATTCCTAACCAATTTTACAAATGATCTTTTATGCGTCATTTCCAAATAAATCATACTTTTGGATTATAGTCAGCATGGCCCAAAATCACTTGTCGCTTGTAAGAGCTAAAGTCCAATAGGCCCATTAGGGTTTAGCTGTACTCACAATCTCCCTACACCTTATTTAAGGAGTTGGCCGCCGTCTCATGTTCTTCAACAACGTAGTCTCTGCTAAACTTCTCCCCAAAAAACACAAAATATATTTTATGAATCAAAACTTTGATTCTTAGTTAGTTATACTCACATAATGTTAGAAGATGTTCAACCTAGCCCGAAAGGGTTTATGAATTTCAGGTTGGAAGAACATGTCCCAAAATTTTGAGGTTTTTGTGTCGGTTTATATGAGGATTTCATGAGTAGATTAGTAAATAATGGCGGAGTGTGTGTCCAAGTTACTTATACGGCTTTTACCGCATATTTTCTTCTAGCTGGTGCGGTAAGGAATCGGACACCACCAGATGAAGATTACGTCGAAAACTTGTATAGCCTCGATATGGTGCCAAGAAAATACACTCAGAGATACAACCGGAACATGTCATGGAAATTGCAGGTGTTTGATATGATCCAAAATAACGATTGATTTTAAGGATTTGATAATAAACGGGGTTTGGATTTTATAATAAACGGGGGTTTGTATGAAGATTTCATTTCATTAGTTAATAACGTGTGACTAATTTTTCCTTGTAACTTGTAGAATTGCATTTGCTTTGTCTTAATAAATAAAGAATTAATTTCTTGGTCACTATTGATGAAGTGAGTGTTAAATTTGATCTCATAACTCAAATAGAATCATAGTAACATTTTCAATGGAAAGAAAAAGGAGCTGCGTATATCTACAATATTACTTAATTATGGAAATCCGCAAATTGAATTTATTAAACCCTAGTCCCCTCTCCATCCTTCCTCAGCCTCATTTTCCTTTCTCCGAACATAACTTTCCGGCCATCGGAGAAAAACTTTCTGGCTGCTTTTGGAGCTTTCCGATCATCGCTTCGACATCAAACATCAATAGGTTGTACTGATTATTGAACATGTTGGAATGGTTTATAAATTCCTGATGTAGCGTTAGTTTCGGTCTTTGGAAAGATGAAAGATTGAGACAGATTTCAAGTTCTAATGTTTGAAATACAACTATAGTCAAACATATCTTATTGGTGATGAAAATGATTTTAAATTGTAAATATCCTTAAGATCATCCACGCATAGTAAACATAATTCTCAATCGATTTTATAAGTAAAAATGTTTATTATAGTTCATTATAGTGCGTAATTATTGCATGATTTGGTATATACTAGCCCATCAAGCCATCATGGTTTTATAAAATATTTTAATTTTTCTTCAATAAGAATAATCAGGGCAAATCTCATTAAGAATTTTCAACGCGGATTTTCTTACGTTGGTGAAACAAATATAATAATGTTAGAATGGATTTAATACTATCAGTGAGCCTAATTTGTAGGCAGAATTATCAAGACATATACCAAATGATAATAGATGCATAAGTTGTATAGGGCCGAATTAGTCAACATTAGTATGTCCAACAGAGTTCTGAATTGCTAAATGCCTAAATGTAGTCCATGAAATTTAATTAACTGGTTTTTAGATGGTGAACTATTGATAATCAAAGTAATATTGACGTCTGTTTTAATGTATTTTAGATTGGGTTTTTGTGGAGTTATATGAGCTTAGAGTTAAAAATATATTACAGCTCTGAACCACCCCCGGCAGAAGCAATGGACAAGAGGTAGAAGCAATCGCAGAAAATCTGTGAGGAGAAGGGACGAGATGTTAGGTAAAAGTTCATAGAAATTGTGGAAATGTAATTCATATGGTTGCTTTAAATGAATCAAATATATTACTTAGAAAATGGTTAAAGTTTCTATCATCTCCTGTATATTTTTAATTTGCATTAGTTAGTTTTGTAATTTAAAAAATATCTCTTGATTGGATGACATTTGATTTGACATCATAAAACTTCATTCTCATGAAATAGCTTGTTTTTGAATAATATTGGAATTAATGTACTCGGTATCAGGTAGACACATATTTGATTGCTAATATCAAGCAACTACGTATATTATTAAGATATAAAACTACATGTTATGACAAATCCAACAATTGTAAATATGATAATTATTTATTTATTTATGCATTAAAAAATGCAGGCGAAATTTAGTATATTTGACTGAAAAAATTCTTATGTGCATATTGGTAAGGAGGTTCAATTTTAAAATAATATGCTCTGTCTGTTCAATCCAAAACTTCTTAGTTTACTTTTCATAGTCAAATAGAGCAGACGTTGATCATTAATTTCTATTTCGTCCCAACCAAAACCAAAATTGCTTAATTGAGTTTTCAAAGTCAACCGAGCCGATTCTGATCATTAATTTATATTCCTTCCCATCTAAAACTGTTAGTTGACTTTTCAAAGTCAATAGAGCCGATTTTGATCATTAATTTCTATTTCATACCAACCAAAACTACTTAGTTGTCTTTTCAAAGTAAAAAATAGCCGACTTTGATTCCTGATTGCTTATTTGACTTTTCAAAATCAAACAGAGCCGACATTGATCATTAATTTCTATTCCATGATTTCCATCCTACCTATCTGCTTATATGACTTTTCAAAGTCAAACAAAAGCCGACTTTGATCATTATCCCAGCTAAAATTGGTTATTTGACTTTTCAAAATCAAAGAGAGCCGACTTTGATCATTAATTCCTATTAATATACATATTTAGAGTTAATATAGTAAATATTTATTTTTAAATTCATCATGTCATAATGTGTTTTCAAATTATCATTTTTCAAAACATACTTTAAGCATTAAAATGAAGATATTCATGGTTAAAGTCGACTCGGTTTGACTTTTAAAAGTGAAATTAATAGTTTTGGCTTAGTTGACTTTTCAAAATGCTTAGTTGACTTTTTAAAGTCAAACTGAGCCAACTTTTATCATTAATTTCTAATCCGTCTTAGCCAAAACTACTTACTTTGACTTTTCATAGTCGAACAAAGCCGACTTTGATTATTAATTTATATAAATTTAGAGTTAATATAGTAAACATATATTTTTAGAATTTTTCAAAACATAATTTGAGCATAAAAATGAAGATATTTATGAATAAAGTCTATTCAGTTTGACTTTATAAACAGATTTTGGACTCGGAGTGAATGATATAAATTCAGCCCACTCCAAAAAAAAAAAAACAGTGAATCGGGCCTGGTCCACAAAATGAGCTTGCCTCAAAAGTCAAAGCCCTAGTTGACGCAGGCCTCTATATATATCTCTGTCGCATTCTCCAGACCCTCCATCACACCAGGGATATCCATGTTGCAGAAACACACATTTTCACTGTTTCTCTTTCTAAACCGAGATTTGCAGTTGGTGTCGGTTATGTAATCTCTATATAAGCCGACACCTTCCAAACCTCGAAAGACTTAACTGGGAGAATTATTGAAAATCCATGATTATTTGTTCTGTTTGAGTTCACAATTTACCCTCACTTGGTCGATTTTATTCTCTCGTGACCGTTTGGTTGGGATTTATGTGCAGTAGCTCTGATTTTCAACTAATATGTTTGGCACGACACAAAAAGATTTAGTTTTTTTTGCCCCCAAATACTTGTGGAAATGATTTTCCATAGAAAGCTAATTTAGTTGGACGTGCTTTGAAGTTATTCCCCCCAAATACAAGTGAAAATGAGATAAATGTAATTGAAGATCAGAATAAGTTTTAATAAGAGTGTATCTGAATTATGTTAATGTGGTTCTCTTTGACCAAATGCTTGATAGTTCATTGAATTCTTTCAAATCTTATGTTCGATCAATGGGAGTTTAGTTTTGAAATGATGAGAATGAAGATTCGGAATTGGGAGTGTATTGTTTGTTGTATGATTATTGTAATTCTCATCTTAGGTGACTCAATCTATCCATACTGTCGTTTGAAAATATAGAGGAGTGATAAAAAATCCATCTATAAATAGAGATGGCACAAGACTAAACACATAAACACACACATAGTCAGTACAAACACACTGTCAGCATTTTTCAGCTATTACTGACTATGTGTGTGTCTATGTGTTTAATTGTATCCAACTCTTTTTGCGTGTGTTTACATTGGCTTGTGCCATCTCTATTTATGGATGGATTTTCTATCACTCCTCTATTACTACTAGTATTCGAAAAAGTGCAGCTCTAGTGGAAAGCGAGGCTTGTAGTGGCCAACCTTCATGAATCCTATGTCCAATTGCTTGTAAAATCCCATAAATTGCCGTCGTCTTCAACCCAATTTGTTCTCTTCGGCTTCTAGCAAGGAATGCACATTTGTTATTGTTTCCATTTGTTACATAATCTGTTGTATTTGATATGTTACTTACCTGATACATTTTTGTTTTGTTTCTATTCAGATGTCGAACTCACAATTTCTATGAGTGAATCCATGAGATGGTCAAGTGATGTATATGCAGCTAGCATCGGAAAGAAAGTGTGTATCAGTATTACTACATGCAATTTTTTCCATTGTAACTTACAAATTACAATATCATATTGATGTAACTTGTAAATTATTCATGAAAATATCGTGTAACCTAGTTAGTTTTTAAGTTACATAACCATTTTTTAGTATTTATTACTAAAAAGAGGTGTAATTCAACTAAAATAAATGAAACTTTCAACATCAAATCGTGTAGAGACTTTTGCTCATTCATCATTTTAAACGAGTCAACCTCGAACTTCTAATGCACATTTCAGAATCTTCACTTTCATCATAGTTGCAGAAAGTGGAGCACACAACAAACATCTATCCTTCTGTATTTGATGGATAACTTTGGTCAATAAAACATCCTCGTTTCATTAATTCATTTATGCCAACAGTTACATTCATGCTCAACATAACAGCATCAAGAATCAGAACGCAAAACAAACATGGTTAACTCAAGAATCAGAAGCTTTTCGCAGGCCAATGCAAGTCCATTGATAACATAAGCAATTTTTCAAGTTGCAAGTTTCTAGACTTAAGTCTTGTCACTATTAAAAGTACATGAGAATAATGTGTAATCAAGTTAGTTTTTACACTACAAAACAAATTTTAAGAATTTATATGGATATGTGACTTTTAATAATATTTATTACCAAAAATACACAAAAGCAGTGTGTGTCAATAACAATAAAGGAAGCTATTAAGATTTTAGCTTTTTTTTTTACTCCCTCTGGACCACTTGGATCTGCAGAAAGAGAAACTGAATATAATTTTTTTTACCATGCAAAATGACGATTTTACCCTTACTATTATCCAATATTTACACCCTAGCAGGCTGAATAATGTGGTGCTTCTCTAGCAGGCTGTCGAGTGGTGGAAATAATTAGTTGCAGACAAAAAAGGGAAGCATTTATTTTACTCTTTCTGAAGAAGGAAAGCATTTGTTCTGTTAATTCAAATAAAGTGATAGGATAAGATCATGCAATCTTTAGAATCATGCTTTCTCACAATAAAGCTTCTTTTACTTGTACATTGGAGTAAATATTCCTCTCATATATAGCTTTCATTCATGGTTATGAAGCCTTAGTATATATTCCTTATTATATGAAACCTTATACTCATTGTTAATTATTCATTGTTAATTAATTATGAAGCCTCATCAGAATAAACAAGAAGGGATAATAAAGCTCTGGTCAGCATGCATGCAAATTCCAAAAATAATGAGCTAATAATTAAGAAGCTGAACAAGACCTTTGTGAAATTATGAATCAATAAGATAACTTGTCTGTTTTGCTTGTTTTGGGATTACTTTTTATCACATTTGAATTACTTTCTTTTCCTCACAAATTTGAGCTTTGAGCGTTTTATGAAGTTTTTTCTTCGAGGATCTTTTCTTTGAGTATATCTTTAAAACTTGGAACCCTATGAAAGCTTTCACAAGGCATATTAAATAAGTTGGAAAATAATGAAGCTTCAAATTTCATTGATTTTAACCTAGTATTTATTTATTTTGCCAAATACTAAATCAAAAGGGGGATAAAATCATGTTTATTTTTTTGATGAAATTGAACTGATGTAAAAATGTATTGAAAAAAATAGCACAACTGAATTTAACTAAATTGAAAAATAATGCATTGAAAAAATATGCGCAGTACAATAACTTTAATTGTAATGAAATAAATTGAATTATTATATCATGCTCTATATTTACTTATACAACCTTAAATAATAATTTGCGTTGTGTTTTTTAAACTAAAATTATTCTATAGTTGCGGAAAATTAAAAATTATCTAAATACATACATGCTCACTACTCACTCACTAGTGGATGTACATTCATATCATGTTTGCTAAATACAGGGCGCACATTCACTAATGGATATACATTCTATTTGGAGGGAAAAAAAGACTAGACGGTTTTCTATTTGAAGGAAAAAAATTACTAAAAGTTAGTTTTCTGAACCTCAAAAAAAAATTGCAGGGTTTATAATCCTCTCTTTATGACACCTGGTCAGTAGCAAAATCTCTGAATCCCTTAAACCCTATATTTTACTGAAACACGTCATGTATTTTAATTATTATCTAATTATATTTTAAATAATATGATGTTGTTGAAAAATTAATAAATATATTTAGATTGTGTTTAATTTTCCGCAATTATAGAATAATTTTAGCTAAAAAATAGAAAAAATTAATCATTTTAGGACATATTTACACTATTTCATGGCGTGTTTCAGTAAAATACATCAAATTTTACCATGCTATGGGTGCACCGTGCAATATTGTACCCCATGTTTTATTATATAATAGGTTAAATAGAATTTTTTATGGTACCTCACAAGTCACAAGTAGTTTACAACAAAAACCAAAATAGTTCTTGTCAGATTTTATTAGCTGAACAGTCTATGAACAGAAAACCTTGATCCGTTACGTTGATTGCAACTTTATCAAATTTGGTTGATTATAACTTATTTATAAACTTTCACTTTTCGGAAATACAGAGATGGGTTTTAAAAAAAAAAAAACTCTATAACAAGTGAATTTGGCCCAATCCACAAAATTTGTGAATTGGGTCCAATACACAAAGTGAGAGCGCCTCTTAAACCCTAGCCGATGCCTATATATACATACACGTATATTGTTTGCATCCCACAGCAGCCATCCGATTTCCCTTTTTCTTCTTATCAACTAAATCGCCGACGATCTGTAATCCAAGCCAATCCGAGATTTTCACTGTTGCCGTTTGTATGAGATTTCACGAGTCAGAATAACAAGTCCATTATTGGTTGTTGTTTCTCGTGAAATCTTCATACAAACCGGCATCATTGGAAAACTTGAAAGAATTTTTACAAGAAACACAGAGATCGAATTCTTGTTGAAAAGATACTTGTTTGATTGAATTTCGTGTTATTGGTTTGATTTTTTGCTGTCCTTGTTGTTCGGGTTTGTTGCTGGTTAGTTTGAAAAGAACTATGTATGCATTAAATTTATCACTGGATGTGCTTCTATGTCATTTGAATTATCAATAATTGTTTTTGCCCCAATTAATTGAAAACTAGTTGAGTAGAAGAAACTGGTTTTTTGTATCTTAAGAAATGAATGAGACTGGATGAAAGAACTGAGTTGTGTTAATGAATTGCTCTTGATGCTGGATACTTTGATAGTTTAGTTTCGAAATGCAGATCATGAATGTTACTTTGCTCATGAATAATTTGGCGGTTGTATGTTTTGGAATATGTACGGTAAGCTCATGAGTGTTTGTTTTGCACTGATCTGTTGTTGTTTGTGGGAATATGTATGGTAGGCAAATTTTGATTTGTTGATAAATACTTTAAATGTGATCTGTTGATAGGGTTTAATATTAATTATACATTTGAGTACATCGATAATAGGGAATTTGTTACTACATCAAAATACCCTTTTGCATTAAAATTGGCAAAAAAAAAAGGCTTCACCTTGGTTAAAAGATTCTTTGTCTACTGTCAAACATTCATGAATTTTTGGTTCTGAACTATTGATCTTCGAACTGTTTGGTTGATGGAATGTTCTGATGTACAAGAACATTGTTTTGTTGATAGAATGGTCTGATGTGATACGTTGGTAAATGGTAATTTCTGGAGTTTAATATGACTTAGGGTGGAGCCCCGTCGCATATTGAAATGCATCTCTGATGGAATCTAGACTTATTTTTATTTCCCTGTTTGCTAATATGTTTCAATTTGTTCCTGTAATTGAATCACTGATTAATGGCTAGGATTGTTCCTGTAATTTGTTCCTGTAATTGATAGTATCTGTTTGATGATCTAGTGATGTAATTTCGCTATTATTGCCATGTCAATGCCACATGAATTTATGAATCTCATCGTTTCCATGTCAGAACACAATGATCCATGACTTTAATGACAATCCCATCCCTCTTTTCATGTTTGCTAATCACTCAGCGTTTACAGTACAATATCTTAACGGATGAGCTTTACAGTACAATACAACTGTTTAGATGATTGGAATCTGGTAAGGTAGTTAGATAAGATTGTAGTCCAATAAAATAGATGGATAGTTGTCATTAACTGGGAAATGGCCCAGGGGCAGAATAGTCATTACGGCCAAGGACGATGTTCTAGGGAGCTCAAGAACAGCTGGTTTATAGCATTTACCATCTCCTTTGTATAAATAGCTGATTCATACACATTAGAAACTCTGTTGCAGCGGCGTAAATCAGATCACAAGATTGTATTCTTTCTCATCCCAAAGTCTTTCTTCTTTCTCTCATCTAAATCTGAAGCTATGCTTCCAAATCTGTCCTTTTACATTTTAATCCCAGTTTAATGGTCAAGACCCTGTCAATCGTAAAGGCCTTTAATTGGGCCGATCTAGCCCATACTCTTATACCCTAGCTGTGAGTATATAGTCATCAAACCCTTCTTCCGTTCTCACCTCCGCTCATATTTTGGTTTTAGCGAGAATGTTGTTGAATCTTGCTGGTTAGTTTATGAAATCTTTATACAAACCGAATCCATCTAAGACCTCGAACGATCCACTCTCTGCATTCCGTTTATCTTTTTTTCTTTTCGTTAATAAATGTATCAAATCGATAGCTTTGGATTACTTATGATCTAATGTGGTAGTTTATTAATTACTGTTTGGTGGGGTGGAATAAACTGGTATTGTGTGGAAATGTATATGGTAAGCTCATGAATGATTGTTTGGTATTGATCTGACATTATTTTGCTTACCTAGTTACATGTGATTTGTTGTTGTTTAGGGTTTAACATTAATTCAATATTTGAGTACAAAGAAAACAGGAATTTGTTTGGAACTGTTTCTACTTTCCACAACTAAATATACGTTTGCAATTGCCCGGATTAAAAGATAATGTTGAACATTATTGCCCTTTAGCTATGTTGCCCTTTACTGTAGTCTGTATGGTTGATGGAATGTTCTGATGTATAAATTGGTTGATGGAACTGTTTCGTCGATGGAATATGAATGTTTGGTATTGGTCAGACATTGTTGTTTTGTGATAGAATGGTGTGATGTGATTAATGTGTGATCAATTGTTTTTAGAAACGAGTTCTGACTTCTGTTTATATTATGTTATCGCCATATCTTATTAGTACATTGGTAAATGGTCATCCGTAGAGTTTAATATGATGTGACTCAGTGACATATTGAATATGATGTTTCTGAAAGATCAATCTTAGTTTTTCTTCAAGCTTGAGCAGTCTATAACAAAACTTAGATATTACTCACCATCTTTTTGCCTGTCATGACTATGTGTATCCTCACTTTTATCCAAACTGGGAGTTTAAGCTTTAGCTAAGCTCAAACGAAATAAACGTGGCTAAAGTTGAAGTAGAAGAATGTAAAGCTGAACATTATAGAGCTAGTGTCTTAAGTTTATAGTGAGTATTCATTCACCGATCTCATCTCAGTATGTTTCAAATTTGTTGATGCATTTGATTATTGATTCATTGATTAAAATTCAGACAAATTCATTGATTCATTGATTCAATAAATAAAATTTGCATGCTTTTGAACTTGAGACCTGTAACATAAAGATATCCTTAAATGGATAGGTTAAAATGAGATATTATGCATAATTTGCATGTAAAATGACCAGATCTTAAGGGAAAATAACCCTTAGAGACACTAAAGATACTGAGAAACCTGTGGTAAATTGAATTCTAAATCTAACTTAGAATAGTATTAACTATTCAGTGTCGTGTTCACAGAAGTAGAATTTGAAATGCACTATTACCTTTAACCTTTTTCACCATGGATTGTTAGCATCTTAACCTTTTCTTGTTTGCATATAAAAAAGTATAGATACAGTACTGTGAATTTTTAATTTATGATCTGTGAATTGATTAACAGGCATTAGAGCATTTCCAATGGTGAGAGGGTCAAGAGTACTAATAGGTGCCAAATGTTTAAATTTTATTGGTTGTCAATATGATGTAGGATTGAGAGCATCTCCAACCAAAAAGTCAATTTTGAAAGTCACTTCTTCCACATGTCATGTTTTAATTGAGACTTCAATATGATGTAAACAAGTTGAAAAAATTGAAAGTGTCTTTTAATTTTTCATCTCCAATCCAACCTTCACAAATAAAATGTTAGTATGATGTGTCAATTATTGAATGGACAAAATTAAATTTGATAAATTTAAATTTATGATAGGTCCCACTAATTCTCTTAAAATAGCTAGTGAAAGTCTCAATTTGATCCTTTATATATTGACATTCAACTTGACACTTTCAATTAAAAAGTGTGTCATGTAATATTGATGCTCATATTTGACACTTGCATTGGAGATGATTTTAAGACAAAAAGTCAATCAATATGACATGTCAAATGACATTTTATGAAGTGATGCTTGAGTTGGAGATCATTTTGAAGTTTGGTTCTCCCAACCATCAAATTGTCACAAAATATCATTAAAATTAAATATTGCATTTATGTTTCAAATTTAAAAATGGAAGGATGTAATGATTAAAACTATATATTTGTTAAGTTGTCAAATTGAAGGATTCAAAGTGAGCATGAATATATAGAGGGTGTAATTGACACCTTCAATCCACATCATATGACATCTATGATTGACCCCTACATTGATTCCCGGGTTGGAGACGATTTTTGCAGTTTCTCACTCTCAATTCTATATGTCAATTAATATTTTTGAAAGTGAAGATAGCATTAGAGATGTTCTTAGGCATATGATCAAGTGGTTCAAAGGATAACAGCATAATCAAGTGCGTGATTACAGCATGATTTAGTAAATTAAATGCGTATTTATGGGCTGATTTGGTATATCAAGTGCGTATGCTAATCAAATGCGTGATCCTACCATGATTTGGTATATCTCATTTTGATTCGGCCCATTAGGCCCACCGGTTTCTCCCTAAGCCTTATATATAACAGAGGTTTTTTTTTTCTTCCACAACAATAATCCGGACAAATCTTATTGGCAGATTTTGGTGAAACAAGTATGATGTTAGAAGGGTTTCAACTTTGGAGGGAAGGATTTGTGGATTTCAAGCTTGAAGAGTTTCAATCTTTTTTCATTGTCGGTTTGTACGAAGATTTCAGCATAATGTGGTTAAGGTAAAACATATTTGCTTATTATTGATTTTTTTTTTATTAGTTCTATTTTCTTTTATTCTATCTATAAAAAAAATTCATGTAAAACATGTCTTTCTACAATTTTACCTGTGTTTTAAACCTACAATATGGTTTTTGTTGAAAAAATACGTTCATAATGCTTTTTTTTATATAACTTTTTGGTTACCAAATCTAACTTATATTACTTATGTAATCCATTTGAAAACTATACTTGTAATAAGGATGAATTGGCTTTCTTGAATAATAATGGATTAATTGGTTTATGTTTACCAGGTTCCTAAATTCTTTTCTTCCTGATTATTTTAATTCGTTTATGCAAATATATTATCTCAATGTCACTAGTGCAAAACATGTAAAATAAGGCACATTTTTAAGGCGGTTCCTCAGTGTAGGAAGGAACCGCCTTAAATTGAAGCAATTTTCGAACTCGAAAATCAATTTCGAACGTTTGAATTCAGCTGGGGCGCCGCGAAAATTTCTACGGCGTTTGTTCTTTGTATTTATGGCGGCTATCTTAGAACTGCCGTAAATAATACTCATTTTCGACATCGAAACACATAATAAAATCAAACCGATATCGCTACTATTTTTATACTGTGTTCGATATCGCCTGAATGTTAGGGTTTCAAGACACCAATTATGTTGCGATATCGCAGTTAAGATAAAATTGTTTCGCGATATCGAACTAAAAGTTTAATGCTGCAATGAAACTATAATCGATATCGAAACAATGTGTCACCTTGAATTCATATTCGTTCGTTGTATTTGCTTCAAGTTATACCACTTGTTGGTTTGCTTGAATTTAGATTCGTTGGATTTGAGGAGCACAAAATTCATTCATGTGAAGTTAATGTGTTGAAAACTTTTCATTTTCCTTTCATTAATTGAATTGTGTGTATCTATCTAGGTACTCTTCAACCCTATTTAAACGGCCAAGATGATGAATAAATTCATTCACATCCTTTCTTGTATTTCAAATTCAGTTTTTCAGATTTGAAATGGCTAACAACGGAGGTCTTTCAGTACAGGCGCAACAAAGAAGGGCTACTATGGAACAGGAGGTTGTCACCATAAAAATCACGATGATGAGAGGTATTAAAAATTTAAATTCGAGCCATTTATTCTTATTTGTGACAGTAGAGAAGAAACTATTTCTAAATTATAGATTTCCTTGTAGAGTGGGAGGAACGTAAAGCAAGAATGCGCCGGCAGATTGAGAATCAAAGGGATGAATTTGATTCTCAACTACGAAAGTATGGCTGAACAACTTTTTATCATTTAGATGGAAATCGCCCAGTTGTCCTTCTGACAAAAAAAATGTTTGATGATCGTGTTCTTCGTTCGGAAGTAAGAATTTTGATTTTTTGCTTTATAAGAATTTTTTTTTATTCCGCTAAGTTCAGGTCCAAATTAACGCAATTTTTGTTAAATTGTGCAGAAAAAAAATCAAGAACATGGAACGTGCTGTTCAGAAAGTGATTAAAAGGGTCGAGAAGGAGATCCGTGAGCATCTTAAATGGTTTGAACAACAGGTGGCTGAGTATGGTGAGCAATGTGTTCTTTATTTGTATGGCTTTGCTAGAACATATTGTTAGTTACGTTCTTGGATTGGATGTTACTAACAAATCAAAACTATTTATCCATTAAATCAATCAACGGCATTGACTCAAGGCGGTTCTAAAAAAAGTGTCGTAACAAACACTATTTTTCGAATGAGAAAAGTATTTCCACTACTTTATTTGATTTTTCGAATGAGAAAAGTAATTCCGCTGCTTTATTTGATTTTTCGAATGAGAAAAGTATTTCCGCTAATTAAATCAGTTCTTATTTGATTTTCTTTATACACTAATTAAATTAAGATGAATTAATCAAACATCACACATTACTTGATTCCCTACAAATCCTAACTAAACTAAGTTTACTTAATTGAATTTCACACTTACGTGACATTTTATATATACTAATTAAGTTGGGTTTAGATAATATAAGATCAACCCACACTACCAATTGCATTGAGTTTAACTAATCAAAGATTAACTCTTATTTCACTTTCTATAATCATTAACTATATTGAGTTTAGTAAAACAAGGGTAACCCTTGATTAACTTTCTATATTCACTAAAAATTAGAACTAATCAAATCTAAGTCATCAAAAGTTAACTCTTACTCAAATTTCTTTAGACACTAACTAAATTGATTTGAACTACTCAAAGGTCAAACTTCAATTGACCTTCTAATAACAACTGTATTGATTCAAAGTTGACACTTATAAACATTAACATAATCGAATTGGACTAATGATTGGACAAAATTTTGTTTGAGACTCATCACAATTTTATTAGTAATTAAATTCCTTTAAAAATAAAAGAAAAATAATTTATTTTAATGGTATATAAACCAAATTCTTCCCTTTATCTCTTCATTAGATCTCAATATATAGTTCCCATCTCCCCCACAAAACGCTGCCCCGTCGCCCTCCGCCCTCGCCCGCCCGACCGCCCGCCGCCGCCCCCTCTTCTCTAAAAGCTTCACCGCCGCCGGAACAAGGGAGTAGGGAGTGGAAGGAGCCAATCGCAATCCTATCAATTGGTAAAGTTTCCATCTTGCTTAGGAGAAAAGGTAAAACCTTACTTTCAGATTGAGATTCATAAATATGATCGATTTTGGTTGAAATAAACTGATGGAAAGGGTAATATATACATGCCCGTGTTTTAAAGTTTTTATGTTTGGAGTGATAAGAGAAAACTATATAAGAGGGGAAGTTGGAGATGTAAGAAAACTTGAAATCTGAAAATCTTGTAGAATCTAGAATACTGAAGTTTTAAAGCATTATCGTAGAGTCCAAAACTCCATTTAGAATAATAGGGATATATTAAAAGTGATAATATTTTACTACAGAATATATATTGCAGGTTTCACCTAATCTCTTAGGTGTTAAGTCAGGAAAAGGTGAGGGTTTTATCATGCCTTCAATATCTTTTCAATAGGCGCTTCTCTCATTGTGTTGGGTAGAACATTAAATTATTTATTGTGAGTGCAAAACTATGCTCTTGTTTGTAAAACTGATTGAATGACATTGCTTGCTGCTACATGACTACTTGCTCTATGATTCTGACTGTGATAAATGTGTGTTTAGGGTTTTATGCTTTTTTGTTCCTTGAGCTCCCCTTTGCAATTTCTACAGGTTATGGTTAATTTTACATCAGTTCAATCATAATTCAATTTTTTTGGCAAGGACATTGACAGAAAAAGTCGGGTGAGCATTCAGAATCTGAACTGTTTCATTTTATTTACTTGGAACATTTTTTCAGGTGAAGTGTTGATAAGTACTAATAATAATAACGGTTCTTGCAGAATCAAGAGCCTCAAATGACTTCATATGATAGAGTGGAATTGATGTTGTTTATATGATAGAGTGGAGTTGATGTTGTTTTGTTGAGCTCCATGACTGCTGCATATGGCAGTGTAAAGGAAGCTATTGATGTATTTTAGTATGATACAACCATAATGTATAAAGCTAACATGATTGGTTTTTATTGATTAATTTCGAGCTCTCTGATAAATGTTTTCACCCACTCGCGAGTGGTTTTTTTTTTGGAGGATCCGTAACATTTTTCGAATGAGAAAACTCTTTCTGTTGGGTTACAAAGTTTTTCGAATGAGAAAACTCTTTCTGTTGGGTTACAAATTTTTTCGAATGAGAAAGACCTTTCTGCTGGGTTAAAATTTTTTACGAATTCGCAAGGTTTTTCGTTTAAGGCGGTTATAGTAGATGACATTTTCGAATTCGTAAAATGAAATGTGAAACTTTCGAATTCGAAAGATGTCAAAATTTTACGGCGGTTGGGGAACCGCCTTAAAAAATCGAAAATTTTAAGGCACAACCAGAGAAGGCGGTTCCTTTGTGCCTTCTCTGGTACGTTGGAACCGCCTTAATTTACCTGTTTTGCACCAATGTGTTTACAAGATTGTACTAACTGTTATTCACTCCCAACAAATATCTTTTGAATATACCAGGGATCGGCCAAGAGAATGTAGAGGCTTCAAGATCGTGCTTTCCCGGTAATATTTTATACAATGTTTATACATATGTGTTTATCTCATAATTAATTAAATCAAAGTAATAAGCCCTCCTAATTATTTGTTGCTAACTTTTGCTGCACAGGTGGATGTTAATGTTTCACTTCATCTTTGATTGACCTTCACATAATTTTATCACACCTTCCACTAATTCCAGATATTGCTCTTGCCGGATATTTTGTTAATTATTTCATAAAAGTGTCACTGCAATTTCTTTATAAAATTATAAAAATATTGCACTGACGTTTTTACGGAATTTTTAGAAAATATATTGCAAATCAAATCTATGAAAATAATGTTGGATTAAATGATATTATAAATATCAAGTGAAGGATGAAAAGATTTAACTCTGCTTTTACCCTGTTTAGGTAACGATCAGCTCAACCCTAAACCTCTTTGTTATGGTTAGTTTGTTGATTATATAGTATCTAATTACTTTTGTTTTGTTTTGTTTGCTAATTACCAGCATGGCATTTGGCTTTTCATTTGTGAATTCTGAAGACCGAGAAGTTTAGCTACGCCGATCATACTACAACCTTATTCTATGTAATTTACTAGAATTTTTTCACTTTATGTTTAGAATGGTTCAGATGAGATTATACAATTTGATGCAATTCAATTTTGTAGTATTATTTTTATTTTTAATGCATTAGTTTTTAAATTCAGTTCAATTCAAATTAATCCTTAACCCTAATTCAAATCCTCAAGAATGAAAATGGAAAAGAAAATAAGAAATGAGCTAGACATAATAATAATAATAAAAGCAATATACAGAGGCATAGAGTATAAAAAAGTATTTCATCACTGAAAACAAATTTTTCCTTGAAATTTTTAGAAATATCATAATACCTTTTGAATAGCCAAAGTGAACCTTGTCTGAATTGTGATTGATCTTAATTTAATTATGATGTATTTTTTGTATAGATTATCGCTATGAAGGAAAATGAATTACTATAATTTATGGAATGATTTTAGATGATTTAAAATCACCCATTTATATCAATACTAGTACAATTCACCCATTTATGCCCTTGGAATCCCATGATCATAAATCTTGGTCAAATCATGGAATGAAAGCTTTGAGAGAGGAATATATTATACTCCAATATATATACTCCCTCTGAACCAGCTGTTTCTGAACATGAGACTTTTTTCAGTCAACTATGCTAAATTTTGACTGAATTTTTGAATGCATAGTTAATCACCAGAGGCACAAAAACAAATGCTCTCCTCCTTCAGAATTTATGCTTTCCTTCTTATCCTATAAATCAGGACGTAGAGTTTTCTCAGCAGCCATACTTTGTCGATAAGGTAAATGTTACTTCATCGATGCCCGAATACCCTTGTTGTTTCATGATATTTTAACCTTTTGTTTTGTGTGAAATGATCTCTGGTAATTTAATTTAGTTAAATTTGGATCGTAAGATTGTATGGGTGATTTTGCGCTACAGCTTTCTGATGTCTGCTTGAATCTGGATCTCTCCGAGAGCTACAAAACCAGCAAGGATACTGATCAGAAATCATTGTTTTGATCAGTTATTTGTTATGTTTGGGCAGCGTTTTATTTGTCTGAATTGTGATTAATCTTAAGTTTGTTTCATATTCTGATGGTATGAAATGAACCCTGTATTTGATACACAACAGGTGATTATAAATGATAGGTGTTGGAGAGGTGCATATATAGGGGATTACTGTCGGTTTGTATAAAGATTTCAAGGATGGTATTGGTGAGTACGCTTTCGTTGTAGACAGCTGCATTATACATATTTCTCGAGAGTCTAAGCTTCGGTGTCAAATTCAAATTCAAATTCATTGCAGGTTTTTGAAGTTCGCCCATCCATCAAGTGGGACAAGGGATGCAGCGGCCTTGCCTGTTGAAATCATTAGGTGAGAATTTAGGTTAAGAATTTGGATTTCCCAAGTGCTAAAATACCATTTAATTGTATGTTCAAGGGGAAAATGGCAAGAAAACATTAAAACAGAGATTTTTCCAAACCAAAAACTGAGTGGATTCCTAATTCTAAATGTCAATTTTAAGGGATGTTGTTGGATCCGGACAAGTGAATATGGATGGTCATTAATTTTTTATCTTAAACTTTTCATCTGTACACATCACAGGTTTCGCAAATAAACATGTCTATCCCATATACATAGGTGACGATCTACGACGGTCGAACCGATTAAGACGTATTCAGGGTTTGCGCAACAATGTCGGAACGCGACATTGGGAAGATGTTGAATCACCTACAAGGATAGTTCGTTGTCAAGTTCCTCATCATGAAGAAAAGCTGGAATTTATATTTTAATGTTGTTTGTATAAAGATTTCATCAATTTCATCAATTTAGTTCGACACTTTGATATATTAGTGCAATATAATAGTTCAATTTGTACAAAGAATTCATAATTAAGTAATACTGAATTCGTGGTGATAAGTGGTAAATTTGATAATCCATCAGCACTTTCGGGTCAAGATGATTCGTGCAAAACTTTCTTGGCTCAGATATACAACTTATCACCCAAGACCTTCTCTTTGAATTAAACACGAATTGACTTTTGCATTACGGAAGATGAAGAGTAAATAACGATGGCTTTAAATAACATGGCTTCATTTTTGAGGTAAAAACCTCAATTGATGTTGATTAAGATGATGTTGAAACAGTTTATTAAACACTTACTTGATAAAAATTACTGTGTACATCACCTTGATTAATTCCAAAATTACTCTTCAAAACTAAAGGTACTTTGAAGATGCTATATATTTTCATCAAATTCTATTTTGTATTTCAGTGGCGGAACCCGGATCATATGTGAAAGGGGGCCGACTAACACTATATATACTCAAAAAAAAAAAAAATTCGTACCACACAAGTAATTTAAAATTCAACAAAATATAATAAAATTAGTACTAAAAGTTTATCCTCACTATTAAAAAAAACTACTTTCTAATACTAGAAGTAGATATACGAAGTCGAGGCAATAGCTCTTTACGAGGTTGCATACGTTGATAACGTTGCAAGATCGGTTCATTCTCGATCTTAACAAAAATCTCTTTTTCGACATACACCATCATAACATCATTCAACCAATCATCTCCAATTCTATTACTCCCTCCGTACTGGATGTGCACAGCTGACTTTTCACGGTTTTCAATACGCTAATATCAAAACGACGTAGAAGGCTTCTGCATATTTTTGGGGGGCTCTGGCCCCCTGAGGCCGGACAGTAGGTCCGCCTCTGTTGTATTTTCAACGATGAAAGAGGGGAATTGATGCTGCTCTTTTTTATACATACAGAATTTTGACACGTGTATTAGATGATGATGATGCTTGCTGCTTTCTGAAGGTGGTCTTTTGACTTGCAATTGCATGTAGCATCTTAGCAAAGCAAAAGTGAAATGAAAAATAGTGATGCAATTGCATGTAACATCAATAAATAGTGTATTCATTTTATCTGTACAAATAATTGAAATTTTTTTTTAAAAAAAAAAGAAATTTGTTTATATAATTTGAAGGTATTAGAAAACGTTCAGCAACGTTTGACAAAAGAAACTCAGGAGTCGAGTTCCATACATAATGATCTAGACTACTATTCTTAGCAAAACTAACTATTAGATGTGCATCTGTGTTATCCTTCATCGGTATCCAGCTAGGCCATGCAATTGTAGTACTAGCAACCGCAGCTCGAATCTCCTCTACTATTTCAGCACATGAAACCGGACTCTCAACATCTCCATGAACCATTTGTATAAGTGCAAGAGCATCTCCAGTAACCATCAACCTCCTTCCAGTCATATTAGCTTGTCATTATTAGCACTACTAGATCGTTTTTAACAAAACTAGTGGTTAACAATTATTTGTACGGATTTAAAATGGTAAATGATTATGAGTTAAGTAATCTCTCAAGATTCGATTTGATATATATTGTCTCACACAAAAAACTAACTATAGTTTAGGAATATTATGAAACTAAATATAATTTAGGAATTTCATATTTTTAGTCTGTCCTTATCCTTGTTTATTGTATAACCCTCAAAAAACTTTAGGACCAGCTCGATCGGTGGCGAGGTGATCCCGATTTTTGGAATTTGCATGCATGCTGACCAGAGCTTTATTATCCCTTCTTGTTTATTCTGATGAGGCTTCATAATTAACAATGAATATATACTAAGGTTTCATATAATTAACAAGGAATATATACTAAGGCTTCATAACCATGAATGAAAGCAATGAGAGGAATATATATTCCAATATATAAGTAAAAGAAGCTTTATTATGAGAAAGCATGATTCTAAAGATTGCATGATCTTATCCTATCACTTTATTTGAATTAACAGAACAAATGCTTTCCTTCTTCAGAAAGAGTAGAATAAATGCTTTCCTTCTTCAGAAAGAGTAGAATAAATGCTTCCCTTTCTTGTCTGCAACTAATTATTTCCGCCATTCAACAGCCTGCTAGAGAAGCAGCACATCACTCAGCCCGCCTATATAAGTGCATAGTTCTGCCACTAAAGAATTGCAAAACTTATCCTATAAATTAACACAAGATTTCATACACAACAGGTGATTTTAAATGATAGGTGTTGGAGAGTTAAGCAAGTGTTCGAAAGGTGCATAGGGTAATACTGTCGGTTTGTATGAAGATTTCAATTAGTATTTGGTGAGTACACTTTCATTGTAGACATATATGCATTTCAGTTTTCCATATTTCTAGCATTTTGAAGTCTTATTGACATATTCAATTTTTCATTTTAATCTAGTTTAATATAGATTGGATGAAATTTTCTTAGAGTCATCATTCATATTATTTTTTGCATCTTTACTATTGTTCAACATCAAATTTATAATGAAATTTATAAATGGCAGGCTATCCCATCGGCTTTACAATCATTCGTGGACATAACCGCTGCTTCACAAGGGAAGAACATTACAATGTTCTTGGATTATGACGGGACATTATCCCCGATAAACGATCCATACAAGGCGTTCATGTCCAGTGATGTAAGATTTACTATTTCATGCACATGTTTAGAAATAGAAATAATTATTTTAGGACGCCCAACCTTTACAAAATATTCATCCCGGATCCTATAAAAAATATTATTCTACTTATAAATTTTAATTTTTGCTTCAAACCGCGGCACATAACTAGCTTCAACGATAACTCATAAAAACTCTGTGATATCACAGATGAGAGAAACCGTGGGAAAGCTGAATAACATATACCCAACTGCTATTGTTAGTGGACGGGATCGAAGTAAGGTTAGTATATATTGGTCGGTGAATTTTCTGCAATTTTCTTTTTATTTTTGTACAAAGTGAATTTTACCAAATTAAAACTAACGTGGATTTGTTCATAAATTTGATAGGTGTATGAGTTCGCAGCATAGCATGAACTGGTACACCAAAGTATGTTTATGTTAAAATGATGAAAATAACAAAAGACTCTTAAGAAATTTTTAGAAAATATATTTTATTACTCTAATTACTTTTTGTTTGACATTGTTAAGGAGGAAAAGATGTCTTCTTCCAGCCAGAAAATGCGCGGGAGTATCCTTATATGATTGAGAAGGTCCCCAATATTTCCTAATATTACTTCACTTTTACATAATTAAATTTATAATATTTAATTATTTTTTAATGATAATAATTGATCAGGTGTATGAAATTCTTCTAGAAAGAACAAAACACATTCATGGAACCGTTTTGGAGACCAATATATTCTGCATATCGGTTCATTATCGGAATGTGAATGAGCAGGTTTGTACCTATTTTTAGACATTTAAACCCTAAGTTTTTTTAATAATCAATTTTAACAGTTAAAATGGCGTAGCATGTAAAACCATAGTTTCTCTTCTGATTTTCTTTGCATTTACTCATGTCTAAGACATTAACATGTACATATGAATAGATTGATGATTCGAGTTTGAAAGGTCGCTACGTTTTCATTAAGATTTAAGAAATATGAAAATTATAAAATAATCTTCCTTTTCAAATCACATGTTATGCCTCCTTTTGAACCCAATTTAAAACTTATTTGTGTAACTACATATTTCTCACGCTCTTCATACTCCCCTGCTAACAAAGTATTTTTTTTGTTAGAATTAAAATTCTAGTGGTTTGGGCAAGAATATCGGAATCATTGGGAAGACGTTGAATCACTTACAAGGAAGATTGGCGCCAAGTTCCTAATCATGAAAGTGAGAGGAAATCTAGAATGTGTTGAATAATTGTATATTATAATATTGGTTTGTATAAAGATTTCATCAATTTGTTAGCCAAAAATAGTGAAGGCCTTGGAAATTTTAGGCAATGAACTTTTTTTTTTTTTTGTAATTCTCGTTTCTTCAACATTAACATTTTGAATAGCGCAAATAAAAAGTTAAATTGGAAAGAGATAATATTTTAGGCATGATATTTTTTTCCTCACTATTCTCATCAAAAACGTAGAGGCAAAATTATACAAAATAAGAAAGGAGCAGTAAATTTTTATTTTTTATCGAGTGGAGAATTGACCAAAAACGGAAGGAAACAATAAACTGCAATATTGTATTGGATACTAGCTAGTGAGAATATTATTTCAAACGCGAGCGGCAAAAATTGGTAAATGTCTCTCCCTTTATTTCAGCGGCGGCGCAGAAATTGAGCTGCGGCTGCGATTGGAAAACAGAGTAATATGCTGAGTGTGTGTTCTTGGTGTGGTATGTGTAATGTCTCATGGGGAAGATGGGATATAAGAATTGATGAAAAGCCATGGGAAGGGGGGGGGGGGGGGGGGGGGTTGGGGGCATATCTGTAATTCACTATGTATTCTGGTAAGTTGATACCGGGAACCGGCTGGAAAAAAAAGGGAAAAAAGCCTACGTGGAATATAAATTGCATCTTTGCAATCAAATAAAATGATTTTAGATGATTGCTTTCCTTAGTATACGAAATTTCCAAATTAATTAAATGATTGTTTTCCGAGCAATTTAATTTTAATCAATGGATCATCAGCATTAGTAGAGTGTCACACCGAGCTCTTAGACAGAAGGGTAAATCAGTCTTTTACTGGGCTAAGTCAAGACGTGTTGACCCGTTTGACAGCTGGTGGCATTTGGGTGGTTTTATATAGGAATGGCAGTGGAGATGAGAGGGGATTCAGGAGATTGGCACATTGATTGTAAGCTGTTTAACAGCAGTAGTTGTAGTCTTCTTCCTCATCTCTCTGTAAACTGCCTTTTCCCCCTTCGTTTCTGCCCATTCTCCATTCATACAGCTTCTTCTCTGTATGAAATATCCAGATTAACCTGTTCAATAGTTTGTTCGTAACAAATTGGTATCAGAGCACCAGCGATTCTTGGCCAGCGAATCGAAATGGAGGAACGCGATTTTGAGAACGGCGACTTCGAGGAATATTCGGCGAATTCGTACTTTCAAGATCTAGTAGATGAGCAGAAGCCTTGGCATGATTACGAAATTCAATCGATGAGCTCCAGCGAAGATTCACCTGATTCCGAAGTTCAATCGATGAGCTCCAACGAAGATTCATCTGTCGAATCGGAGAACATGTATTGGTCGAGCTACGGAACACCAAATGATTGGCGATTCGGTCAAGAACGATGCTCACAAAACGAGCGGTTTCAGCGATGGAGTGATGGTAACTCCAGAAGTGCGTCTACGATTTTATATTCGCGAGATCTGTGGAGGCGGAATTGCGATTCACGACCGGCGGAGCACACTACAGAGATAGGTGTGCGAAGGTCAGAGTTCGAGAATGTTGACGCCGGGAAAGGCAAGACGATGCACGATGAATGGTATCAGAAGTTCGAGAAACGGTTCGATTTATTTCTTCAGAGGCTAGATGATCGCTATGCGGCCGGAAATTCGAAGAGTTTTGACAAGGAGAAGAACAATTTTGGTGGACCGAGTAACCGTGCGTACGAGTACGTGCCAGAATCGTCCGATCAAACAAGTAACCACCCCGAATGGAATCAGTTCAATAACCGCTGCGGCGAAGCGAACTATGGAGATAACCGTCGCGGTGAGCTTGGAGTCTTGAATCGAGGAAGGTCAGAGCACCACCAGAGGGAGGATGAATCACCAGTGTTCGAGCATGAACGGGAGATGCAAACCATGACGTTGCAGCATCCAAAGTCGTTTGCACAGTTCAGATCAGCATTGTTGCCAACCCCTCCGGCACACTTGAAGTTGCCACGGCAGGGCACTTTTGGGGATGGAATTCCTACTCTTCAAGAAGGTAAGAATCCTAACTGTAGGCCTATTGGAATTAGGAATTTGGAAATTGCTTGTGAGGTTGTAAGCATGTGTCAGGACAGAACTGAGAATCTGGTTGATGGTAATTTAGCTGTAGTTGATGAAGTAGTGGAGTCAAAATTATCAGATTTTGTTCTAGAACTAAAGAATCTGTTAGACAGCAGCAATATGCAATTCATTGATACGATTGATGCGAGGTTAGAAGTTTTTAGTGCTGAAATGGAAAATCAAATCGGTGCACGAATAGTTTATAAATCTGTCAAGGGTAAGAATGTTAGCGTACAGCTTGAAATTCATACTGCTCCAAGGAAAGAAGTTGCCACATATTTGTTCAAGGAAGAGCCGATTTCTTTTGAGATAGGCTGGTTAACATCGACTACCATTTTGAATCTTTCTTTTAGACAATTGGGTGAAATGTTACACCCAATAAAAGTAGAATTTAAAGGGTATCAACCACCAGAGTTGGTTTTCGAAAGGATCAGCAGAGAGGATTCTTGTGTCAACAAGCAAATGAACATCCAGTTGAAGCCACAAGAACAGAAATATCCAATCAATGAATTTCCTGTGCAAATGAAGGGTGAAGAAACTGATGAGTTCTCTGTAGAAATTCCAGTTCCAGTTAATATTTCTCAAGAAAAAGAATTGATGGAGTCCATTAAGGAACATGGGAATCATGGCTACAATGTAGGTATGAGTAAAGATTTTGATGTTGAACGTTCACATGATCATTGTTCATTTAATCTGGAATGTGGATTTTACTCTATAATGGATGATAATGAAGATGCTACACCTATAGTTTGTAAGCATGTAGAATGTTCAGAGGTTAAACTCTTAGAAACAGAACCGGAACTGAAAGTTTGTAGTGAGGTGAATCATGTGTATGCAGTAGAGAAGGTGAAGAGTAGTGTGGGCGATGTTAAAGATATTCCCAAGTGTTTCGACCCGGGGATTTCTAATAATGTCGTTGGAGAAGCTTACCAGAAAATGGAGTTGCAGCTGAGATGGCGAGATGAGAACTCTCTAGTGCATCAGAATCATTCAACAAAATTGGAGGCAAATCCTAAAATGAATGCTGGTGAGGTTTCGGTGCTGAATGATTCTACTGAACCAATTTTTGCAGTCACAGTACATACTCACGAGGAAGGTAATCCTCTCATTACTCTTGAGCATAGAGGTAATGACATAGCTGCATGTTCTTTGCAATGTTTTGATGATAAACCGATTACGTGCAAGTCTTTTATTTCCGAGATCGATTGTCATTTGTTGAATAAGTATGAAACATGTTATGATAAACATATGAAAGGGAATTGTGAGTATGAAGAATGCATAATAGATAAAGGTCTGATTGCATGTGAGTTGTCTAATTGGTTTGAATCTATCCGATGTTATGACCCTGGTATTTTTGCAAACTTCATTGGTTATTTCAAAGGGATTTTCGGTATTGAGATGACTGCAAAGCGTGAGAACTGCGCCAAACTAGTGAGTTCCGGGAATCAGTCTGAATTCGGATTGTTTTTAGATGGTTGGCATGGACAGTGGAATGGGAAGTTTATGTGCCTAATGGAGAATTCATCTCTTTTGATGAGGCAGTTCAGATGTGGGGTCATTATTTTAAATATTTTTAGATGGTATTCTAAAGCTAATTTTCCTTCAGCAGCCTTGAGGACAAGGATAAATTGGGGAATGGAGTATTGCCTTCAGGAGATTAGCTTTCATATTCTCCCTGATTTCTATATTCAAATGGTATGTGTTGGTGAATGTTTTTGGGATCTGGAGAGTGCAACAGAAAAGATTATCAGTCTTTTCGTTCAAGGGGAAATATTGTTCATGCTGCATATATGGATTTATAAGGGTGGGACTTTTGCTTTGAATGTTGAAGCTAGTTTGCGGAAATATTTCAGTGGACAGAAGTTCGGGTATCGGTTTGCTTTTGACTCTGTTAAATGTCAATCTGTTGAGGAAAGAAATGATCAGTTTCATGGGTTACATGTCACCGTTGGAGGAGTACAGTGGGAAGAAAAGTTGCAGCAAAGCAGCATTTTTCTAAAATCTGAAGCAATTTTTCAGAAATTCAAGAGAGCTATTTTGTTGACTGGAGGGACACTGTTCTTGCTGAAGGAGTGGATTTTCAGAGGGGGAACTGATGTTTGGAAATTATTGCAGGAGATAATGAGTTTTTCTATCACAGCTTGTGTGCACAAACTGAAGGAAAGTTGGATCAAATTCTCATTGCAGCAGCTTAGCTATTCAAGGATCATTTCTGGGAATGCTTCCAGACTTTGGCAAGATGACAACGTGGGAAAGATCATTACATTCAAGAATGGAGTTTTGTCTTTAATGGCAACATGATGTAACTTGGGCAAGTTTGCTACAGAGATATTCATGTGCAAACTTATCTTACCATTTCCTGCCAAGTGCTCTGCAGTGTTATTTTTGAAATTCTGGCCAGCTTGAGGACAAGCTGGTTTTTAAGGAGGAGGGATTGTCACACCGAGCTCTTAGACAGAAGGGTAAATCAGTCTTTTACTGGGCTAAGTCAAGACGTGTTGACCCGTTTGACAGCTGGTGGCATTTGGGTGGTTTTATATAGGAATGGCAGTGGAGATGAGAGGGGATTCAGGAGATTGGCACATTGATTGTAAGCTGTTTAACAGCAGTAGTTGTAGTCTTCTTCCTCATCTCTCTGTAAACTGCCTTTTCCCCCTTCGTTTCTGCCCATTCTCCATTCATACAGCTTCTTCTCTGTATGAAATATCTAGATTAACCTGTTCAATAGTTTGTTCGTAACATAGAGCCCAGCAGGTCCATTAGGGTTTTGTCCTTAGTATTAGTGTAGTCCATTAGGCCCTAATCCATTAGGGTTTTGCATATATCCCATTATATTAAGAGTAAGCTGCCGTCAGAATTTCTCAACTCAATACGACGCTCCATTCTGCCTCTTTCATTTTCTCCACCGAGTTGGTGATATTAACATAATGTTGGAAGGTCTTCAACGTTGCCCGAAAGGGTGTGTGAATTTTAGGGTGGTAGAGCAAGTTAGAAAGTTTTGTTTTTTTGTGTCGGTTTTTATGAAGGTTTCATCTGTAGGTTAGTTGAACATGGTAGAGGGTGTGTTGATGTTGCATATACATCTTCATACAATTCTCTACCTCTAGCTAATGTGGGGAGGATTCGACCAAGAATCATTTTTTAATTTGAAAATGGTGCAGATGTTAAAAAATCTAGCATCTTTGGCGAAGACCATTTACATTATTCTATAGTTAGAAATCAACAGCTCCTATTATATTGTTTTGAAAGCTCGATATGAGTCCCAAGACATATGCGGAATTTAATATGAAAGTTCGAGGGTTCTCAAATTGTCAATATTCCAAATCACGGAAACGAGACATGGGCCCCAAGACATACGACATGGAGCAAGTAGTTACGGCGGGAGTTAGATATGAGACTCAAGACATATGTTGAAGATTGGTGATTCAAATATCAATTATTTTTATTGTATAATTATAATTGTTTCTTTGATCCAAGTATTTTGTAAAAACATTGTACATTTTAAGGTTATATATATTGATTTTGTTTTGCACTTTCTTTTGTTCAGTGAGTCTACAATTCAGATTCATGTATCAGTGCAATTGACGTTTTAAGTTTAATGGATTAATTAGCCTATTATAGCCGGGGATTTGATTTAGAATACTCCATGAAATAGTACAGTCTCTAAACGACATTTCTGAAAAAAATAATTTTAGAGAATGGTAAACTGGTCTCCTAATTTCATCAGATGTGGGTCCCAAATATATGCAGCCAAACCATATAAATATATACCCTCCCAATCCAAATCGCTGCAAAACCCTCATCCAAGAGCCCTCCGCCGCTCCGACTCTATTTTCCGATCCCCATTTCGAAAATATATCCTCGAATATGAGGTAATTATTCTTTCCTTGATGATTAGCTTTTCTTTTCTTTTTTCGTTGTATTTTGTTTTTTGCTTCGTATTTCGTAGTATCATGTTTGCTTGATTTCATGATGGTGTTGTAGTTCGGAAGATTTGAATGAGGGATTAGTTGTTTGTGTCTGTGTAATCGGGATCTTTCGACCAATTTGTATGGATTTTGAGTTTAGCGTTTTGATTTGTTCTAAGAATCTGGATTATAGGATTAAGAAATTGCAGCTGATAATAATAGCTAGACTCAGTAGATTGCATTTCCCAGCATTGCTTAGTTAGCTGTTTTGGTTTATATCATAGGATTAAGAAAACGTAGCTAATAGGACACGATAGGACTGCTAAGTTAGGCTCACTGTTTGGTAGATATATTTCTGCCTGCACATTATACGATTGTTAATTAATCGCCACTTCATTGTACACAGTTCCTCATTTGAACGACGACTTGCTTTGGACAGATGCTTGGAGGTTTCTTGCTTAAAATGGCTGTCTCGGCGGTGATGACGGTGATGATTGTGTGTCGGTTTGTATAAAGATTTCAGAAGTTGGAGGTTTCTTGCTTAAAATGGCTGTCTCGGCGGTGATGACGGTGATGATTGTGTGTCGGTTTGTATAAAGATTTCAGAAGTTAGAGTTGTACATGTTCTCTCCTTCCGGAGCTATCGAGAAAAGCGATGAAGACCTCTTTTCAGATCTGAACTTTTGTTGGTTTCCATATTTCTTCATCCACCGGATTTCCGAGACAATGGGGGAGAGCAAGGTATCACGAACATCTCGAGGGGTGATGTTGATCTTTCTTCATCCATTGGATTCCCGAGACAAAGGGGAAGACGAACATCTCGAGGGGTGATTTTCGGGACAAAGGGGAAGACGAACATATCAAGGGGTGATTATGAAGAGAATCCCAAAGCTCTCTCTTATAGCAAAAATCATTCTTTGGCTCAGTCTTTGATTCTTGAGAAATTAAGGATTTCTCGAGACTAATGTTTGTTTAGTTTTGTTGGTTTGTATAGAGATTTCAAACGTCTTTAGACATTGATGTATCTTAAAACTTAAACATGTTCCGTGCTTTTTAGCTAAATTAATGCAAAATATAAACGTTTCTTGCTTTAATTAATTGCTTCAATTAGATTTACACAACGAATTATAATCAATTAAGGATTTCGAATGCTCGATCTCTTCCCTCGTTATTTAACGGGATTTATATTTGCAGGTTGGTTTTACTAATGCATGCCACGTTTCCACTTGCACTGACATAATTACCCCCTTTAGTTTTGGTTCTACTTCAATATTTCCCTTTTACAATTAAGTCATCTACAATATTTTCCTCCTTTCAATTGAGTCCTCTGCAAGATGGTCTTCTTTCCTCTGAACTCCGTAACGACGGTACAGAGAGAAATCAAATGGGACGAACAAAAAACCCCATCCCGTCATCATCACTCTTAATTACTCCTCTCCGTGCCCCTTTTCTTTGCGTTGCCGGCGATATCATCTTCATCCAATCGCCGGCCGCAACCGCTTTGTTTCTCCGGTAGCCGGCAACATCATCTTCATCCAATCGCCGGCCGGAGCTGCTTCGTTTCTCCAGTAGCGTCATCTTCATCCAATCGCCGCTGCAGCTGCTTCGTTTCTTCGGTAGTCGAATCAGCCCCGGAAAATTCCCTCCCGCTAGCATCTGCCTCCGCAAATTTCAGATGTGACTCCGGGGTCTCAACGGAACTGCAAAGTCTTCCTCTGCCATTCCTCCGGGTTTTGATTGCAAAATCTTTGACTACGGGTCGGGCCTGATTTCTCCTTCGACATTGCCGGTGAAACCCTCGCCAAGAACAAAATTTACAAGAAGTGCCGACTGCAAAAATGGAAAAATCTCACAATGTTTAGAATTGGCAATAGAGCCCCTGCACACTATTTAGAATCATCCAAATGCATCACCTCAAAACTAAGGGGGGTAAATTAGTCTTTTGTGGAAACCTGCACCAGTAACCTTTTTTTTTTTGATAAACCTGCACCAGTAACTTGAACCTGCAAATATCACACCCCTTATTTAACTGGAAAGAAGAAGAATTGTATGTTAGTGACATACATGAGCACAGGAAAACCCCTTTTAAAGCAGAAGATGCATTCCAAACTAACATCATTTTCACAACAACAATTTGCAGTATACAAGTGTAATTCTAAACAAATATATTTTCACCTGCATTTATCCTTTATAACCTTGACTAGGTTTGTTGCTAAATATTCTTAAGTGAAGCAATACTGTTTAATATTGTTTGCAAGGCTTCATTCAACAGCATAACAAAACCAATTTAATATTTACTTTTTTTCAGAATCCATATGATGAATTGCATATGAAAGTGGAGTTGGGCACTGGGGCGAATACCTTCACCATTTTCCCTTTGACTTTCACATCAATCTATAATACCTCATACATCACAATTTTAATATTCATCAAGCATATTATCAAATAGTGTTTTGGTTAAATGGTGCCAATACTATTTTGGTTAAATGGTGCCAAAAATTGTAAAAGAGGGGAAGTAATGAATTTTACCTTATGATTTGGGATCCTTAGTTGACTATGAAATATTATTATATTTATATATACCGCTAATATATTAAGGATAACATATTCCCAGAAAGGGCGTAATGAGAATTGAAATTCCTACTATGGGCGTAAAACTATCATAATTCCTATTTAGGGCGTGAAATTAATTTAAATATGTAATAAAAAAATTAGTAATAGGAACTAATTTGTCAAAATATTAAATTCATTTTAATTTAATTCAGTTTTAAATTATAATATTTATATTTTATTTTAGTTTAGTTGAATTCAATATAGTTCAAGTTAGTCAAGCAAAAAAAAATTTTAATCGTTGATATTTATATTCAAGGAGTCTAATTTTAAAACTGAAATTCAACGAGTCAATCAATATTTTTTGTTGTGGACTGATTTGAACTGAAATTAACTAAACTAAATTAAATTAAAAACATCTACAAAAATACGTATTGAAATATTGTCGAAGTAATTTTGATTTAAGAACTTATTTGAACTTAAGTGATCTGAATTCATTTGAATTCGAGTTAACTTCATGAAATTGAGCTAATTTTCTTTTAATGAAATTGTTTTTTTTTTTGTCGAACTGAATATTTTTAACTTTACTAAACTGAATTTATTTTTCACATGTATTTTTACTATAAAATAAGTAAGTTGAACATGTAGTAAAGTGTGATTTTTATTTAAAGAATAGAACGGTAACTTAATTATAATTTTAAGCATTAAATTAAATTCACACCCTTTCAATTTCAATTGTAGGAATTTTCCCTTTTTTCTTCGTACTAAAATAATTAATAATTTTAGATATTGTTTTCCTAATATACGTTCTTGCATTTGGCAGCAACTCGAGCCATGGATCATTAACAATAGTATGGCCCAGCAGGTCCATCAAGGTTTCGTCAATAGGCCCTAATCCATTAGGGTTTTGCATAATTCCCCCTTATATTAAGAAGTAAGCTGCCGTCAGAATTTCTCAACTAAGTACGCTGCATTCCGCCTCTTTCATTCTCTCCACCAAGTTGGTGATTAGCGTAATGTTGGAAGGTCGTCAACCTATCCCGAAAGGGTGGGTGAATTTTAGGGTGTTAGAGCAAGTTAGAAAATTTTAAAGTATTTTGTGTCGGTTTTTATGAAGATTTCATTTGTGGGTTAGGTGAACATGGTAGAGAGTGTGTCAATGTTGTTTATACATCTTGGTACATTCTTTTTCAACTAGCTAATGTGGGGGTGTGTTCGACCAGGAACCTTTTTTTCCGTTGAGAATGGTGCAGATGTTAGAATATCTAGCAGACTTGGCGATGACCCTTTACACTATGTTACAGGTAGAGATGAAGAGCTCCCGATATGAGTCCCAAGACATATGTGGGGTTCAACATGAAAGCTCGAGGGTTCTCAATATGTCAGTATTTCAAATCACGAAAACGAAATATGAGGCTCAAGACATACGACATGACCCAAATAGCTACGGTAGAAGTGAGATATGAGACCCAAGACATATTGAAGATTGGAGATTAAAATATCGAATATTTTGATTGTATGATTGTTGTTTCTATGATCCATTTATTTTGTAAAATCATTGTACATTTCAAGGTTATAAATATAGATTTTGTTTTGCACTTTCTTTTGTTCATGAATCAGTGCGATTGACGTTTAATCTCTAGCTGGAGATTTGATTTAGAATATCCCATGAAATAGTACTTTATTTTTTGTAAACCTTTAAACGGCATTTGTTGATTATGTTTTTGGTGACCTTTGACCAAAAAAAAAGAAAATCCCTTCCATAACTTTATCTACATCAAGCAAAATTTATTTCTAATTTTAACTCTTAAATTAGTTGTAGAATTATCCTAAAATGTGGGAGCCTTCTTCTGAATTATTCAACACACCTTATCAATAAATTAAAGAGATTATATTCTGATTTGTTTCTATAATCATCATTATGAATTATTCAAACAACTTATCTATAAAGAGATTCCGATTTTTTTGATTTTTTTGAATCATTCAAACACTAGTGGAGAAAAATACCAACTCGGATTTTCTAGTAAACTAGGCATTATACATACAGTATTTTCTGTACAGAAAAGTTCACAGTAGATATTTCCTAGTGGGTCAAATAGTTCAGACCTTTTTAAGCCGAACTTGGTCTTGTGTTGGGTCAAAAGGTTTACAGCGTATTGCTTCAATGGAGGACGGAAAACTCCATTTCAGCCCAAAAAGTTAACACTGTTTGCTTCAGCCCAAAACCAAAACCCTAACGACCATTTAAATCCTTTGACCCTTCGTTGCAAAACCCCCATCCTAAAAACACGCCGTCAAAATATTACTCCGTCGATGCTCAACATATTTTAGAGTTTGCACCATGCTCCAACATATTTTAGAAATTGCACTCTTTTCTGGTAATGTGAAGCAGAATTCTGCTGATTTTTTTAAAAAAATTTCTGGTAATTGCAAATGACCCCTTAAATGTGAAGCAGATTCTGGTAATTGCAAATGACCTTTCATCCGGGTAAAAAAGTTTGTACTTTTGGCCCAAAAGGCAAACAAATTGACTTAAATGCAAAACCCTAACGAGATATTTAAAGAGCCTTTGCTGCTGCAAAACGGGTGTTGTTATTTGTAGCCCAAAAAAATACTTTAAAAGACAAAAATGTCTCCAATTTTACTCTATGGAAAACTATTGACCTATTTATAGGGGGCATTATTGTCATTTAACATTATTTTTTTGGGCTATATGAGCAAAATTATGGGCTACATTTAGCAATTTAGCTGCAAAACTCAAACCATCTCTCTATCCATTTCGAAACGGATTACGAAGATGGGGTAAATTGTTCCATCTTTGATTTTCTTAGTATTTGTCGATTAGCTTGGTTCTGCCCGAAAATAGAGTATCATGGTTGATTAATTCCATGGCTAAAACTGAGTATCTTGTTTGTAGATCGGAAGAGATAAATGAGGGATTTACCTAGGCCTTTTGTTGTTTGTGCTAATCTGGATCTTTCGGTCGATATGTTGATTGATTTGTCTAGATTTTCAGCTCAGTGTTTTGGTTTTATATAAGAATTTGGAATATAGTTATTTGTTTTGTTTGGGCGACTTTAATTGATTGATCTGCATTGTGAATCATGATTGAAGTTGTTAGCAAATGTTTGTGTATGCGTGGCATTTTATGATTGAGAAATTAACACTTCATTTGTATTTTGTACACAGTTGCTTATATGAACAAAATCCACGGATATTTGAAGCTTTTTGGCCTGGAATAAGCGTGTCTATGAGATGATTCAACAATTTAGATACATATAGGTTTACACATGGCCGAGCTCATTAGCTTGAATTACAATTTCTATTTAACTTGAAAACTAATTCTCAATTGAGACCTGTCTCCATTGAGACCAAAGATTATATGAGACTGCTATTGATTGAATTTGTCGTTGCGATTTCCTTGATTGAATTTGTCGTTGGTAAAATTGACAAGGGAAATGATCAAGGAAATTGACCGAAAGATCAAGCAAATTGAACGAAAGATGAAATTAACTGAAAAATCAAGGCAAAACAAAAACAGCCAAGCACATTGATTGAAAGATCAAACAAACTGACTAAAAGATCAAGGAGAAACAGTAAATGCTCATTCCCCCTGCTCTTGGTCTCCACAAGGACATGTCTCACCCAAGACTTTAAATTAATTCAGTCACGCTGATTCAATTTTTCAATACATTAATTTTCATTTAAGTTCAGTTCAATTTAGTTCAGTACAACGAGAAATAAACTCTAGGATGTCAAATAAATTCGCTGACTAATCGACCCAAAGGCAAAGCCCTAAGGAAGCATATATAAATATCCCTTGCTGCTGTAACATTCCACAGCCACCATCTTTAAACTTATCCCCGATTTCCAGAAGTTGTACTGTTGCCCAACCACGAAGATGAGGTAATTGTTCACTCTCCGATTAAGTTTTCTCTGCTTCTTTCTTGCATTGAATGATTTTCGTTTGTCGATTTGCTTAGTTTTCCTCTGTATAATCTTTGCTTGATTCATTGTGGTGTTGTAGAACGTGGAATTTTCTTTTTCCAATCATACCAACGTATGCTTCTTGGAGTTCACATTATTTTGAACACATTATTCGTATGTTTGGTAATTTCGATTTCGATTGCCTATATAACTTCCAATGAAATTCCCTTGATTCATATTGTGTTAGTTAAAATAATTTGACGGATTTCATTTATGCTGATTTTTATTTTAATACATTTATTTTCACTCTAATTATAATTTAGATTCAGTTCAACATACGTTTAGTACATGGACATGCTAAATTGATATGCGAATAAATTCGTGTAACCTTTTGATCCAGTTGAAATGAAAGAGCCTAACTTTCTTTGTACTACTTATTAAAATCAAAAATTGAAACATTAAAGAAGTGGACTAAATTCCAGGTAAAAAATTAAAGATTAAAGATTTCAGAAGTCAAAGTTTTACTAATGACGGCCCTTCAGCTCTCCTGCCGTTTATCACCAGTGTATCTGTGTAGCTATGGTGAGTTTTTTAACTGCTCTCCAAGCTTAATTTTTCAATATTGGGTTTTGGTTCAGCAGTTGCATAAGAGAATATTGGGAATGAAAGAAGATATTGGGTTTGTATAAAGATTTCAAATGTTCAAGCTTTTCCATCTTCTTGTTAGGGATGCACAAGTTCATGAATGTATGGAACTCGCAGTTACAGCCTCTCACATATTTTAAATCAATTCATTAGCATAAAATAAACTTATAGAATACTCCCTCCGTCCCAACCAAAGTGTCTTAGTTTGACTTTTCAAAGTCAAACAGAGACAACTTTGACCATTAATATCTATTAGTTTATATGCTAAATTAGTATCATGTAATATATTGTTGGATTCATAATAACATATATTTTAAAATAATGCATTTTTCAAAAATAATTTACATACTTAAGTAAAAATATTAGCAGTCAAAGTTGTCTCTGTTTGACTTTAAAGACGCTTTTGGCTGGGACGGAGGGAGTAGGCCTCAAGTGAATGTACAATCAAGTTCGTCTAACTTTTTGGGCCGAAAGTTTGTCTCTTACCATAAACTGACTTTGTGTTGCTAGGCCCAAAAAACATTCGACCCAAAGGCAAAACCCTAACTAAGTATATGTATATTTATTAACCCCTTGCTGCTGCAAATACTCCAGTAACTCCACAGCCCCCATTTCGAAGATGAGGTAATTATTCCTCTCCGATTTAAGTTTTCTCGCATCGAATGATTTTCTCGTGATATTTTGCTGGTCGATTTGCTTAGATTTTCGCAGTATCATTTTTGCTTGATTTCATAGTGGTGCTATAGATCAGAAGAGTTGAGGGACTGATTAGCTTTTTGATGTTTGTGATAATCTGGATGTTTCGGTTGATTGATTTTGTATGGATTTTCAGTTCAGACTTCAGTGTTTTGATTTAATCTAAAAATCTGGAATTTAGTTGTTTGTTATGGTTTTGTTTGGGCGACTTGAATTGATTTGTAGCGTGACTGAGGAAACTGGTTAAGAAGATGTAACTGATAATACTAGGCTGCGTTTGCATTTCCGATACAAGAAGATGTAATTTTGCCTGCTGTTTTTTAACGTGCATTGTACACAGGTGCTCGTGTGAACGACTAGCTATGGATGTATGTTGGGAGGTATTCCGTTTAGGACGAGTGTTTCAATGGTGATGAATAAGTGTCGGTTTGTATAAAGATTTCAGAAGACTAATAAGTTTTTCGGGCCATTAAATATGTGGGTTAATTGATCCATATTGATTTAGGAGTTCTCCTCTTGGCAAGTAGCCCCTAGTTTCTCCAGTTCCCAGCCAAGCGATGGGTGATGATTGTGGTACCGAATGGTTGATAAAGCTTTGTAGGACAGCTAGATTGTGGTACCGAATGGGCTTGAAGGATCATACTTTCACTAGTGATGTGATATGTGTGAGTACTAGATTGTGGTACCGAATGGGCTTGAAGGATCATACTTTCACTAGTGATGTGATATGTGTGAGTACTGGGGATTTATCCAAGCCACGCCCAAGGGATTTGAACTTGATTCCCAAGCCGCTGAATGGCCTTTGCGGAATTGATACAAGAAATGAAAGTTGTATTGGTTGTACAACCGTCGGTTTGTATAGAGATTTCAGTTTGTATTATGTTTTAAACTCTTTTTTGAGATATTATTTTGCAGTATACTCTAAGCTCTTTTAGCGTTAATATTATTTGGGTATAATTCTTACATAAATATACTAAAACATGCTCTTTATTGTATAGCTAGATTTAGGACAAGTATGCATGTTTCTTCAATTTAGATTGACACAGGGAGTTATAATCCATCCTTGATGTCCTCCCTCTGTTATTTGACACGAAATAAGAACTGTCCCCTACACTAACATGCATAAAACTGGTAATCATTAAAAGAAGTTTCCTATCAATTCTTATAAATAAGATTTACAAGTTAAGGTATTAACAATGCTCATCTTAATAACAAAAGAATTGAAAGAACAGATACTAGTTATTGATACTATCCTCAGACAATCAGAAGCTGCTGCCCTTGATTCACATTCACAATGTTGTCGTTGTCCCGAGTTAGCCTTGCACGACGTCCACTGACCTGATACTGATGATGGCTGATCGCGTTTTGAATTGCAGCAATGATCCGAATCAGTACAAACATCGGGAGAACTATCCCCGCTACCCTTAACGTCAACAACTGCCAAAAAAAGCGTTTTAATCTAACAAGATTAGAGCGTTTCCAATGCAAATGTCAAAATAACGAAAGCTCGAAACTAACATAGTATGTTATATGTATGATATTTGTGTTAGGGTGGTGCTTACTGTGAGTAGAGTGAAAGGGTATTCCTCGGTTCCTTGCCATAGTAGAACAAGTGTATGCCTCATTAGGAGCAAAAGTGTGCACTGCCAAATTAGACAAGTAAATAATCTTGTTTTCTCTTTTTCTTTAAATAATTGATTTAAAAACTAGCAAAATGGTAGTAAAGGGAAAGTTGAGCTTACCATAAGAGCCATTGATCTGCAGCATGACACACTTTTATGAACCATGGATACACATTCGGGCGAAATGACTTCTTCTGGTTCTTCTTCTTCTTCTTCGACGCTTATTCTGACAAGTCAATCAACAAAGTATAATGTAGTGTGAGTGTAGTTTTTACTATACAACAAGGAGAAATAAAAACATTTTCATCAAAAAATTTGAAAAAAAAAATGATTTGGTTTTTCACTTCATGTACTGAGTTATTAGTACAGTGTGCAGAAAAGACCAGGCAAGCTGGAATTGTGAATTAAACTACAGTTCTATTCTTGGTGGCACATGAAACTTGAAAAGATGGAGACGTGCATTTTCTTTCTTTCTCTTTGGAATATCTAGTTGGCTAATTAAGGATAATGGGAAAAAGCAAGGCATAAAAAAGGCTACAAGTGGACACATATCTAAATTCACTTAATTTAAACTAAATTAATTTTAGCTGAATCAAATATAACTAAAAAAATTAACCGAACTAAATTAAACTGAACAGTGATAAAAGGCAATGTACCAACCTTACTACTGTCACCGGTGGTGAATCTTTTGAGAGGTTTTTCTTCGGGATAGCGCCGTAGCCGGGTTCAAACTTCTGCCACCGATTAAGAAGAGATTAAATTAGAAGAAGTACTTGAATTATTATTAATATAATTGTAGGTTAACTACAAATTAATATTGCTATGAGTAGTCAATCATAATAGTCATTGTCAAAGGTTTGAACTAATCTAGTTAGATAAGATAGGTACACCGAGTTGTTAAATAATGCATTCCCAAAACTCGTAATTTCGTTTCTAACATTGACAATCAAACAAACCTCGTCCATCGATTCCATTAGTGGCACATTACATCCTTAGGCTAGCCATTTGGAGCAAACTAGTTACTATTCCCCTACCAGTCACTAACCGATCCAGAATTATATCAGATCCAGGGGCGGACCCAGAAATTAAAGTCGAGGGGGCCATAATAAAATAAAAATAAAATTATAGTACTATATTTTAATATATTAAAAATTACAAGGGTATAAAATGTAATTTTTATTTTTTTTAAACAATTTACAAAGGTATAAAATGCAATTTTTAATTTTTTGGGGTGGCCAGGGCCACCCCATGTTCCGCCCCTGATCAGATCAATGTATTTATGCAGTCTATTTTCCGCATTGCCATCCCAAACACCCATTATTAAAAAATAAAAAATTTAGTTTTGGTGAAAAATATTTGTACTTTTTTATAGTTTTGGTGAAAATTATTAGTATTTTTTTATTTAAAAAATATATAGAGGTGTTTATGATGAGGTTGTGAATGGGACAAGAAATGGAAACTTCAAAGCTTGTTGTTTATGAAGGCAATAAAGACCATTAAAAAACAGTGTTATGGATGGTGAAGGAGAAATACTCTGTTCTAACTGTGGGGAAAAACCCAGAAAAATGGAATATTCAAGAAAAATTTAAAGAGTTGCAAATTACCTGTAAACAAATTTCACAAATTGCATTTCCCTTTTCATTGCACCATCTCATTATGCAGTCTCTGTGAGCAAACTGCAGAAAAACATCAAAATTAGACCACAAAAACACCAAACTAATCATGAAATTTTTTTCAAGACAACAAATCAAAGCGCGCACACACACATATATAAATATATAAATATATATATATATATATATTTAATACCTTGATGGTTCCAGAACAGGAACAGGGAGTTTCGAGATTTCTGGAGCTTTCAAACTCGCCTTCATGGCAGATTCTGCAGAAAGCGGTTGAAGAAGAAGAGATTGAAGCATTCTGATGATCATCATCATCTTCAATATGCAAAATTAATTCTCCCATGATTTCCTTGTTCTTTCTTCTTTCTGGGATATTTTGTCTGCTTCACTCTGTTTTGCTCTGCTTTTTTTCCTTTCTTTCTACGTTGTTCGGTGGGATTTTTTTGTTTTATGAATTTTGTTTTAAACGTTGCTGATATATGCTGGAAGCGGTGGTCGTGAAGTTACGGAAATGCCCTCGTGTGAAGTCAGTTTGAAACGCTTACGTTTCCATGAGTATTACTTTATTGCATCATCGAATAATTAATTAATTCCTTGATAATAATAAAAAACCACCTTTGAGAAAACCTTTTTGAGATGGATAGACATGAATATTAGAACCTTTTGGAACAGTCTAGTGAGAACATAATGTAAAAATAAACGTGAGATGAAAGATATAGTGAATAATTTAGGAATTTAAAAATTGTTTATTTTCCAATTAAAGTCATAACTATACATGGTTAATTTTGATATAAATTCTAAAAAATTAAATAATGTTATGTATGTTTTTAAAATATCATTCAAAAATAATGGTATATGTTTTTTATTACGCCACAATTGACTTGTTATTGATTGAATTCCTTAAATTCATTAATTTCATTTGAGTTGCCCCATCAAATTAGTTTTTTATGTCATCACCAAAAATAAACTAATATGTTAATACCGACTAAACTTCTTGACCTCAATCTTGATGATCAACATTCTGGAATCCACCGAAAGGGAAACATTAACATTATTTTTTTTTTGGAAAATGCAATTTAATTAGAAAAAAAAGTCATTTCTAAGATATTTACTTTTACACAATTCAACATATCCAATTCAGTTTAATTTAGTAAAAATAACTTTATAGTTTTGATTTTGTTTTTTTGCAAATTTTGTTTTAATTAGGGATTATCTTCTACCATCTTTTCTCAATTGAATAATTTGTATTATTAATTGTGCATGTGCAGGGGAAATACCAAATTATGTCATGGTCATGAATGATGGGAATTCACTTGTCTTTTCCTTAGTGATAATTAATGGAAGCAAAATGTAGAATTAGGCAATAATAGAGGGGCAATATTTTTGGTAAAAACTATTAATCCACATTTTGTTTGACTTGATCAAGAACGCGCTTTCAAATCCAGAAACTCGCATTCAACAGTTGAACAAATTTGGTTGCGTTTACTGTTTAGCCCTCATTTCTTCTTCTTGTCCAGTTCCTGAATTGATTGCAGTTTTGAAATTCGCACCAGTCTGTAATGTAACGTATGTGAATATATCACTGTTTGACTTATTTGATTAATTCGTTAATTATTGAAATGCAACAAAAATGTGAAAAATTGAAAATGAAAGGTTGCATAATTTTGAAGGTCGACAAAATATTGCAGATTGGCACGCACTTGCTAAGCCAAGTGGTACGATTTGGCTCGATTGTCTTTGCCAAACGGGCATTTGGCAATGAATAGTAGTGTTCATTTTTAATCCGACAATTTGAATCAGTTCTATTGATTGAACTGGCTTAAACTCTTTGGATTTATACCATTTGAAAGAAAAAAAATCACAAGTTTCACATAATTTAATGTTATATTAAGTGAGAAAAGACACCGATATGTAAAATTACAAAAATGCCTCTGTTTGGGATTGCCCATGCCACATTTGAGTACTCAACTTCTCCATCCATAAAAAGTATGTTTTTCAAAATTAAGGCTATCTGAATTAAACAAAACTTAAACAATGTAAAAGTTCTAAAAAGATGTTTTGTATGAAATTGAGGTTCTAAAAATTCATTTTAGTCTTTTTTTTTATTTATTGCAAAATGAAAAAAAGAAATGTAACGCACCGACCTGTAAATAGGAACGGGCTAGGATTTTTCATCTTTGATAAAAAAAAAAAAGTCTCTTCTCTATTTAATTTGTTTGATTTATGTTGTTAGGAGTTTCTTGTTGACTGACTATGTATTTAATAGGTAATTAATAATCAAACGGTCGTATTAAAATGTCAAAATTGACTCGAATAAGGTGTTAGCTAGATTTTATTTGATTTTTTCGGTGTCTTTTAGTTGATGAAAGACAAAGGAACACCAGTATTCTTAGATCTTACACAAAATAAATTTGAATAGGTATAAGATTTGTTAGCTAGAAAGACAAAAGAACACATTGTTCATATGATTCACCTTGCTGGCATGTTTGCAATCATTTTATTCCAAAATACTAGAAGAAATGAAAATAATAACATGGCTTAAGTAAGGTAAAATTTTAAAGTTAACTAGGGTTATCTTATTCAAGCTAAAGAAATTTATTGATGATTAAAAAATATATTGACATTTATAATAATTCAACTACATAAACTATTTCAACATTATTTTTTTATTGACTTGTGCTGCATTAGACTACACATAAGCCTAGAAGAACAAGACCATGGTTTCCTGAACTTATTTTTGTTTTATTAAAAATAATGTAAATTAAAAAGAATCAATATGACTAATTTAATTTAAATTTATCAAATTATATTTTCACTAAACTTATATCTATTTAATCCAAATAAACCTTATTATCCATGAAACTAGTGTTCAATCTACCTCTTCACATAATAAGGTAAAAATATGGAACAATGACCGTATAGAATAAGAGCAAGTTGGAGATGGATGATATGCTCGTAGGTTCAATCAACTCAATCTGAATTAGAACATGAGCTGTCTGATTGGGGATGAACGGCTCCTACCACCGTCCCCGCCGGCAACCACCAAAACGGTAAAGGCATCCGGCCATCCGTACGGACCCCACATCCGGCCATCCTCCCCCAAAAAAACCACGCTCCAACCTTTAACAAAACTTAATTTATGTTATGATCCCCATATTTATTAAATCATTTGAATTCTTTTCCTAGTATTATGAAAATGTTCTTTTAACCCCTAATATTTATTAAATATTACTTTTAACATATTGTCAAATATGATTTACTTTTTTTAGGGATATTTTGGTCATTTCACTTCTTTTTTTTCCATGTGATGTTCTTCACCTTCCTTTTTTTTTTTTTTTGAAATAATCACCGTTGGTGGGGGGAGTTATATTGGCTTCCCCTTGCCTTTTAAATAACCAAAAAAGAAGAATACATTTGGCTGCAATCAGATAAGGCCTAGAGTACAGTGCAGCAATAGAAGAAAACATAGAAACCTAAAGCTAGGAGACTATGGTGTAGTTAAGCACTACACAAGGCAACAGTGGTTGCCTTCAAAAAGAATAGAGTAAGCATTGCTTCTCATTCTGAATAGCAGAATAAAAGAATGGTGTCAAATAAAAGCTAGGAGAGCTCCAGTCCACTTGCTTGTCAGTGATTTCATGAGCAAACACAAAATCACAAATCAGCCTATGGATGGAAACCTTCCCATTTTATTTGACCAGGTGGAAAGTGCAGCACCAGAGTTAAAATGTCCTTGGGGTGCATCTTTGTAGTGCAGCTTGGATTGGTGTAGGAGTAGTTTCTGCAATTTCTGCCAAAAAATGGAGTGCAGTTTGGAGTGCAGCTTGGAACCTTGAGTGCTATTTCTGCAAACAACAGCAAAAGGATCAGCAGTATCTAGTTCTGGATGCGCTGTGAAGGGAGCTCAATTTTATCTAAAATTAAAGCTCCTCTCACTTTGACTGGAAGAGTATGAAAATTATATTCTGCATCTTGATGATTTTTCAAAGCATGTTTGGCTAGGAGATCAGCTACACTGTTTCCCTGCCTAAGAGTATGAGTGAGGACAGCAGGGTAGAGGTTACTGGATATGGATTCTACAAGAGAAAACATATACCAGGGGGCCTTGTTCTGATCATGGATCATAGAGACTGCATTTAAGCAGTCTGATTCAACAAGGAACACAAACAGGTTAAGAAGATGTGCAATTATTATCCACCTTCCTCAATCATGTATTATCCACCGCACAAATATATATTATATATGAGTATTATGTAAGTACTTTGTAATATATTTTAATTCCATGATTAATATAGATTTTTTTTCAAAAAAATGTAATTACTTTGTTATAATAATACATACAACACTATTTAGTTATTTCATATTACACTATACAAATCTCTTCACTACATTAATTTGTAAAATTACACCATCCACTTTTATTATACAATTAATCAAAATTTTATTGTAAATATTACTTTAGGATATATCATAAATCGCACGAAAAATAAGCCGTCAATGCTTGAATTTATATACATTAAAATGATGAAATAACGTTTCAGAAGTTTCCACCATATTCTTTTTTCATGAGCCCAAATGGTGGGACTTTGTAATGATGCTGCTTTTATTTTATTTTTATTTAGTTCTAACAGTGTAAAATATAATTTAGGTCCTTTTCACGTATAGCTATTTTTATTTGAATTTTTTTCATATATAAATACGTTTTGGAAAATGGGTGACGCCTACTCAGTAATCACAGCTGGTGCTTATCCTGAGTCCATCTCATCCTCTTATCGCTACAAGTTACAACAATTAGTCCCTTTCAACCTTTTTAATGATTTTTTTATAATCACTAATATTCTATCCCTATTTATACTTGCTGTTTTGCACCCCAGTTGCATTATTTGGAAATTAAATTGGTCCTCTTAAAGTTCCAACATATATTATGATAATTGGGACCAGAAAGTCTTGGAACTTGGAGTACAAGGTTTTTTATATCAACATGATCATTTTATTATTAGGGTTTTGAAATTTAAATTTTTGATACCAAACTACATTTTGTAAGATTTTCATTATTGAACACTAAAATTGGTTTTATAATTTTGATCAAATCAGCTAATTTAAGTTTTAAAAAAGTTGTCACCAATATTCCATTTATTTAACTGACAAAAAACATTATATCAAAAATAGGGTGTCAATTAAACAAAAATATTACACTGGTGCTAAAATATCTAGACACCTGTGATCCACTGCTAGAAAAGCCCGTTAATTACTCATTGATTGTTAGGCAGGCCAAAAGGTCCATTTCAATGAATTGAGATTCTCTGGTGTTGGTTGCAATTTTGGGCCTCCAACCTAAATATGGTTAGTTGAGCAGCTGAATCAATCATTTCTCATAAATACATGGGCTGGATTTGATTCTTCATAGGCCCTACAATTGCTGAATATTTGATCCAATGTGTCTACTGCATAAATGGTGTGAAAAGCATCTTATGAAGTTTGTCCATGTCTAAGGCCTTGTTTACCAGATCTTATCTGTAGATCAGTTCAGTTCAGTGAAAATACAATTTGATGAAATTCAGGTTAATTCAGTCATGCTGATTCCATTTTTCAATACATCAATTTTTACTTCAGTTCAATTCAGTTCAGTACATCAGGAAATAAGCTCTAGTAAACAGGGCCTTAATTGTCTATTGCATACAAGAGTCAAGTCATTTAAGTTGACTTTTCAAATTTTATTGATCTTAAATTTCAAAAAGTGTAGAATGAATTAGGATAGGGGATGTATTTGTAGGTTGAAAAGTAAATTATGTAGATGAAATTAATTTAACAATATATTGAGGAAAATGATAATTTAATAAAATCATTTCAAAATTACAATTGTTTTGGTCAAATGAAGCCTTAATTTTAATTTTTATATTGATGAACGAAATAAAGTTGTAAGTTTCTGAGTGTGTTTATGACTACAAAACGTTCAAAATTGTTGTAAATAATGTTTATCTTTATCTTTATCCAATTTTATTTTATTTATAGGGACATTAAAGGCCATTGTCAACTCAATTTCTCTAGTCATACAATGTTACAAATTAGTAATAGATAGGGATAATCCTATCCGGTGCAAAATAACAGAAACTACAAAAAAAAAACTTATGAATTTTGCATCCAAATCAACAATTTGGTGACTTGTTGGGGTGAAATTGTAATTTGAGAGACTTGATTGGGCTGCCCATTGATGTACATAGACATCATGATTATGAATGGGATTGGCATCATTGAGCAAGTCTTTGAAATGGTCACTTTTGATGATAGCAGTCTAGTGACTCAACATAAACACACAAACACAATGCAGATAATACTCTTATTAAAAATATTTTTCTGACAGAATCAATATATATTTAGTAATTGAATAAACATTATTACACCATTACATTATCATAGGTAATTTAAGAATGAAACTAGCCTATATTTTTTCATTTAGTTTTATGTAACAAACTAAGAATAGATATAGTAAAATGAGTAAATAATAAAATAAAATCATTCAAATTTTATCAATTAAAAAAAAACTAAAAAATGACAATCGTTTCATGGATAAGGTGTTTATATTTAGAAGAAAAGTTACATATTTCATCCATTATTGCCGTCATAAAATATCTAGATATTTTTTCCCAATCCAAAAAAAGCTTCAAAGGCCAAAAAAGTACTACACAAAAATGTGAGATGGACCTTGTAGCAAGTGGCAAGTGGCAAGTGGCAACATGTCATATAAGTTGCCAAATGTTGATTTATCTTTTTTTTTTTTTAATGAAAATGTTGATTAATCATCTAAAGCAAATGTTGGTTTGATCATGGTACTAATCAAATTGTCTAATTATGGTTATTGTATTGGTAATATTGTAATATTGTATTGTAAATTGTAATATTGTCTAAAAATATGGAGTTTGCAGTACATAATTAGTTAAGTTATGAAATAAACAGTTAAGCACCGACTTGTGTGAATTTATGTGCGTAACCAAACTTAGTCCTGCAAATAATTACGATTAAGATAATCGAGTATCTCCTAAGAGCAAGTCCAACAGATTTGCTATAATAGAGATTTTGTCAATTTTTAGAGATTTTGTGTATTTTTCCACTCCAACAGATTTACTATCTCATTTGCTATTATACCAAAATTGATGAGAGAGAAGACTTGCTTTGCTAAATATGCAGAATGACAAATAAATTTTGAGGAACGGAATTCATGCGCATTGCAAAAGAAAAAAAGATATTTTTGGCAAATTTCTTAATGCAAAAAAAAAAGAAAAAAAAGGGAAAAAGTTATTAATAAAATATCCAAAATAGAGATACTGTTGGATTTGAGTAAAAAATATTTGGACAATATAGGGTTTCCATTATGTATTTTTAAAAAATTGTTGGACTTGCTCTAATGATGCCAAAATTTGTCGAGTTTGTTTCTCTTAAACACGCAATAACTTAAAAACGTTCCAAATGCATGTCATTTTCTTGGTTTATTTCTAAGTTTTATTAATTGATTTGAAGAAACGGAGCCAGATGGTTTTATAGCTTGCCTCTTGGTTCCATCGAATGATGAATGGAGGATTAGAAGTAGCTAAAAGATGCCCATATATTTATGAAATTCACTAATTTACCTTTTGAGAATACATATATACATAGGTCGGGAATTTTTTTATTAACTCAACTTATTAAAAATATATTTGTAAATACTCAGGGTTAAAGAAATAAGATGATTCAAATTGTGAAGACAGAATGTCAGAATTGGATTGCACTAGAAAAACTAGAGCTGTCCAGGAAAAAAGAGGTGTACTATGTCATTTGTCAAGTTATAAATCATATATACAAGATTTTATTAATTGACTAAATTAAAATAATTGATTCCATTCGATGAAAAAATGACGTGAGCAATGATATTATGCCAGAAATTAACAATTAACAACTCGTTAGGCTTGACTAAAACTTCAAGACGTCATCCTTTTTTTTTTTTCTTTTTTTGAAAAATCAAGACGTCATCCTCACCTAATGAAAACAATGAGTTATGCAATAATACCATTAAACATTATTAAAAAATGCTAATAATAATTTTTCAAATAGCAAGTCACAGAAATGTGAAAGAAAAATTCCACATTTCAAGATTCACGGTCGTTAAAAATGAGTTCGTAGTTGAATTTTTTAAACTCAAATGCATCCATTCTCAATTCCTTAATTCAGCGGTGACTTACTTCATTTGAATTCAGTGGACCTGTTTACTAGGGCTTATTTCTTGATGGTACTGAACTGAACTGAAGTAAAATTGATGTAATGAAAAATGGAATCAGCATGACTGAATTAACCTGAATTTCATCAAATTACATTTCAATGAACTGAACTGAACTGATCTACAGATAAGCTCTGGTAAACAGGGCCAGTGTTGGGTTCGAAAATAAATAAATTTTAGGTAATTTAATTCAGAGGTATTCAGGCCAACAGTTTATGATGTAAAAATAATTCACTTGTATCAAACGAAGAGAAAGAAAACCAGGACACCAGAAACGAATACTGTTTGCTTCTAATTAGCTGGACCGAATACTGTTTGCTTCTAATTAGCTGGACCTCTCTTAATTATTATTTTTACAAATATAAAAAAGCCTCCAAATAATATACTAGATATTTGATTTTTGGAGTAGCAAAAAGCAGCCAACATCATAGACCAATTATTGTTCACGCACTATAAAAAGGATTCATCTTTCAACACATTTTCACATTCATAGTCTTTCAACACATTTTCACTTTCTCAAAAAGGTAAATTAAAAAGAATTTAATGGAGGGAGGAAATTACAGTAGCAGCAGCGATGACGAAGAGAAGAAGACGATCGTCGTGGCGGTGGATGAGAGCAAAGAGAGCATGCATGCTCTTTCATGGTGCCTCAACAATCTCATGGGAGACAACAATGGCATAAGGCTCGTTCTCCTCTATGTTAAGCCGCCTCCTCCTGTCTACTCCTCCTTGGATGCTGCTGGTTAGTTTCCGCTCTTTTCAACTTAACTGTACTGCAGTTAATTTTTCCGCTCTTTTTTAATTCAGCAATTTTATTGAGGTAAAATTTAGATTTGATTATGGAACTCGGAAAAATCTAAGTCACTTCATCGAATTTTATAAATTGATTCAAAACTGATCCACGATCTGTTTGAACGTTTATAAATTTCGATGAAGAATTCTAAACTTTAGTCCTTTTATTATTTCTTTTTGGTTCGTTCATATGGTTTTTGATAAAATTTCATTGAGTCTTATTTTCTTTATAATTAAATTATTTAATTAGATGAAACATTCCTATGAATAAACAGGGGATTAATTTTGTTTGTATTGGTTGGAAATGGAATAGGATTCTTCCTGGGATGGAACGAGATCGCGACGATGGAGAAACACAGCAAGGAGGCTGCGCTGGCGGTGATGGACAGAGCTGAATCGATCTATCGCGATTATGATGTAAGCATGATTTATGAAACTGATTTCAACTCACTTTAGTTTGATTCATAAACTGATTATGTTTAGATGAAAAAAACTCTGATTTTAATGAATTGTTGATGATGCAGATTAAAGTAGAGAAGAAAGTCGGTGCGGGAGAGGCTAAGGATGTGATCTGCCTCGCTGTTGAGAAGCTGAGGGCCGACATGCTTGTCATGGGAAGCCATGACTATGGTTTCTTCAAGAGGTAGTTATTCGTCAACTGAACTGATTTGAACTTAATGAACATTGCAATTTAGATGAAACAATTCATTTCTCTAACCAAAGTTAGATGAACTAGATCTTGTTTTTTCTCTCGGCTCACTTGAATTTGAACTCAAGTGAACTTAAATAAAAAGTGAAAACAAAATGAACTTGGATTGAACTGGTTTGAACCAAGTCTATCCAAATTAGATCTTGTTGTTCTTGGTTGATTTGAATTGAACTCGATCGGCTAAATTGAAATTAAAAGTGAAAATAATAACTATAGGCCTAAAGTAGACAGGACAATTACTGAACTAAAAATTACTGCACCGATCTAAACTGCAGTTAAATTGAAAAATGAAAATTTCAACTTATAACTGATAAGATGTGATGAAATTTGCAGGGCAATTTTGGGAAGTGTGAGTGAATATTGTGCAAAGAATGTGAAGTGCCCAATAGTGGTTGTGAAGCTGCCAAGAGCAAACAGCAGCAGCTCAGAGTCAATAGATGTTCAGGCCAAACTGATGAGCTAACTATCTACTTAGATTAGCCCATATGATTCAATCTTAAAATTCCCAAATTTATCATATTTGTATCATATGTTTAGTGTAGCAGATAGTATTAGATGTGAGGTGTTGTAACAAATTAGAACTGTGTTTCTTTTCCTCAATTTATCAATGCATCTGTCTAGTCTTCCCTTAGAAAAAGAGGCAATCTATGCATTATGACAACTTTCAGTATTCACTTAATTCAGACTTCCCTTTGTCACATACTAAACTGCATATAATCTTTTTCACTTATTAATGTAAATGTTTGACGTAAAAGGTGTGTTCCCGATCAAAAAATAAAATAAATGTTTGACTTTTACATGTATTAGATGAATCATGTGATTTCTCATATATGAGAAAGTCTCTTGTTAAGGCATCCTAAATGTTAGACATTTGACATTCATTTGAGAATTTGTACATGTGCTCAATAAAAGTGTCTCATATGAGAATTTGTGCTCTTATATTAATATTAATGTCACTTCAAATATTATCAAATTTAAAGTAAATCGTGTGAAATAGTAAAATGTGCATTTTGATCTAACCGAATTAGTAGCATACATTACACATTTACACAACATAACTTTTATGTAAGTTTGGATTAAGAGTATATTCTCCCAAACTTACATTATTGAGGTATTTTGAAAAAGGCAAATTCTCATTTGAGACCTGTCTCAAATGAGACCAAAGATTATATAAGACTGCTATTGATTGAAGTTGTCGTTGGTGAACTTTAAACCCGCCGATTTTCTTGATTGAATTTGTCGTTGGTGAAATTGACCAAGGAAATGATCAAGAAAATTGACCGAAAGATCAAGCAAATTGAACGAAAGATCAAATTAACTGAAAAATCAAGGCAAAACAAAAATACTCAAGGACATTGATTGAAAGATCAAACAAACTGACTAAACGATTAAGGAGAAACAGTAAATGCTCATTCCCCTACTCTTGGTTTCCACAAGGACAGGTCTCACCCAAGACTTTCTCTTTGAGAAAGCGAAATGAATCGGATTCTGCCTGTTCATTATCACCTACTTTCAGCCCATTTGGACCCTTTTCGAACATTTCTGATCCATAATTCACATTGCCCATTAGATTGGGCATTTTAGTCTAGATAGTAATGCAAACTCCCGGTGGATTTTCCAACCATTTTCTTAATTCAATAGAGTTTTTAAATTTTTTGAAACTGAACTGATATTAAAATACTTAGTATTTTTTTATTGTAATTAACTAAACTAGAGTTATACAAAATATGCAATAGTTGGAAATCATAGAAATTCAATTTTACTTTTTTTTCTTAAGAAATGTAATGCAATTTTACACCCCTATAAAAAATTTCAACCATTTATTTGTGCATTAATTATTCAATTTAATCCCTATTCAATGCGAAAAGGTTTTCAAAGTCAAAGAAATACTAATTAAAAATACCTAATTTGTTGGCCTAAACAAAAAACTGAGCTGGTTAGGTGAGGGAGGAGCTGGTGACGTGAACAGCATGCACTTCTAATCAAACACCGTAGAATATTCATTTTAACTTTATTATTTCTAACTAAAAATAAATTAAAATTCCACTAAAAATAAAAGTAAATTCAGCTCGGCCCCACTAGTGGGCCCCAGCGCTTCCAATTTCCCCATTTCATCCCTCCTTTCTCTCTCTAGTGTGTGACTGTGTGTAGTTGCTTCTGCGTTGAAGAGAGAGAAAATCAAAAAAACCAGAGCTTTATTCCGGCGTCTTCTCTCTACCCAGATCCCCAAAATTAAGACCAGATTCCGGCATGTTTCTGTTCGATTGGTTCTACGGAGTACTCGCGTCCCTCGGGCTATGGCAAAAGGAGGCCAAGATCTTGTTCCTCGGCCTCGACAACGCCGGAAAGACCACGCTTCTGCACATGCTCAAGGACGAGGTTAGTCTCGATTTCCCCTCTTTTTGCGTCTGAATTCGTTATTTTTTCTGTGTGTTTGATTTTGATCGGTATGAATCGCGCGATGCAGAGATTGGTTCAGCACCAGCCGACGCAGTACCCGACGTCGGAGGAGCTGAGCATTGGGAAAATCAAGTTCAAGGCTTTTGATTTGGGCGGCCACCAGATCGCTCGCCGCGTTTGGAAGGATTACTACGCCAAGGTACGAACGCTCCGATCTGATTTATCGGATCGGATTTACTGTGTCGGTGGATCGTAACGTGTTTTCAGATTGTTAATTGGTTTGTGTTTATGCATGAGATTGGGTGAATTAATTGCTCAGTAGTCTGATCTTCTAGGTTAGAGTGCAATCAATCACAAGATTTTTCTGGCTATCATAATCTGTAGAGCTGCTTGTTATCTAGCTGTTGTTTACTAGGTTCTGTGATTAGCTCCATAGCTGTTCTCTGTGATTAGCTCCATAGCTGTTCTCTGTGATTAGCTCCATAGCTGTGTGTGGCTCCATGTCGGCTTATAACAGTGATTCCTTGGCATTCATGTAAGCATTCAATTTTGTGGACTTTTGATCATGTTTAGTTTGGTTTAAGCTTCTCTAACAGGAGTAAACTCTATTTTCATAAATCGAGATTGAATTTTACCCATGCCGAGGTGTTTTTTTTGTAGCATCATTTTGTTTGTCTGTGCATTCATCTCTGTCTCGATCAGTCCTCAATTTCCAAATGACCTTGGGGTTTGTTAGTTGCTGACTTTCTTCATGTTAACTTCGTACCTTGATAAATTTCATTTAAGGTTTGTTGGACTTACTGATCCTGCCCATATCTATGAGCTGTTACTAGGTACATGAACTATGTCATTTATGTCTGTAGCTTTAAAAGACTCTGAAATTAGCTATCTCAATGGTGCAGAATTGATTTACTCTCTGCTTAAGCATGATTTTCTATGTTGGGAGCTTTGTCTTTGCCTAAGCTCTAATATGCTTTGTAACTCGATAAAATGCATGCTTGATGAAATATTTAGTGAGGCGAGTAGTTTTCCTCAACATAGTATGCAACTATATAATTACTTTATTTTAATTTTTCTGAACATAACGTGTGTGTTTTACCATCTCTTATTTTACATCACGTTTTCTGTGTGGTTGTTACATCTAAGAACATGGTTCCTCGCTCTATCTTTATGTTTATTTACATTGATCTTTTTTGGTCTACTGGTGTCAAGCTACTGTTGGACATTATTAAACCCTGATATTTTCCATCCATCAGTTGTAATATGTCTGGTTTCTTGGATCTTAGGTTGATGCAGTTGTCTACTTGGTGGATGCCTATGACAAAGAGCGCTTTGCTGAATCAAAGAAAGAATTAGATGCCCTCTTGTCAGATGAGGCACTTGCTACCGTCCCCTTCCTCATCTTGGGCAACAAGATCGACATCCCATACGCTGCCTCAGAAGACGAGCTCCGCTATCACCTTGGTCTGACAGGTGTCACCACTGGCAAAGGGAAGGTAAACCTTGCAGAATCTAATGTGCGCCCAATCGAAGTTTTCATGTGCAGCATTGTTCGCAAAATGGGATATGGTGATGGCTTCAAATGGGTGTCTCAATACATCAAATAGGCTGATGTGATACTCTCTTCTCTCGCTTGCTGAAGTCTGCAAGGAAGAAAGGGCTTCTGAAAATGATTAGGTCATTTTCCAATTTATTAAGTGTCTTAGATTTTGTAAGCATTGTGTTTTTCACTTGGTGTGGTAAGAAGATTAAGGGCCTGTAAAATTACCGGTGGCTAGGACTCTGCATTTCACAATTTTTCCTGCTGCCAATCTACTGTTCTTTTCTTTGTGGTAGAGATACAACCTAGGGCATATCATTCCAATATTTGTCTGCTTGTAGAAAATAATACCATTGCTTTATTGTTGTGGACTTAAGTTTGATCTTGATCTCTTCTGGTTTTCTGTTGCATTTGCCTCCTTGTTCTCGTCTTCGAAAACATGATAAATAAACATCTGTTTGGGCACTCTAAACTATTCAAGTAAGTGGTTGGAGTACCGCAAAGGAATATGTTATTATGATGGTGAAGTTGTAACAAAAAGATTACATTTAAGATTCCTAATACCATTCTAGCATGACAAAACTGAATCAACTTCTTCTGTAGATTCGTTTACTCAATATTTTGCATTCGAATAAGGTTTTCAACTTCTTCTGTAGATTCATTTACTCAATGTTTTGCATTCGAATAAGGTTATGGTTCCCTTGAGCTTATTTGTTCCTGAATTGAAGTGAAAAAACATGCATTTGAAAATAGAATAACGAGAACTATTTTTTTTCTAAACTGAACTGACTTATTGATAAGATCAACATAACGGAGCTTAAGAGTAAATCTAGTGGTAAGGTATAACCCGACTTATCAGGGCCATTTATATGATACCACTTATTTTGTTGTATGTGTCGATCCAATAAAGTCCAGCTTCAAGTTGTTAGAAAACAAAATCGGATATCTGAAACTCGCATACATTGGGTGAAAACCAGATCTGGTAATCATGCAATGATATAATAGGCCTTTTCCAGTTCAACTTATTCAATCAGTAATCAGAACCAATCAATACAGGGCTATAGTGAAAACCAGATATGGTAATCGTGCAAGGAGATGTGAAATAGCGCTTGTAACAATGTACTCTACAAACTCAACAAATCATGATTGAATTAACCAATCTAAGTTGAGTTCATAAGATTAAACTAGGGTTTGATGGTCATCATAGTTATTGGCGTTGGTAGATAGGACTAGTTTGACTAGGAGAACGGATAAACACGCGGGAGGTGCATTGGAAAAACGGTTGAACTGTCCCTCATCGCAAGCTGATGCAATGCACAGACTATGGCGGTTCGGTAAGACTGGGTAAACTTAACTGGGTCCCACAAACTACACTATTATTTCTCTTACTATCTGGAATTCTTGATTTTCTATTAGTGTGAAACCTCTATTTTCAAACGTCAACTCCCATTTGTGTACACTATATTTAATTAGTTTTGTACTCTATAAATTTAATTGCTTTCTCATCTTGACTATAATCAGCTGCAAGCCCTCCTTCAATTTCTTTGTTTACTCAATTAATAAACTTCAATTTCCTGTTTACTCAATTAATAAATTTGACCAGAAAACTCCTAACTAAAAGTTTTGTCTATTTCAGTTCATTCACTTCAACTTCATCTCCAACAAGCTGCTCTTACATGCAATAAACTATGTAGTAAGCTACTTGGTTTATGACAGCTTATTCATTTCAGCTAGCATAAATAGATTTCTTTAGAAATTTTGTTTAGTTTAGTTTGATTCAATGATATATAATTTATTTTTAATTAGTTTTAGAATTAACTTATTTCAATGTAGGGTTGATTTAGTTCATTTAAACTGGTTTTCACCACCCAATCAACTAGTTTCAAAACCAATAACTCAATAAAAAAGGTAATTTCAACAAAATTTTAGCGAAGCTGAACTGGACTAGGTCTAAGTCATATAGTTTATAACCTACCATCCGTCTAAATTTGACCGTAAATGAAATTTGTTATCATTTTGTTAAACAAGCTGATTTTGCAAGTCTTTTTGTATCATCAAAACTGCTCCTTTGATTCAAATAGTGAAGTGATAATGTTTCATCGTTTCAAGGGAGTATAGTACTTGTAGTAATAAAGTGATATTTTTATAACAATGAATGGAATTGGTACGTATAGGCATGGCAACACCAAGTCCACCATTATAACTAGCACGAGTTGGAGCGGTTTAACAAACGCAAAACACTCTTTCTTCCGTTTTCATAAATCACTATAAATTCAAAAAACCAAACCGAAAAAAGACGCAATTACCTGCTTCTGATTAATCATGGGAAATGCGATCGCGCTTCCTCGCCGCGCCGGCGCCAGAAAGGGAAAGGTCGTGCTTTCCGACGGTGCCGTCCTCGAGTACGACAAGCCGCTCACCGTGGCGGAGCTGATGATGGAACATCCGCAGCAAGTGGTGGTTGAGTTCTCGGCGAAGGTGAACGGCCAGAGGCCGGCGCCGCTGCCGGCGGACAAGAAGCTGGAGATGAACAGAGTCTACGTCATGGTCCCCGTCCGGCGAGGCAAGCCGGCGGCGGCGGCACTCTCGTCGGAAGAAGCGCGGAGGATTCTTCTGCGAGCGAGCTCGTTCCTGAAGTCGAACTCGTTACGCAGCGGCGGCGGTGCTCTGGAAGGGGTTCTTCCTCTGTTTGGCCGGATTTGCGCCGCCGGAGTTTTTGCGAAGGATCCGAGTGGTTATAAAGAGGTCAATGATAAGCTGATTGTGGAAAACAGTACTCATGATCAGGGAAGTGAAATGGTGGTGGAAGAGCGGCCGGAATTTCTGATCCGGCAGGTTTCCGGGAAGGGTTGGAAGCCTAGCTTGGATACCATCACGGAGAAGACAATGCATACCAAGGTTCGGCGTTGGTTGCTCTGATTTAGTGCATAATTAATTAAAAGTCTGTTTGTGTTTCATTAAAAAAAAAAAAAAAAAAAAAACGTATTTCTGCTGATTATGAATCTATGATAGATAGAGAGGTAACATTTCATGTGTAATGGGTTAAGGATGGATTTCTTCATCAATCTTATTGTTATATTTATCAATATATTACATGGTATGTTTATGCATTATATTGGTTGGTCTGATTCAGTGTAAAAGTTCATATTTCACGTGAAAAGATGTCTTGATATTTTATGTGTGATGGGAGGAGAATGTATTTCTTCACCAGTCCTATTGTGAATTTGTGATATATCAAATCAAACTAAATTAATATATGTTCTTACTAAATTATCATACTTAGTAGAAAAAATGTCAAATACGAAGATAAAAATGTCAACATTTGTACCGTCTCATTACATGTGTGGTATGTTTATATGCCAATTTGTCAGTGAATTTGTGAGTAACTTATGAATGCTTTTTTTTAGAGATTTGCCGCCATATTTTTGGTTGGGAATCACATTAGTAGATGGAATTTTCACTCTCAAAATTTTATAAAAACTACTCACTACTTTGTTTCAAATCAAACGGTTTTCTTATGAGATTAAACATTTTACTTTGCTGTACAAAACCTTGATCTAGATTAGGGCGATGGGAAATGAAGAGATTGCGGATCCAAGAATTTGAAGAAAACAATGGTACTGTATTAGGTTTTCATTGGCTGGTGGTTCAACCCCAAAATAGTTCTCTGCCTGGTAATTTCAGACAAGTATATTTCTTGTTTAACCAATCATTTTAAAAATGATTAAATAATTTTGATCACTAAGTTCCGCATAAAATGACATAACACAATTTATTAAGTCAGAGTGTAATATCAACTGAAAATGAACAAAAAAAACAATAAAGACTTCTATTCTTCTATATTTGAATTCAAATTTTGTTTGACCCACCTCGGCTTATTTATTTGCATTATAATTTTATATAAATATTTTATTTTATTTCACCATTTGACCTTGATTTTTAAAAAGGAAAAGAACTTCAAACATGAGTAATTCTTGTACAATTGAACTTACGTGCAGTATACATATATTTAGAAAATATACTACAAAAATTACCACGATCGTACTTTGAATAACCAAAAATGGTAACGATTCAAAATAATTAACCACACGCAATCACATCCATTTTGCAATGGTTGCTTAAACGAATTTACCTAATATTCAGCCACAATCCCATTAAATGTTTGTATTATGCCTAAATTTTCACTCCCATCCCATAATTATTACAAGAATTACCTTATTTCCGTTCATACTTTAAAACAATTTGAAATAAATAGACTAGGTAGTTTTGAGCTGATTATTATAATTGGTAGTTTTTAACATTAATCTATGAAATGAACAATACTTTAAAAAACGAGATTTTAGTATAAATTGTCTATTCAACATTATTATTATAAAAAACAAATTTTAAGATTGCACAATTCCATAAATTCGATGGCGCATTGAGGTACTATACAAAATTCTTACGTGCTGTATACATCTATTCAAAAAATAATAATAATAATAATACCTACGGCAATGGAATTTTTTTTTTTTTTTTAAAGGTACGGCAATGGAAAAGATATGGTAAATGTTCAAATTAATTAACCACAATTGATAAAATGGAAACGATATCAAAATCCATATCATAATTAGATCGCTGTTAATTTAAACCAATTTACCTAAGATTACAACAAACGTGCCCAATTCCCCGATTAATTACCCGATTCATCGTATCATCGTGGCAAAATTATCGTTCCCGCTCCCCCCAATTTGTTTCAAAATCCGGCCCCACACTGATTCGATTCTGTTATCTCGCCAGCTCTATAAAACAGAAAACTCTAAAACCCCATTTTCCATCCCATTTTCATACCTTCACAGCAAAACCCTAGTTTTCTTGCCGTCGTTAAAAAACCACCTTTAATGGCCAAGCGCAAGTCCTCGACGGCGGCGGATTCTCCGGCGGCGCAGCCTCTGTCTAAACGGCCCACTAGGGCAAAGGGCAAGGCGATGGCATCTTCTCCGGCGGAGGAGCCTCTGTCAAAGCGGCCCACTAGAGCAAAGGGCAAGGCGATGGCATCTTCTACGGCAAATGATCCACCACCGGCGGCGGCGGAGCCTCTGTCAAAGCGGCCCACTAGGGCAAAGGGCAAGGCGATGGCATCTTCTCCGGCGAATCAACCACCGCTGGCGGGGTCAAAAGGGCCCACTAGGGCAAAATCCAAGGCGTCATCTTCTTCGGCCGACGCTGACGTTGCCGATGAGCCAGATGAAGAAGCGATGCGGGAGGCTGAGATTGATGAGATGGAAGATAACATTGATGAAAACGTGGAGGTGATGGTTTCAAACCGCCGGAAGCCTCAGCGGAGACGAAGAAGAGCAGTAGAAGCCCAAGCTGTTCAACCTCAACAGGAGGAATGTGAGTTATTGGAGCCATTCACAATCGCAGAATCCCGGGACAAATGGCCACACCGATACCAGACCGTAAGTTTTTTTTTTACTGCCCAAATTTGTCACAAATTGAAACTGTAATGTCATTCTCTAATGTCATCTTTACTGTTATCTTGATCACAGGGCTCGGATAAAGCCAGCTCAAGTCGGTCAATTGGGTTAGTTAATTTACCTTTTCATAGGTGATTGTTTAAAAATTGAAGGCATTAATGCACTATTTAGTACTGATGCTGTTCTTGTTCTTTATCATCTGTTTATGTTTAGGAATGATGATGATGAGCTGAAAAAAGCTCTGTTGCATTATGGTAAAGCACGAATAGATGGTGTTGAGTTCAAGCTGAACGACGACGCATTAGTACAGGTTGAAATCCTGTCTCTGTAAAATATAAATCCTGTTTTTCGAATATAAAATCTTGTTCTTACGCTTTTTGTATTGCTTTGTTTAGGGCGAAGAAGGAAAACTTGACTTTATCTGCAAAATCATTGAGATTTTCAGAGGTGTTGATAAAGTGATGTACTTCAGAGCTTGCTGGTATTATCGCGCAGAAGATACGGTAAGCTTTTCCTGTTTCATTCATGTCCAGAATCTTTATTTGTTTTGTCCAACTAATTAAGTTTTGGTTTTTTGAAATGTATTCAGGTCATATCTGAAGTGCACAAAAACCTGGTTGATGATCAAAAGAGGGTGTTTCTATCTGAGATGGAAAATGATAACATCATTGATTGCCTTGTGAAGCCGCTAAACATTGCCTATATCCCACTTGATGTAAGTTTTGTTTTCTGCTGCAAAAATTTTCTTATGCTATTTTTCCTGACTGATTTACGGGCTGGTTGTTTATGGTGATGCAGATGGACTCTGCCCTCAAGGATAGTATTATAGCAAAGTCCGACTTCTACTATGATCAGGTGTATCTACTGCCTCACTGCACGTTCATCTGCCCAGGACGAGGTAAATGCTGTGAACAATGGGACTGTACCATCTTTCCCTTAAACATAGTATTAATGTTGTATATATGTTTTTCACTGTTCAGATGCTGCTGGTGATGCTGCGAATCCCACAGTAGAGGTGAAAATGCTGGATCTTTATGCTGGGTGTGGCGCCATGAGTACCGGATTGTGCATTGGAAGTAACCTCGAGGGTGTCAGGCTTGTCACGGTAGTATTCTTTTTATTATAATTTATTTTCAATCATCTTGATTCTTATTAATCTTCTCTTTTGCACAGAAATGGGCTGTAGATAATAACGAATATGCATGCGAAAGTCTGAGAAAGAACCATCCAGAGACGGAGGTTTGTATTAATTCTCTATTCTTGTGAAAATTCTATGGTGTAAAATGTTAATTAAATACTTGCAACTCATGATATCATTGAACTGTGTTATAACAGGTCAGACATGAATCCGCCGAGGACTTCCTGCAGCTTTTAAAGGAATGGGAGCAAATCTGCGCGTCATATAAACTGATGGAAGGTCCGTCTCATCCGGTGGTGAAACCTTCAGATGAAGATGATGTTGAACCTTCAGATGATGAAGAAAGCACACAAGATGATGCAGAAATGGGCGTACAAAATGATGCAGAGATTTTTGAAGTGGAAGAGGTTATAGGGATTTGCTTCGGTGAGCCTAATGAAAAGGATCGCGGCCTTTACTTTAAGGTACTTTTACTAAAGGTTTTGTCTAATACATTTTGTACAATCTTAAAGTTGTAATATATAGTTTTGAATGACTGCATCAAACATGACAGATTTTTCTCTTGTATTTGTAGACTGATTCACTATATTTTCTTTCTTTTCTTCTATTATATGAAGTGCTATATATATTGCTTGTCTGAAGAGATTGTTTTTCATAAAATGTGTACTTATTTTAGTTCTTTTTGCTCAGGTCCGTTGGGCTGGCTATGATTCTGACTTTGACACCTGGGAGCCGTTCAACTGTTTGAGGTATGAATTAGACAACTACACAATATATTATGCAGTAATTTTGTTTGACCTCTAGTAACTAATTTGTGGTCTATAAATGTTTCAGCGGATGCCCGACTAAGTTAAAGGAGTTCATCTTGAATGCCTTTCACAAAAAACTTCTGCCATTGCCGGTAAGTTCCTACTTCTGTCATTTGAAAATTATCAAATGCATGTGATTTTGTAGCTCATTCTATTTGATGTGTTTCAGGGATATGTAGATGTTCTTTGTGGAGGCCCCCCTTGCCAGGGAATTAGTGGTTTTAACCGGTACCGTAATGTAGATGACCCGCTATCTGATCCAAAAAACCAGCAGATGCGGGTTTACATGGATATAGTAGAATACCTGAAACCACGGTTTGTCCTGATGGAAAACGTTGTGGACCTTTTCAGATTTTGCCAAGCTCATCTTGGTCGATATGCATTTGCACGTTTAGTGCAAATGCGATATCAAGCAAGGCTAGGTCTAATTGCTGCCGGAGGTTACGGCCTCGCACAGTACCGGATGCGAGCTTTTGTTTGGGCAGCAATTGATTCTGAAAAACTGCCCCAATTCCCTCTCCCCACGCATGACGTGGTCGCTAGAGGGAATCCCCCGACTGAATTTCAAGATAGTTTTGTTGGCTTTGAAGTTGGGAGTGAGGCACGGTTGCAAAAGAGACTTTCCCTAGGAGATGTAATATCTGATTTGCCGCCTGTATCAAACAAGCATACTTTAGATGAGATGGACTATACTGAACGACCATTTGATAAACTTACTGCTTTTCAAAAAGCCATCAGACTCAGAAAAGATGGTTAGCACTTTCAAAGTTTGTGCCAAAATTTCAGTGTTCCCTTTTACTATTCTAACTTCTTTTTTTGTGTGTTTTTCAGAGTTGCCTGGTTTTTTGCAGACTAGCTCAGTTCCAGAGCCACCCAAACTTTTCGACCACAGGCCTTTGCGGCTTAACGCTGATGACCTTACTCGAGTGGGTCTAATTCCCCAAGTGAAGGTAGTCAAAACTTGTTTATATTTCTTGAATTCTTTTCTTTACGTTTTGGTTCTAAATTATATATCATTTTTTTTTGAAGGGAGCCAACTTCAGAAATCTCCCACAAGTGAAAGTGAGTGGTAATGTTGCTCATATTGACTTAAGTGAGGAACGTCGGCTTCTTAAATCCGGCAAACCCTTGGTATTTACTCCGACATGTATTTATTTAATTATTATTTTTATTTGGTTTTAACTTGATTTGCCGATATTCCTAGGTTCCGCAGTACGCTCTATCCTTTGTAAAAGGAACCTCTTGCAAGTAAGTAGTTGTGCATTACAGTCCATCTGAAGTAAATTTGACCACAAATGAAGTAAATTTGTGCATTTCTTTATAGGCCATTCGGTAGGCTTTGGTGGGACGAAACCGTCTCAACGGTTGTGGGACGCGCAGAGCCGCATAACCAAGTAATTTAGCATTTGAAATTGTGAATTGTTATGAAATTCTTTTAGCTTATGATTTGTTTTTTTTTGACAAATTTTTAGTCTATTTTGCATCCGGAACAAGACAGGGTCTTGACCATACGAGAGAATGCTAGACTGCAGGGGTTTCCGGATTTTTATAAATTGGAAGGACCCGTTAAACAAAGGTAGGGAGTTTTCACAATTTTGGACTTATGATTTTGGAGAAGTCGTTCTGATCTTGTTGTAATTGTTTTGTATTTTTCAGGTACATCCAGGTTGGCAATGCCGTTGCTATACCAGTTGCTCGTGCCCTTGGACATTCACTTGCATTGGCTATCAAAGGAATATCTGGCAGTGCTCCACTCTACCAGCTTCCAAGAGGATTCCATTGAGTTTTAAATATTTTCATATGGACGAATTTGTAATTTTTATTTCCATTGATTATTTGAAATATTGTATTTGGATTCTAATAAGGGAATGTTCCCTTCCATTAAATCATGATTTTGAATGTTATATTTATCTCTACTATCGTTTCTATTAAGTTATTATCCCTAAAGGGATTGTACCAGAGAGCTTGAAGCCATCAAGCCATATGTGTACAATGTACACTCAGTTTGTAGAAGAATAAGCAGGTTACCCTTATTTTTATCCTTTACTATTTGACTAAGAGTTAATTTGATCTTTGTTTTATAACTAGACATGAGTTATATGGTGGAACTGAATTTAATTAGTTTTCATGGATACTAATCTATCATCTTCGTAGTAATATCTAGAGCAATTAATAATAGTTTTTCATTTCAAATTGTGTAGTACTACCGTGATATGATATAGTCATATGTATCAATATGTTAATCAGTAAACTGTAAGTCTATAAGTTTGCGTGATTGATTTTAGCCGACAACAGTATATTACCTATGTGATTATTTTTAGGTTAAATCGACAACGATATATGCACATTTGCATCATCAATCGATGATAATGTTTTTTGAGAAGAATTTGGAAGACATGCATGGAATATATATCGATGATAATGTTGGGCTCCTTTTGTGTATATATATTGAATGTTTAATTTTTTGTTTTGGTGGATCCTTTTGATACATTTTTCAGTAATTTGGCGATTCGCCAAACAGTTTCCTCACCCAAATAATTTCATCAGATGACCAAGGTAGTTTCAATCCATAATAATTAGTTACTACTTATTTTATGTGTTTATTTACTTTATTTATTTTTTATGTCAATTGGTTCTTGATGTATTGCATTTCTTTGAACATTGCAATTCATTTATATTTCGGGTATATGCATGTACCAGTTTTAATACTTTTTCATCAAATGTGCTCCTAATCATGATATTTCACATGCAAAACAAACAACCGAGTTAATATTGGGTTAATATTGGGTCGGAAATGATAAAATTAAATTATATCTGCTTATTTTGGTATAATAATATCTTCTGATGAAAATAACTATATGTAAACATGGCAAATTTGAAGATATCACATAATTCCTTTCTTTATTTTTAGTACTAAGAGATTGAGTGTACTCTTTAGTAGGTGAAATCAAATATTTCCTTTATAATTTATATGAGAAATTTCACCATGATTTATTTGGCTTACAATAATATAAAATGATTTCTGTATTTTCCAAATATATTTACACTTTTTAATACAACTTAAATTAAATATAGCTTAAGTTTTTGAAGAAAAACTTAAGTATAGACTTATATATTTATACCATCTTTGACCATTAATAACTTTCATTATACTTAACAATTGGGCAAATGATTTTAGTGGTTTGAAAGTATGTCATACGAGAAATCTAACGCTATCTTCTCAATTGAATGTTTATTAATTCAGTGCTATAAGTTATTAATAGTCAAATATGATATGAAAAAAATTGACCGGTCAAGTAGGTCATTCTTTTGGGGACGGATGGAGTAACTGTATATTCTTTTTTCTTAAACAACATTATATCAAAATTTATAAAAATTATCATTTACATAAACATGCAATCTAATAATAGCCAAAAATTCAGTTAATAAGCGATCAAATACGCCGTGCAACGCACAGTGGAGCCCTGCTAGTTATAATTAGCTTTCATTTCAATTGTTATTCTCTACATTTCATAAAAAGAAAACTCCCAACTCAATACCTTTGTTTTTTTTACCATCAATGATGAAAACCAATCCCTTTGTCAAAGAGCAAAAAAAAAGGATTGAAGGCCTTTTTTAAGGCCATTTGCTATAGTTGGACTGAGAAAATGAATCAAGAGGTCTACCATACTTTCAGCCCAATTATTTTTCTACTGATTGTTGGGCTATTTTGTACTCAAAATCATAATCTACTTTTTTAAATTATGTCAACGGCTTCAAGTTCTGCTTACTGGAATATAGTTTACTGAATGGATCTGCTGATCCGGATCCGAAGAAGGATAATCATAGCGGATAATGCTAACATAATACTGCCTGGTTCTACAATCTCCAAGAAGATTACACATTTATTACTAAAATTGGTAGCCAATTGCATCCCAGTATTTCAAATTTTCAAGTAATGGAGAGGAAATGGTTGAAGATCAAAGTCAATTAATTAATGGTAAAACTTGCAACAAAAACTATCATGAATAATAGAGTGTTAATTATTGTTGAACCGGAGCATGAGTTTTTCATAGTATGTAGGTTTAGTTTAAATGTAAAAATAAAATAAAAATAATGAGTTTAGTTTAATAAATTAAAAAGAAAATTGCTCATATAACCCTGTGTTTTTGGTTAACTTAGAATGTAACTCTGAGACAGGTGGAGTTGGTGGTGTCTTCAACCTCCACCAGAAAAAATTAATGTAATGATAAATTAAAAAAAAAAAAAAAATTAGCTCCCACTAAACATTTTTCCTGGTTCTGCCTTCAAATCCCATCAACCTGTCTAGAATTATGTTTTACCTGGAGAATTGAGTTATAACAATACTTTTCTAGAATTGGGAGTTATATAAACATTTAACCAGAATTTGAGAGTAGTCAACAAAAGATAAGAGTGTTAAAAATTAGCTTCATACATTAAGAATGTAATGGTTTAAGCATATGGATGACATCATATTCCCGGAATAGGAATCAAAGTTGGCATCAAAATCTGGGGCAATACACGTTTATCAAAATGCGTGATTAGAGTTAAGTAGTATTATCTGGTTTTGTTGGTTCCAGAAAAACCAGTACAAACCGATGTGCCGATGCAAAGCACGTAATTAAGTAAGTTAAACAAGGTGTGATTTAGCGTAAACGCTGAGTAATCGAGACCTTAAAAGAAGCAAAGTCGGACGCCGCCACTGCCACAAACATGGCATCAGCATCGACCGGAACAGGACCACCATTTTTTAAAAATCCATTGCTTTTCTTCTTCTTTTTTTAATGGGAAATGAGAGTAAAAAAAAATTCTAATTTTTAGATGAAAAATTGGGTCAGTGCGAGAGTTTAAGATTAGTTTAGGACTTTCATTCCAATTATTCTAGTAACTTAATTTAAGCACTTTTATCAATTTTTTATTACAAATTTTTATTAGCTAACTTGAATAATATAATCATTAATATAGTGTGTTTGAAATTAGGTCACCCAATGTTTGACTATTGAATCTGATGATAATGAGAAGTCAATCGACCCTTCGTTGTATATTTTAAACTAATTTTTTAAAGGTATAAATAACTGTAAATTCTGATTTATAAATATTATTATTATCTTTGTTAAGAATGCAAAAAGTATATATATAAAAAAACTATTGATGTAAAAAATATATTATTATTTTTCGAAATTTCCATGCATGCAACCTCCTGGCCTTATTCCAATGCCATATCACTAATTAATTTAATTTAGAAAAGTATTGTTTTAAGTTTGAGTTCGGGTTGGGTTAGTGACGAGCACGATGGACCTAGTTACTTACAAATCCACGTGCTCTAAGTTTACTTTTTCATTTAATTATTAATGTTTAAATAATGCTTTAAAAATGCTTAATTGGTAATTTTAAAATAATTCTTCAAAAAAAAAACGAATTATTAAATAGATGGTCTCTGATGCGACCGTCAAAAATGCGGAGGGACCAAGAACTGATTTTAAATAGTGTAATTTATCAAAAATGCGGAGGGACCAATTTGCAATTTTTGAAAAGTTAAAAAATCACGTGCTACAGTAACTTCGCGCGTGTACAATATTTGATGCAGTACCGCTACAATATATGCTACAGTATATGAGAATTTTAACCTTAAACCTGAAGTTTGCTACAGTACCGCTACAGTAAGATGAGAAATTTAATTCAAAACCTGAAATTTACTACAGTGTTTGTTACAATAACATAAGGGATTTAACCCAAAACATGAAATTTGCTACAGTAACATGAGGATTTTAACCCAAAACCTGAAGTTTGCTACATTGACACGAGGGATTTAACCCAAAACCTGAAGTTTATTACAATCACATAAGGGATTTAACCTGAAACCCGAACTTGTAATTTAGAAGATGATCATTATAACATAAAACATGGAGAATTTAAACCAAAACCTAGAAGATTTTTATTATCTAATAAACTGAATTTGTAACTCAAAAGGTGATCATTATAACATAAAAGATGTGGAATTTAAATCAAAATGTGTCACTTGGTTATAACTTAAAACATGAGGAGTTTAAAGCAAAACCTGAAAGATAGTTGATCATATAAAAATTGGTAGAGTATCAATCATTTAAAAACCTAAAAGATGTAATTTACAAAATCAGGATTTTTTTTACAAAAAAAACCTTGAATTAACACTTTAAAAATACTGTAGCAGTACTATTCACAAGGTCTTGTTCACATGTTACAGTTCACGCGAAATTAGTGTAGCGCGTGAATTTTCTAAATTTTAAAAAAAAATTACAAATTAGTCTCTTATTGTTTTTAAAATATTAGACTATTTACTACATTTATAGACGGTCGCTTCCAAGATTTTGTCATTATTAAATCATTATATGATTTTCATATCAAATAAATATACGTAGTTACCACCATTCAAAGGAAAATATGAAAAAGGGAAAGTATAGATGAAATTAATGACACCATTTTAACAAGCCATAAAAAAATGGGGTTAGTTTATAAAAAATACTGGAAAAAATTAGCTGAGTGATTAATCGAAAAATATACTGTATTGAAAGGGATTCGAACTTATCCAAGTTTAGAGTACTAATCAACTTTAGCTGAGTTGATTACCATAAAAAAAAGTTTAGCTGGCAATGCTCCCTTGGATGCCAACATGTTTGGATAAGGGTAGCATAGCCCACACCCCTTGTTTTTCTTCCCCTCCTATAATTTCAATAAATCCATCCTTTATTTATTATAGTACACTATTTTTTAGAATATAATTTCCCAAATTTAGAGGAGGAAATGAAAATAAAATTAAGAGTGCGTCTGATAAACAAATTTCTTGTTAATTAATTAAAAGGGTATTTTGGTAATTTCCAAGGTAGCTAAAACCTTTTCTTTCAAAACAAAAGGTTTATAGTTAATGACCATTAATGAACTATATTTACAAAGTCAAATAGTTAATATAATTAACTAGTTAATCATGAGAAGAAAATAAAATTACTTACACCAGCCTAATTCATATTTTTAAATTACTTATTTTACTAATTACGTGCCTTTTAAATCCATACCAATATTCATCCATATCCATCTAAATTCAAAATTAAAATACCCATTCCATCCATCATCGGCGAGTAATCGAATTTTTTTTTCCAAACTTACTCATTCCATCAGGCATATCATCCATAAGTCATTTATTTATTTATTTAAAGAAGAACAAGTGATTTAAGTGTCACTAGCCTGCATAATTAATGGCCATAATATGCATGTTATTGTTGCATTAATAAAGTCTGCATCCCACGAGAGAATGATCCCCACATAATATGTATAGTACCAGTTTTTGTGTTCTTAGTGTTCCTCAGAATAGGGAGGATTATTCTTGCTCTTCATCTCAAACCACATATCATATTATGAGTTGTAATCCGGTTGGATTCAGCTCCATCTCTATCTTTCCCTTTCTTCTGCGTTGCTGGACATGAGTCCTACCTTTTCTTTATTCATTATATATAGAAAATAATATAAAAATGACTGAACAACGATGTGCTGATGATGTGTAGTTTTACGATGTAGCATGTGTTAAAAAGGGCTGGTATATGAATTGAAGAGTGCTCATTTGAATTGGAAAATGATGAAATGAGTTGAACAGAACTGAAATGAACTCAAACCGTGCTAATTTAAACTCGACTAATTGGAAATAGATAGAATTTTCATTTTCCAAGCTCACTAATTCAAAGTGTTACATCAACTGACAAAATGAACGTGATCCTGCTCGGGACTTTGATGACAATTATGACATCAGCGGAGGATTGGGATTAATCAGTGTACTATAAGCATAATCAGTACTTAATCTATTGTCTAATTATTGGATCAAGTGCTATATGTAATCACTTATCAGTACAGGTGGAATGTAATCATGTTTTATGCGTTGCGTTTGCGTATAATTGACTAGTTGTTACAACTGCTGAATATTCATCAGGGCTTGATTGATTTCTACTAATCTCAGTTTACATGACTAAGCACATAATTATCATTTTTTAGAATTAATTAGACAATTATACATAGTACTGTACAAGTTATTCAATGCCGTTGCGTATCAAACTTTTCCCTCCACAAAATCTCATTTCCCAAAAGGCCTAAGAGCATCTCCAATCCAATCCTCCCTTCTTTAATTTTGATTGCCACCTCAGCAGAATTGACATTTAACCCAAAATAATTGCTCCAATCCAAAAATCAACTAAGGCAGTCAGTCCGATGTGGAGAAGAAATCGAGAGCGGGCGTCAAGTCGAGGGTCGATTTTCCGAGGATCATATTGACGCCCGCTTCTTGCCAGATCAGCCAAAATTGGGCGCGCACATTCAGTTTTTTGCTTCCAAGCGGCTGGCGATAAAACTTCTGCACGAAACAAATTACTCGTATTCTTCTTGAGCTCTTCTCTCTCAAGCATGATATTGAATTGGAGCCGGCGGCGGCAGCGGTGACAGGTGCATCGGTCTTCTCTCTCAAGCATGATATTGATTGGAGCCGGCGGCGCGGTGGCGGTGGCAGTAAGTACTCCACCGTAGATTTAAAATTCTGGAAGAGAGTTAAGCTGATTAACATATAAGTGATTCACAGTTTAGGGTTTAATTATGTTGGGGATGATTTTCTTATGCTTTCTGTATTTTGCATTCAAAGCTTATTCTCTTTTCTGGGGCATTCTGGGTTTTCTTAATCCTAATCCAATTGTTTTAGTTTTTGTTTACCTAGTTTTTAATTCCTGGCCGTAATTAGGATTCAACTTGCTGCAGTTTATGTCTTAAAAACCTTATGCCAGTGTTTGGGTCGATTCCTGCATTTTATGTTTAGGAGAAACTTCAAGAATGTATTTTGTCCAAATATGCTTGTATTGCTCAGCCACATGATATAAATCCATGCACTAGTTTTTATCTGATAGGATTTTTCCCATTTTTTCATATGGTTTTCAATGTTCTCAGGTGAGCTTTTGACATGACATATCAAGGTCAAGCAACACTTATATTTGTAAACTGAGGTATGTATCATCATTGTTTCATATTATGTTTTTGCTACAGTATGAAATAATTATATTTTGGTTTTCTTTATATGAACAGCCTGCGTGCCATGATTACTTTTGCGTTCAGAATAAAAATTACAAATAAAATTGTATTATTTACATGATTCTTCAGTTTTCAGCTCACGCATTTAGAAAACATCTTAAGAATTTTTTCGGATCTATGATATAATGAAGTTCAGATCTTTTGATCTACTGTTGCTATTTTGATCTCATGATATTCTTTATGAATCCATTTTTTTCTTGTGCTGGTGAGGATTTTTTCTTGTGCCTGTAAAAGTTTCTGGATTAGATGACACTATCCTGTTTCTACAGAACGGCTATGCTTCTCATCATTGGCTTCACATGGAAAATATGAAGAAAGATGATAACACTAGATAGGAGATTTTAAATCATTAGGAGATCTAGTAATATGATGCATGCTAGTATTTTGGATCCTCTGCGGATCAACTAGATTGACCTATTTCTTTAATGAACTTTTTATCTGATTGGAGTCCTATTCTTCTTGCTTTCTAGGTTAATCTTCATCACTGGCATCTCATGTTTGAATTTAAATGCCATATTCAGTTTTGATTTCATAATCAGTCTTGGTCAGGTGCCTCTAAATACAAAGCCAAAAACATCATCAGTTGTGCCATGTGTGCTAATTACTTCTTTACGAGGTTGATTACATCCTCTCTTTTTTTGCAACAGCATCTAGTCCATTTTGCTCAATGGTCTTTATTGCCTTGGTTGATAAACAAAGTTTGACATAGCATTTTCCTGCCTCCCACCAAATCATCTTGTACTGCAACTTCTTTTTCTTGTGGTTCAAATGAGAAACTTTGTTTGCTCTGTTTGATTTCTTCCCTGTGAATGGAAAGATCCTACGGGCGATAAGCTGGAGAGGAGGTTGAAGTGGGGCGGTGATGTTGGCTGGCACCGCCTTGAACTCAATGGGATTGCAGGAAATCTTGATGCAGCCATGGCCACCGGAAGACCACCTGATGTTGCTGTAATGGTTGCAGACATGTTCAGTTTCCTGGTTGTCTTGTCACTTGTGTGATTGCTGTGATCAAGCATATTGGTGAAACTGGAAAAGATGACGAGGGGCTTGAGGAGAAATCTGGTGGTGTGGATATGCTCCTAAATGCTGCAATTACTCTTGTGGGATTTCCTGAGTTTATCTTCAGTTTATTGAGGCTGTTTTGTTAGTGCAGTTTGAGTTTATTTTTATACAAAAAAGGCTTGTCATTATTTTTGCTGTAATTGTTGCAACAATTTAGTGCAGTTTCAATTTATGCAATTGTGAAATTCCTGTTTGGGTGCCAAGAGCCATTCCAGACGTTTTGTTGATGAATTTAAAATTTTGTACATGTCATACTGAAGCTTTAATTTGTCTTGAGGATTGGATTGGAGAATGAATTTAAAAATTGCTGAATGTCAAAAACTTCAAATCCATGTCATAGTGAAGGTCTATTCTCCATCTGCCAAGTGTCTCCTTTTTTTGTGGTAGACTACCACAGCATTGGAGATGCTCTAAAAGTAGAAAAACATGCTGAAGTGGAACTAGGCATGGGTAGCATCAACTGATTCAAGTCAAAACAATTTAAGCAAAGATTTAAGTGAATACCATTAAGTTAGTGCTCAAAAGCACATCTAAACGCATAGCATAATGCATGAATAAGGCATCAATCATTGTATTTTATCATTAGTTCGATTTCATAAAATTATGTATCTTCATCTTTCTTAATAGGTAACATAAGTTGTTTTTTCCACTCATTTCTTATGATTTGAGTTAAACCGAATCGAAACTCAACAAATCAAGTTTAGTAGTAAAAGAATCAATTACAATTATAATCAAAAATTACTTTTTCTATGAGTTTTACTTATGCAGGTCCATATCTCTATTAGAATTGACTATTATACTTATGCTTTGAGCTGTTTGCAATTGACCCTTGATAATAATTTGAATATTTCAATAAAGATGTAGACATGCATCTAGAAACGGCCTGTAATTTCTATCATGGTGGATGTAAATGGCTGAAATCTTCAATCCATATAACCACATTAAGAGAGAGTATGTGTAAGTAAAAAACTAGGATTAGGTGGGTATGAATGAAAGACAAAACTAACAAACTAGTTAGTTGGACTAAAGAACAATAACAAGAGGTGGTATAAAAAGAAAGCAATCTAGGATATGTGTCAAAACTAGAGCACATGTTTATGTTTAGATAATGAAGATGAAGATGAAGATGATGATGATGAGTGGGCAATGGGCATTGGATTGGCTGGGATCATAAATTATTCACATGCCAAACCACAGCACATTCAACAACTCATGATATCATGAGCAATGAGCACCCCCCATCCATCCATCTTCATCATTTATCAACAACAATATTCATGGAAGCTGAGCTAACCATTATTCATTTTCAAAATAAAATGTTTTTTCCTATATTATATATTCAAGAATTTTGCTAACCATTGAATATTCCTTTGTGGATTTATTTCTCAATCAAGCAACATTTGTCCCTCCTCATTGCTCATTATACGATGATAATAATAGTAAATCTAAATTTAAACGAGCATAAATGTCACATATTCAGCCTTAAACATTTATTATAATAAATATTATTGCAATAAACTAAAGTACAAATACATGAAAAGGTCAGAGCCTTACTCGACCTATTAGCTTCTACTAGATGTTACCTATTATGATTGAGAGTAATTTGTAAAATAGGTGTTATATTTATAAATTAATGGTTTTTTATAGTAATAAAATTTACAATCCAACTTGCTAAAATACATGTCCAACAAAATAAATAAATTGTGAAATTGAGGGAGTAGATATCATTAATCATTTTTATTTAGTTTTGAATCATCTTCTCTAGTCCATTCCACTTGATCGACATCTATGCTTAATCCTAATTAAAAGGGTACAATATTATTTATAAATCTACTACCATTGACTTTGATTTAATTAATTGCCTTACTCATACGTGGTAAGAGCAAGTCCAACAGGTTTTCTAAATCTTTTTCTAAACTAGAGAAAAAAAATGTGATGTTTGCTATAAATTTTTCCTCCCAATCCAACAGTTTTGCTATTTTAGAGATTTTAGAGAGAAAATGGAATGTTTTTTCAAAAATTTACTAAAAATAGGAATTCTAATTCAATTCCCATAAATTTCGTTCTCCAAATTTACTCTCTCATTATGCATATATAGAGAATGAAATCTTCTCTCTCATCATTATCTATAATAGAGATTGAGATAGCAAATCTGTTGGAGACAAAAAACTCTAAAAATATAGAAAATCTCTATTATAGAGATCCTGTTGGACTTGCTCTAATGGAGTGAAAAAAGTCAGCCCTTTGTAGCTCGATTTTTTATTGTGTAAAAAGACATGACAATAGACACGCAATTGTGTGTTGAATTTTGATTCATTAATCTTTTGTATTTTTCCCCTCAGTGAGTTTGTAAGTCCCCATCACAAATTAAAAGTTTATTACACCCTACTCCTAGATTACGTTTTCTCTATTTTGATTTTTGAATGACATCACCGATTACACATAGGACGTTGATTAGTCCATTTTATATTTTCTTTAAAATTTTAAAATATATTCTTCATTGCATAAATATTATATTTAGTAATATATGTAATGCATATAATATTTTGGAACACGGCATATTAAAGTAAAGTACAAGTATTGTCGATAATCGATATATAGTACAAATGAAAATGAGCTGAACACATCTCTTGCAATTTATGAAAAAAGTCTGATTATCAGACTAACAACTCGATCATTTTCTTAGTCAATTGATCAATTATAGATATTATCTATACTAATTTTAGTTTATTTCAAAATAATGAAACATGATACTAATTAATTAGTTTTTATTTCGATGGAATATTAGTTAATTATTAATTTACCACGTAATTTTGTTGGAGCAATAAAGGAAGAGAAATCAGTCTAATTATGACGTAATATTAAAGATTTTCCACAGGTTTCTCACGGCCAAGCCTTTTTCTCGGTGGTGAATGGTGATGTGGAAGTTGAGGCCGGCACGTGGAAATAGCCATGATGATGGACTATGATGTGGCGATAGTTGTGGGGCCGCTTTCCACATTGTACAACCTGTCCGGTGATTTTCATGCTTTCTACTCATCATTCTTCCTTCCATTTCCCTCCACATTTTGAAACTAAAAACCAAACCCCGCCCCATATTTTATTTCTCACATATAGTATTTCCAAATATAATAATAATAAGAAGCATGGAATAATTACATGAATAATTGAAGAATGAAACTAGTATCCAAAAACTTATTACTTGGATGAAGCCAAATCAATCCATCTCACCACGATGCTTCTCTAATTTAAGTGGTTAAAAATATTTTACTCAATTTATTATTTTTAAAAGCAAATCATCCATAAAGCACTAAATAAAGTTAATTATTGATCCATAATAACTAAATTAATTTAAGTTTTATCATATCAAAGTTTATCCTAACTAAGTTGTGATAAACTAGGAAAAAATAGATAATTTGAATATAACATACCCTTAGTTGGAGTAACTTTCGAATTAACTAGTTAATAGTGCGAATAAATATGTAACTTATTAGCCAATTTGATTAGATGTAATATTTTGGATTAGTTATCAGAATACCGTTCTCGTAAAATTCTTATTCGATTTCATGAATTTCAAATTAGATTTTACTATACATATAATTGATCATAAAAAATAGAAAAATTATAATTATAACATGATTGTATAACTATTTTGTTTGATGTGTGAGAATAATTTAAAATGACAATTAAAAAAAGAAGATAAAAAAGGGTATGAGGTCCCAATTACCCTCCTTTGCGTGGGGTGGTGGTGGAAGGAAAATGAAAAAGGAGGTTGGGGAGACTTTAAGGCAAACCCATCTGGCCATTTGCAAAGCTTCATAAATCTCATGTGCATTCATTTATTATTTATTTATTTATATTATACATATTGCAATATTTATTTTTCTAATCCATTTGTGAGTGAAATGTAAAGCAAAGTCCCACCTTTTTAAAGCGCCCCCAAACCTATTCCTATGATTCTTGTGGCTCACGACTCCGTTTCCCACTTTTTTCCTTTTTTTAAAAAATAATAATCTTTTACTAATTTATTTCTATTAACTTCTAGTCTTGTCGAGTTGAGAAAAGACCAATTCTTGGGTGAGGTTTATTTCTATTAACTTCTAGTCTTGTCGAGTTGAGAAAAATCAATTCTTGGGTGAGGCAAGAGGCAGGACCAAGTAACCCTTTTTTTTGTGAGATTTGATGAAGTGACACTAATGTTTTGATGAGGTAGCATGTTTGATGAACTGACATCGAAGTTTGATGATGTGGCGTCGAAATTTGATGAGGTGGTATTGAGTTATGACGAGGTGGCAACAATGAATTTTCCTTATTTGGCATTGTCTCATGGGTGAGATATTAAATTGAGTTGAATTAATGAATCTTATGTGTTAGACGAGGGTTGATTTTGGGTTTAATACGTTGATATTAGTTGAGTCGACAAGTTAATGAAATAATTTAAAGAAGTATCACTAATCTGAATTCATTCAATTTAGTAATAAAATAAATATAATATCTTCACTAAAATGAAATATATCAAACTAAAATTAGTCGAATGGAATGGAAGAGTGGATGGCATTGCAAAAAATGTTTACATCAAGAAAAACAAATTTGTTTTGTTCAAGCATAAAACTTGCCTATAATAAAATGTATATAAATATATATTAATAAAAGACTTGATAGGCACCCGACAATTGATAATACCCATTCATATTATCTCCAAAGGCAAACATATTTTCCGTGAAATTCAATTAATACGGTTTCATGCAACTTGTAACATATTGCGTGATTTTGTTCCTTGCCTTAAATAATAAAAGAAATTAATATGGTTGATTTATTCGTTGATTTAATGTGCTACACATGAAAATATGGAAGGTACTAGTAATTTTTCGAAAATATATAAAAGGGTAAAAATAATCATAAGTTGAGTTGGCTTTGATGTGGATTTGATTGGGAGGATCTTTTCCCTTTGAATTGACCTCATCAGTTGAATTAAATATCTTTTAATGTATTGTGAGCAGTACAGTTTCACACTCAATTTTTTTTAAAAAAATTTAAGAGTCGGGTAATAATTCAAATGACCCTAATAAAATCTCAACCCCTTTACCAGCGAGAATCGAACCCAGAACCTCTGGGTTTTACCACTTGAGCTATTATCAATTCCCAAGTTTCACACTCAACTATGTAATAATTGACTGGTTTTAAAACTTAAGTTTAAGAAAATAACAATTCATTAAAAAATAATCTAGAATCTCATATAACGTCGACCTACTATAAGTGTTTGATATATTGTCTGAAAATTTAAATAACAAAATCTTGCTCATGAAAGAAATGTCTCCTTTAACGCGAATATCTCATTTAGGTATCTATTTCAGTATTTCAATACATTTTGGTTCAATATAAAATTGATTCGATACAAGTTTAATTAATTTATTATTTTGCAATGATTATATCATTTCAGTTCAGCAAAAAGTAAACTCATGAAAACATTTATGAAATTGAATCAAAATGAATATAAGTAAAAGTGATAGACTGATAGTAATGAAAATTCCATAATTAAATAAAAATAAATCAAACTAAATTATATTGAGCTAAGATACAATTAAATTTCTTCCCTTGATGATTGATTTACTTGGCAAATTTTAAGATATTGTTCCTTTTATTAGTAATCAAGTCAATCTAGTTATAATTAAAAATGTTAGATCTTTCATATTAGTAGTTCATACTAATATATTTAGTACTTAGTAGTAGGAACGAAGGAAAATATACCATTTCCAAAATTTCTGATTACTTCTACGAAAGAACTAGATTCTATAATTTCTGGCAAAAAAATACACGAAAATTTGAAAATACAGAGAAAATACTGGTATTTGGTAGGGAGATGGTGAGTGAGTGAGTGTGATTGGGATATGTGTACAAAGTAGTAGATGCCCAGCTGGCAAGCTACAGCCTACAGTGCAAAAATCAATTTTTGATTGGCTGGCAAATGTAAGGTCAAAGCCACTGCTTAGCTGGCATGCTTTTTCCCTTGGCATCTGCCATCTCCCTATTTTTAGACTTTTCCCTGTTTCCACATTGCCTATTTCATCCACTTCAAAAAAAACCTATATCAGCTAAAAAATATTAAATTCCCCACTAAAATGTGGAACATAAGTGAAAATGTAATAGCACATGTTAGGCTATTTTCTTATGTTTTGATTGAAATGATTTATTTATCTCCTTTGAATTATATTAAATAAAACTAACGGAGGAACTGAACTATACTAAATTGATCTTTATAAATAATATGTTACTCATATATTTAGATCATTGGATAGCGTAGAACTATACAAAAGTGAATTTAGTGATATTTTATTTCCACTCTTAATAACAGTCGATTATACGTTAGTCCTGAATTTGTGAAAACGTATGCTATTTTATCTGTCAATCTCGTCATACATGGAACATTTTGCTTTGCGAAATTAGTGAAAACCAAAGTAAGTTATACTTTTAAAAGGAATGGTCACGCGTTATATCTGTCATAAATTAGTGAAAATGGATGCAATTTCAACTGTCAGTCTCGTCACCACGAAACTTTTAACACATTTCACTTTCCGAAATTAGAGAAACAAATATATAGCCGTTTATTTTATGTCCTTTGAATTATAATAAAATAAAATAAACTGATGAACTGGACTAAACTTAACTAAACTTAATTGAACTTAATATGAAGTGCATTACTCATATTTATATTTAGAGCATTTGATAGCATAGAAGTCTCGAGGAAATGATATCTTCTCATTTTACAAAAGTGAATTTAGTGATATTTTATTTTCATTCTCATAAATATAACATTGATAACAGTCGACCTTATATTAGTGCTAAATTCGTGAAAACGGATGCACTTTTAGTCTCGTCACCACGAAACTTTTAACACAATTTTGCTTTTCGAAATTAGTGAAAACTAGTGTAATTTATACTTTTAAAAGGAATGATCACCCATTTTATCTGTCACAGATTCGTGAAAACGGACACAACTTTATCTGTCAGTCTCGTCACCACATAACTTTTAACGCATTTCTCTTTACAAAATTCGCGAAAACGGATGTAAATTATATTCTTTAATAGGACCGATCACGCGTTTTGCTTGAAATTTAGATAATAACTGAAGTTTGATATCAAATTTTCTAAAAAGAAATGTAAAATATATTACATCATCTTGACAATCCAACCCATTCTATAAATACATAGAGAAAAATTATCCTAATTGATTTAACTAATTGAGATTGCGCGTGTATTATGTAGGTTCTTCTTCCTTTATTAAAAATTAAGTGTCCAACTTAAACCAAAACATTCCAAATAAAGAAATGATTAATTCCAGAAAATACTCTGTATTGAATACCCGTATTTTCACAATATATGTTTTATACGATTAGTTGTAAAGCTATTTACACACAGTCACACAGTCTTGCAATATACGCCTGCCTTGATATATATTTTCATACATATATATCTCTTCTCCCCTCCTCCTTCTTCTTCCTAGCTTGGATTCAAATAAAATCTCACTTTCTCTCTCTAGAAAAAACCCCCTCTTTCTCTCTCTAGATTGGGGAGGAGAGCGTGAAATGTGCTGCTGCTTCTCATCGCCGATCATAATCTACGACGGAGCCGCCGCGCCGGAATTGCCAGTCGACTAGTCGGAGCAGAAGCCTTGGAGAAATATTTAGAAAGAACCAATAAAATAATAATTAGAGTTGAATAATGGCTGAACGCCACCACTACGCAACCATGGCCGCCGCGCCGCTTTCGCTGTCCTCCGCCGCCGGAGAACGGAAGCACTGGTGGCTGACCAACAGAAAGGTACTGTAATTAGCTGTATTTTATGATTACATTGCCGTTAATTTATTACTGTTTTTCCGGTTGATCGGTAGTCTAATTTTACGGTGTTGTTTTTCGATTGTGATGTGCAGATGGTGGATAAGTATTTGAAGGAGGCGAAGATTCTCCTGGCCAGCGGAGATCAGTCGGAGATCGTGTCCGCGTTGAATCTCGTGGAGGCGGCGCTGGCGATCTCTCCTCGGCTGGAGCTGGCGCTGGAGATGAAGGCGAAGTGTTTGTTGCATCTCCGGCGGTACAAGGACGTGGCGACCATGCTGCAGGACTACATTCCGAGCCTGAAGATGGCGGCGTCGGAGACCGGAGATTCGAATTCGAACTCCTCCGACGCCGGATCCTCCGGCGGGCTGTCGAAGGAGCAGGCCACGCTTCTCTCCGGCGCCGGCGGGGATGAGACGGAGCCGATCTTCAAGTGCTTCTCTGTTTCGGATTTGAAGAAGAAGGTCATGGCCAGTCTCTGTAAAAACTGCCAGAAGGACGGCCAATGGAGGTAATTCAATTCAATTATTCTCTCTTTGAATCATAATTTTAATTGTTGAATCATGAAAGCAGTTTAAATGTTTTCATCTGAAGCTCTGTGAATTTCATTATTAGTTATTAAATGCTTATTAAATTTAACAGAAAAGTAAGAACATTGGTATTGATTGTATCAATCTGCAATGTGTTTAGGTATTTGGTGCTAGGCCAAGCATGTAGCCATCTAGGATTGATGGAGGACGCGATGGTGCTGCTTCAGACCGGAAAACGCCTGGCCTCGGCGGCGTTCCGGCGGGAGAGCATTTGCTGGTCGGAGGACAGCTTCTTCTTCCGAGAGCTCCCTGTCTCCGATCAGCAGCCGCAGACGCCGCCGCTGACGGAAGCGGACAGCATCTGCCGCCTCCTCAGCCACATCAAGCTGCTCATTCGCCGGAAGACCGCCGCCCTCGCTGCTCTGGACGCCGGACTCTACGCCGAAGCCATCCGCCATTTCACCAAGATTCTCGAGGGCCGTCGTGGAGCTCCGCAGGGGTTTCTGGCGGAATGCTATATGCACAGAGCTTCCGCTTATCGCTCCGCCGGGAGAATTGCAGAGGCCATCGCCGATTGCAACCGGACGCTGGCATTGGAACCGTCCTGCATTCAGGCGTTGAACACTAGAGCTGCCTTATACGAAACAATCCGATGTCTCCCGGATTCTCTCCATGATCTTGAGCATCTGAAGCTGCTGTATAACTCTATTTTACGTGACCGGAAACTCCCCGGACCGGCGTGGAAACGGCAGAACGTGCAGTACAGGGAGATTCCGGGGAAGTTATGTTCTCTGGCAGCCAAAATGCAGGAGCTGAAGCAGAGAGTTGCTTCAGGCGATATCGGAAACGTCGATTACTACGCACTGATTGGATTACGAAGAGGATGCTCTAGGCCGGAGCTTGAACGAGCTCATCTGCTGCTCACTCTGAAGCACAAGCCTGATAAATCCTCATGCTTCATTGAGAAATGCGAGTTCGGAGATGAACGCGATGTCGATTCGATTCGTGATAAGGCGAAAATGTCAGCATTGCTGCTCTACAGACTGATCCAGAAGGGCCACACTCATGTGATGAACTCCATTGCAGAGGAAGATGAGGCCGAGAAGCTGAGGAAGAAGGCGGCGCAGCCTTCCCAGCCAATTCAGAAACCGCCACCGCAACCGGTTGCTGCCGCCGCTGCACCGATTGCATCATCATTCGACGGCGATAAGCTAGACCACATTAGGATTGACATCAAGTCAGGAAGTACCAACAATGCAGCTGTGTTCCAAGGAGTCTTCTGCCGAGACCTCTCCGTCGTCGGAAGCCTGCTGTCTCAGGTCGGTTTCAACCGGCCGATTCCGGTGAAGTACGAGGCATTGAGCTGTTGAAGAAATGAAGGAATAATGATGAAGATTGAAGATTCCGATATGATATTCCGGCAGCCGGCGATTATTTTTGTACAAAAGGGAAACGGTTAATGACTGCCGGTGCCGGAAAGGAAAATTTTGTTTACCCCCTACCTACCTACCATCTATTAAATTTCCACCCCTCGCCATTAAAATCCCCATCTTTAGTTTTTACCTACTTCTTTTTACTACCTGTATCTGTACAGAGTTAAATTCAGTACTATTACTATTCAGCTTCTTTCTTGGTGAACTTGTGTCAATTTTATTTACCTCATGCATCTATTGATTACCCTCCCTGATTTGCAGAGTATTATTTACAATAATGGCCCTCTTCCCTGGATGGATAGAGAAGGGCTTGGCTTATTCAATGCTTTTCTATGTGGTGTCTCATCTTATGGTGTCAGTGATCCTTTTAGTCAGATGGGCTTTATCCACTTCTGACATTCCTCACTGTATTTCATTAACTCCTCTGTTTACTATCCTTAATTGAGTATCTCCGGCTCCGGAAACACGACTATCCACTCGATGCACGATTTGTTATTTGCGTATTGAAATGCACAACTTTTCACGCGAGACACGGTTTTCGTATCTAAAGAAACACGAATCTTCACTTGGAAGGGTAGACGGATTCTAGCTACAGAAACACGACTCTTCACGAGAGACACGGTTTTTGGAAGGGCAGGCGGAGGGAGCGCGATTAGTTCACATGGAATTGTTGGTTATTTTTAGCTTTACAGGGATGATGGAGATGGAGATGAGGCTGAATCAGTAGGAAAGGAACCATATTCACATGATCTCACATGGCATGGAATTTAACACTTTATGTAAGCCAACAATTGGCCACTCTGGCATGTGCATTTCTTTCATCTTCTTGTTGAGTTCTACAGAATTGTGCATTGAGGATTGAGGTTAGGTTTGTTGCACGAGTGTGAGTTACTAGTTAGGGTGTCCTAGAACTGGATCCCTTGCCCATATTCTTGATGATGATAAGGGTAAGTGTACCCTTAGCATTAGGGCTGTCATAATTTGTCCGTGGTCACCCAGGATGGGTCTCAATCTCATACCATGATGAGCTGATGTGCACTTAAAACAACACCAATGCTACTGCTATTGGTTAGTCCATTTCAAGGCTTCTTAGTAGGGCACCCTAAATGTGGCATGTTTATTGTTATTACCTCCCTCCATTAACACTGACATCTTAATACCTGAATCGATTCTTACGCTAGTTGAAGTGTTTCGAGATATTTAAAATCAGAAAAAACAGATTCAGTACATGAGAAAGTGTGACAGTTTTAAAATGCACTAAAGAGTGGTATTGTGTGGAGGACAGTGACAAGGGGGATCATGATTATAAGGTCAGTGATGACACTGATGAGGCAGCAAATTAACCTTTAAAACCTGATGAGATTCAGCTTTGTGAATCATTATACTATTTTCTTTTCAATAATGTGGTCAAAAGTTGAGCTTTGTTCTTGAGCTCATGCTACCAAACTAACACTGTAGAGGCTTAATTGAAGGAACAATGCAGTACAGTACTAATCAGACATTAAACAATGGGGATTCTCTGTCTGAATTTCCCAACCAAAGTAAGTAGGCAGTAAAAAAAGTAAAAACTGCATAGAGGTACTGTAAAGTACACACAGTACTAAATGTGTTTGGTGTAGGATGGCCTGACAGACTGGCTTTTCATTGAAGTAAAGTTGACACATCCTCAATCACACCCTTTTTCCATCACCTTTCTTTAATCCTCCCATTTTCACCCAAATAAAGTTTCATTCAAGTAATCTGCAACAGTAACTGTCCTTGGTCAGTCTCATTTTAATGTTATTTTTGACCGAATTGAAGGAGTATAAATAACCAAATGGAAAAACAAGTTGCATGACCTGTTATTTTCAACTGAACTAAATCGAACTGAGCTATACACAGAGCTGAACTGAGATGTAATTTCTTATTTGATCCAAAAGAAAGGGGAAAAAAAGGAGGGCATATTTTGTTGCTTGAGGTATTGTGTTTATATTAACTTAGGAGAGTGAAAAGAGGAAAAACAAGGAAGAAAGGGATTGGGGATAGTAGAATCACGTGGATGCAGATGGCAAAGGAAAGAAAGATTGCTGTCATTTTACAAAGGTTATCTCTGTGGAATCAACAGAGATGATGGCCTCCCCAAAAGTACCTTACATAAGACATTATGGCTTCGACTGCAAAATTATTGCCATTTCTCTAATTAAATACACCAAAGTATCAACACATGCTAGAAATGATATTATTACCACACCCTTTCCAATGGTAAATTCAAACCATACATTCTTTCAATATCTTCAACACACAGTTGAAATCATTCAATATCTTCAGATGGAGTTACTTTTACATATGTTAATGCAGTATTTACGTTTACAAGATGGTTTACACTCCACTTTCTGGTCAAATAGGGCGTAAATAGCAAGGTGAAACCAGGAAATGCTTGGATTAATATACATCCATTGGAAAACATGAACACTAGACCTAATACTACTATACATTGATTTTCTCAAACTAGCATACTTGAATTTGGGTTAATAAAAAAACATGAAAAATAAACCTAATGCTATACATTCATTTTCTCAATAGTAGTGGTGTGCATTCGTGGTGACACCAAGGCAGGGCAGGCAGGCAAGCCTACTAAGCCAAGGTAGGCATAGCTGGATCAGGATTTCATAATTGATCATTTTATGAGTTTCTGGAATTTGAAACAGTCAAAACTCAAAACAAGCCCATTAATATTCCTATAGCACACACTCACACAGCACTGCACTACAATGGTATTGTATAATAAAATATAAATATAAAATATAAATTCAGAAGTCTTTGCCCAAACTTCATAATCCATCCAAAACCAATGGAATAATTGTGTTGACTATTTACTTTCAAGGAATCTGCCGCACAATGTCTCCCAACTGCATTTTCATTTTTTTTTTGTAATAAGCATTTTTGGGAAGATGTCTTAAAAATAGAGCTCATCCATCTTAGATTCCATTAAATCGAATTGAGATTACATTATGAGACAATGAAAAATATTATTGTGTGATATATTTTGCTAGAGTTATGATAACTATAAACATATACGAAAATAGCAGCTTTTCTTAAATAAGTTATATTATCGATTCTAGCATTTTATGATATATCAGAAGTGTGCAGTTTAGTTTGAGTCGCAAAGTGGAGGTCAAATAATTGGTTGATATTTGTAGTTTGAAAATTGGTGGGAAGAGACCACATGGAGGCCTGCAAATGTTGAGTTGGAATCTGATGATTTGAAGTGGGGAAATGGAGGGGGGTGGTGGGGAAGTGGAAAAACATGCTCTATTCACATCTCTCTCACCAATTAATAATATTTAAACTTGTATAATATGAATGATGCAGTTTTGTATGTTTTGGAAACTCTAAAATCTGTCATGCATGCTCAGACAAGCAATGCTTGAATAATGTGGTGGACTTGTTTCTATCCACTTAGAATTCAAGTTTCAACAACACACAAATATATATATATATATATATATATATATATATATATATATATATATAAGTACATGCATTTGCATCATTTCTAGTGGCCTAATGGTGGAACAGCTTATGATAAAGTCAGACATCTCTCATTTTATTGTTTTATCGCATTGGGGGAGCCATTTTAAGTACTACTATCTTATACAGAAAGAAAAGGGTTTTGTCACTCTTTCACATTGTAGCCAATGTATCATTTATCTATGACCTTATTTGTAAATTGTGTTATCATTTCACATTGCAGGGGAAAAAACAATACTAATGTTATCAACAAATTCGAACTAAACTCGCACAAATACAATTTCTAGTATTAGTGGCGGGGTTAAAACCGAATTTCAGGATAGGCTAAGTAATACTATGCAAGCGGCGGAAGCCTTAATTACTACTCATATATGAACCATGTGAATTAAAAATTGTTCAGAGACTTGGTGAGATTAATTCTGAGTAGGCTAGAACCAACCCCTGCACCACATTGGCTCCGCCCTGCTTAGAATACACACCACAAGCACTTGGTTTCAAGCTCCTGTTAATCACACGATAAAATCATTTCACACACTAAGAAGATAGCAAATTCTATTCAAGACCATTGAACTTAGACCTCCAAGTTCGATTAGACTTCAAAATAAAGCAATTTATTCTTCATTCACTCAATCGAGGCAGGATGTGAGAACATTTAAAATGAGAATTTCAGATTTTAGTAAGTAAAGTTTACTCCAAATCAAATCTCAGGAATCAAACTACACAATGTCAAGTTCCTTTCCTCGAACTGAAATCTCTTGGCCTTGATTTAAAAAGTCCAACTTTAGTTTTTTTTCTTCAAATGGAGACTAGTGGGAAGAATGGGATATCATTGAAAATTGTTGGAATTTTGAGAGGAATTGGAAAGTACATGCACATGATGTTTAGGTTAGTATTAGAATATGATTATAGGACAGGTTGAGTACGTTACAGATGAATTTCAAGTTTGAATTCTCGAAATTTCTTCGTACTTCTAATATTGTCAGAAATGAAATTTTACTCATTCATAAATTTGAGCTATCCATTTGATAATAAATGGAGCATTGGATCTCATGATCAAAAGAAGTACGAAAAAACTTAAGCAGAATAGGCATAAGGAAACTGCAAATATGATACAATTTTAAGATGTTTGAATGTTGGGAACATAAGAAGGAGTGGGGAGATGATGGCCAGATAGATATCATGATGTCAGTTTGGGCATCATTCAAAGGTAACAAGAGCATCCAACCATGTGCTATGTAAATCATCAAATCATGTGAAATGTGCGATCTGCTGAGCTAACTGCCCATCACATTCTATTAACACACATTAACAATAACATGATCCTTAATTTTGTCAAACTGTAAACAAATCCTAAACAGTTACACACTCAAAGTGCTCACTTCAGCCCTAGATCTCAGCCAATAATGGCCCTGTGGATTGTGTGCAGTAGGTGAGATATTGTGATGTCATCTTAATTCTTAATTAAACACTACTAACTTGGAACTACCTAGTATTTTATTTATTCGTCCTATGAATTAACCATATAAAACAGTGGTCCAAATTCTAGTAAACAGTATCATATGATTCATATTCTATCCAGTTGCAATGCTGTGTCATTACAAGGATTTCAAGATATGTGTATGATCTTCCACTCTTTCAATTATTCAGTGTGCACAATCAAAGCATATCGAATCATATGATAGATAAAATCAGAAGAATCACAAGTAAGATTTGGAGTAATTCAGACAGACTAGACAGTAAATTAACAAAACTCAGAAGCCAAACCAAAACTACACAGCCTCACAAATCAAAGAATCATCCTAGTAGGATATGGAAGAAACAATGTAAAATTTTACTGGGCCTCAATTGCATCCAAGGTCATATACTATTGGCTTACACTCCTTCATCAAATATGCAGCCCATTTTAAGTTTATACTCATGCAGTGATACTACACATGATACGACACATTCTTACTTCATGTAAGAGTTTTGTTCACCATATTACTCATAAAAACAGATTTAATGTTTTACCTACAAATCAAGGATGAAAAAAGACATTAAATGTTACTTACAAGTTACAAATCCTTGAGCTGCTCCACCTCAAATATCCCGTTCTCCGTGGGCTAGAATTGTAAAAGAGGTATTGTTCAAGACAAATATTGGTGAAAATTCACTTAGTAGCTCAACAAGTTGTTGTTTATTGCTTCAAGCCTTCAAGTGTTTCAGAAGATAAATAAAGGAATGCATGCATATGAACTGAAATAAGCTAAGCTAACAGTGTTACTTAGGTTTAGGCCTAGACTTGGATACTGTTTTCTTAGACTTATTTCCTGTTTCCCTGCTGCACTTCTCACAATACCAATCCCCTTCCGGAACCATTTCAAGTGGAGGATCTAAACAGCCGATGTGAGCACCAATACCACAACCACGAGAACCACTTTCATCACCACAGATCAGCATTTCGTCCCCATTGTCACCAGAACCACACAAATGACACTTCACATCACTGTCATCGCTTCCCTGAGGAGTTGAAATCTCCATAGCCTCTTCCTGACGGTTGACAAGGTTACTAACTGACCTTGCAGCCCAAGAGTGCGTGTTGTATTGCACGTGCTTATCGAGAGGAAAACCTGGTTTACACACATACTCTACCAAGTAATCAGCCACAACACAGGGAATCTCGTGCCTTAAGAACTCTTGAACCCAAATATCAACCCGTGGCATCCCAGGACTGACAATGGCAAAGTCCACCTCTCCTGACTTGAGGAAACGAGTGTAAGGAGGTGAAGTTGCCAATATTGCACCATCTCCTGCCTTCACAACACGCTTCATTGTATCCTGATTGAACGCAGCAAAGGCAATGCAAGATGCTTAAATTACATATTATGGAAAAATTTGGGAACAAATGCCAACAAGTTTTAACTACAAGGAAATAAACTTGTTCAATAACAAGATAAGGAAGTTAGCATACCAGTGGAGGGGCAATGCATTCTCCATAAATAATTATACGCATTCCATGAAATGCACCATGTCCGGTTCTCTCCCTCAAGAGACGCCACTTCCTTGGGGCTTCCAAGTTTATTGCGCCATCCTCATTAAGCCCCTTCTTGTACCATTCATGGGGCTCCTCAGCCACCAACCTTCCAGCCTCACTACTAGCAGCTAAATAATCAGGCTTCAGAATCCAACTGCAGAAACCAAAATAAAGTCAGTCTAATCATCATAACTCAATAGTTGTGATCATACAATAATTGGAAACATAACAAGCTATACAAGTTAACTAAAAAATTGCTCATAGACTTGAGAGCATACCTTCCAGATGCTGCAGCAGCAAAAAACTTTTCTGTTCGGCGGATTGGATCCGGAACAACAAAATGAGTTGCCTGATAGTTCCATTGATGAGAATCTCTGCACACCCTTCCTCTCAGACGAGTAATCGCCTGCCTGAACTCCTTCCTCTGTAACTTATGCCCGCTTACTATATACCATGCAGGACCTATTTTCTGTTTAGGAATCCCTGACACAGTCTCTGCACCTGAGCATGAAACATCTTTCTCCTGGGATTTTACATTCGTGGTGAGTTTTCCAGTTTTCTGCTTTTTATGCTTCACATTGAGGTTTCCAGTATCAACAGGCCTATTCTCCTTGTCCATTTCCATCAAGTTCTTCAAATTGTCCCCCTCTGCCACAGTTTGAAAACCATTTGCCTTCTTTCCTTTAGCTTTGGCTGTAGTCAGTACTTTTTTAACCACCTTTTTCTGGCCACCTTTAGTAGCACTCTCCTTTTTAGCCTCTCCAGGCAAGTTCATTTCAGTTTCGACTTCACTTAAAGAACGTTTCCCGCCACTGATTTTTTCCACTTCATTATTCTTCATGACTGTTGACTCACCTGATTCCATCACCTTGGAAGGAGTTCCAGCTTCACATAAGTTCTCCTCGGCAGAAATCAATACATCTCCCTTTACCTTCTGCACCCTTTCTTTGTCTGCAGTCTTTCTACTTTTTGGCCCCCTCTTTTGGCCACCTTTACCAGAGCCAACTGATTTCTCCCCTCCTGGTGAGTATTTTTCAGTCTCAGAATCCTTTACGCCACTGTCTACTTCAGTGTTCTTTGAGACTATCAATTCACCTAGTTCCATTTCCTTGGAAGGAGTTCCAGCTTCACTAATCAAGTTCTCAGTGGCAGAAACAAACAAATCATCCTCTCTAACTAGAACATGGCCACCAGTCTGTTCATTTTCCATACCCACTTCACATCCTGTTACTGTATCCACTGGATGTAGCACATCAACATCATCCGAGAAACTTTTATTGACAACAGCCTCGAATTTATGGTCAGCCTGATTCTCTGTGGGTTCAGTTTCTTTGGTATCTGCATCAGAAGTTGGAGAAATGGCCTTCTTGCTTCCAGAGTCAACCCTTGCAAGGTCCTCAGCCTTCCTGCTCTGCTTAGAACCAGCTGGAGGACTCTGAGAAGATGCACCTTCATTCATATTTGTGGACTCTTTCTGATTTGCACCTTTCTTCTTAACAATGCTTGGTCCAGATCCCAAACTTCTTTTACCTGGCTTAGGGCCCTGAGTTTTCTTAGCCACTGTCTTTCTTCTAGGTGCTTTTGGCCGAGAGCTGCCGTCAACTGCTGGAGCATCTAAATCAGCTGCTGTTTCCAAATTCACTGTACTTCTAACATTGGTTCCAGGGGTTACTTTACCTTCAGGTGGCTTGGAAGAATCACCGAGTACACTCTCAGGTCTATCAGTACCAACGTCAGCAGCTTCTGTATTATGACCTGAGGTGCTTTTTCTTTTCCTTCCTGAAGATTTTGGACTTGCTTTCCTGCTGCAACTAGGCTCCGGAGTGACATTGTTGGAAAGGTTCACCAGGGTATCTTTCTGAGGACTCAAATGTGCATCAGCTTCCATAGAAATCTTCACAGGAGAATGACTCACCAAACCATGCAGCTCATTCGTAACACATTCTGGTGCAGATTGTTTAGCCTTGTCTTTATTTCCTGCACATTCTAAGGTGGCATCCAAGGTATGATCTGTTCTCTGTAGTTTTGAGTTCTCTGAGGAAATGCCTGAATTTCTCTTTTCTGGCAAACTACCAAACTGCCAATCTTCAGGATCAAATAAATTTTCCGGCAAAGGACTTTTCAAGTTGGCGGACATATCCTTGGCAATGTGGTTGCCTGCGAACTCTAGAGGAAGTGTGGCTTTCCCTCGGGTTTTGGAATTATTTAGAGCAGTGCGGTTGGACGGACTTAACTTAGTTAATTTCTTACTACCAGTGGAAACTGAAGCTGAGTCACTTCTAACCATAGCTGGAGATGGGGTTTTGTCCATTGACTGTAACCAGGTAATACTATGGGTGTTTTCACTCCCAGAAGCAGGTGCCACATTAAGACTCGGAGTTCCTTTTTCAGATGAAACCTCATCAGGTTTTGTTGCCAAATCCTTAGTTGACAGTGGATGTGATACAGAAGCAATCTCTCTAAGCGGTTGTCGCTTCATTCCAGAACTTGGAGCCTCTTCTTCCGAATCCTCTGCTAGTGCTTCCATCATCTCCATTTCATATGAACTACACAGTAGACAAGCATGATTGAAATTTGAAGCTTCAGAAGTTAGAAATATAAATTTGCAATGCAAACAAGAGTATGGAACTATTAGAAATGATCATCAAATTGGCTCTGACCTCTTTTCATAGCCGGATTCTGGAAGAATGCTCCACTGTTTTAAACTGTACAGGAAGAGGGGGGAAAGTTTGGATTTAGCAGTTATAAACTCAAGAAGGGAAAAATCAACAGCTATAAATGATATTGAAAGCTTTAGTTAAATGATAGGATTTACCAATCCTCTAGCCACTTATGGTTGACAAGTTTTACTGTCCTATGCTTCTTTGCAAGATCATATTTGTCGCCTGTCAAGACCACCATATTGAAATGTAAACTGAAACTCTAAGGTATAAACATAGTAACCAAAGACACAAACAAGAGCAAATGATAGATCGTGCACTTCTTTACTTGACAAAATGCTTTGAAAATTGATCAAGTAAATTTTCTTATTGTATAACAAATGCATGCCATTATACAAAAGTAAATTATACAACTGCATCCAAACTCAACCAACCTTGGTGTTTGTAGCATATAAGATGAGTAACCTCCATTACATTCAAAGCCTTAGAAAGAGTTGCACCCATATCACTGATCATCGTCTGTTGAACAGATAGTTATCAAAGTTCATTCTCAGCCAGTATAACTCCGGAAAAAACTTAAAAATTTATCTCAAACAAAAGGATGCAATACCATGACGTCATCTCGATGTGGGACTTTGTATCCAGTCAAGCTGATGATCAAATCTTGGGCACCGGGAATCCCCTTCAAGTCCCTTACAGGTCGATATACGATCTGCAAAACGGAAGACCTCAAATTTGAGTAGCTATAAATAGAAGGACAGTGTTGCAACAAACTACACAGTTTCATTCATTCAGTAGGTGTAATGTATGTAATGTTGAAATCAAACAATGCAAGGTTTCTCAACTAAGAATAGTAATTTCCCAGCCCAAACAAATAAAAAATATGTGACAGAAACAATGACAAGCACGCAATTCCTTCACACAAATGGCAAATTTAAAAACTTCCACATCAGGCAGATATGCAAGATGAAGGACATAAAACAGTGCCTGCCATACAGCACAATCAACTATTGCAAAGCACTGAAAGCAGGATACATAGAATCCTCATAAACATAATAGCAAATTAAATCAGCCAACAGCAAAGAAGAGGTTAAAAACCAACCAATGAATGGTCAACAAGATCCCCGATTTCTAAGCAGTGGTTGACCCACAAAGAGGTGACCACCACCTTCCCATCTCTTCGAGCAGCAACGCAGACAGGATGATCCTGCATATTCATGAAGCAAAAAATCACAAATCTATGACTCCGTGAATGGATTATACAGTCAATTAATCCAAATAAGGGAAAAGAGGAAACTCACGTAAACAACTCTATCGACAACCACGTGAGTGCAGCGGCTTCCGTACCGGCCAACATCTACGCCGCCGCCGCCAATTAATTTCGACCGAACCTGCAAAAAAAACCGCAAAAACAAAATCAAATAATGAAATCGTCAATCCATCACTTCAGAAAGCGGAAAAATTAGGAATTTGGGCATACCGATTGAATTGAATCCAAATCGGGACCTAAGAGGACGAAATGGACTCCGGCGAAGGCTCTCGGCGGATCCTCGTAAAGCGCCGCCGCCATTATCTAGGTTAACTTTCTCCGGTCGATTGAAGAGAGTGAGATTCAGCGCCGCCGAATTGTTGTAGTCTTGTAGATGATTGATAGTATGCTGTAGATGACGAGAGATGAAGGAATTTATTGGGTGGGGCTGAAAATAGTGAGGTGAGCTTTTTGAGGAGAAGCTTACCGGGGAAGATTATTTGATTTTTGGGGAAAATGTTTTGGCGGGAGAATGAAATTTTTATTGGCTCGTGGACTTATCCAAATTGAATTTGTCGAAAACAATAATTGGGCGCCTTGTAAATTTATTCTACATTGTTGTGTAAATTATTTTTAAGAAACTCAGTTTTTTTTTAAATGGTAAATTTTCATAATTCTTAATGAAGTGTATTAAGACGGATTTTTTCCATATTATAATCTTAGATAAAAAATTGGAAGTAAAGAGGGTCCAAAGTCAAAACAACCAGTTTGGGGTATTTAAATATTCATCATGGAAATGGTTGGTGGAAACTAAATATTACATTAAAAAAACAATGATATCTAAGCGATTCAATTTATTGAATATATGATTTAGCTTATTTTTTATTGATACGAGTCATTTTGAGAATGAGATAAATATAACTAGTACAAGTGAATTAGTTAATCCAAATATGATTATCCTCATATAAGTGCCTAAACTAGATTAACAATTCATTTATAATTAAAATAAAGTTTAATAAATCGCAAATAAGTCAAAATGAACCAAGCTTAATAATTCGCCAGCTCCAAACTATAAAAAAAGTTAAACAATTTGAAAGGAATTTTGATTTAAATTGCATTGAACATTATTAAAATCAAGAAATCCGAGTTGAACTATAGTAAAGTTAGACCGGAAAAAATATAGCCTCCCTTAACTTACAATCATATGCACATATCGAAAAGAAAAGTGTTGATAAATGATAATACAACTGTGTTGAGTTGAAACTCCAAGCTGAATCACATCTTCCTGTTCTACGGCATCATCTCTTCCATCTCTGCTAGAGCTTTCATCATTTCCATTTCACATGCACTAAAATATACAAACATGATTGAAATTTTAATCTCCAAAAGCTAGAAATAGAAATATGTAATGCAAATTACGAAGTACATCAGATCCGCTCTGACCTCTTATCGTAGTCAGCTTCTGGAAGAATGGTCCATTGTCTTAAACTGTCCCATGAGAAGGGGAAAAGTTCAGCTAGGGAAACTCGAGAAACAGAAAATGCAAAGAATGAAATCTAAAGCTTTGATTGAATGAGTTTAGGATGTACCAATCCTCTAGCCATTGGTGGTTGACAAGCTTTATCGTCCACATCTTTGCAACATCGTACTTACAGCCTGTCAAGACCGCCATACTAAACATAAGCAACCGAAGATGCAAACAAGATCATGAAAGATTAGACAGTTCTTTACTCAAAACTTTAGAGTAAATTCTAGTTTTATAATCAATGCATAGAAGTAAACAATACAAGTGCAAGATATGACCAACCTTCAAATTTGTAGCATACGAGATGAGTCACCTCAGCTGCAAACAATGGCTTGGAAAGTTTAGCACCCATCAAACGAATCATCATCTGTTAAAGAGCATTCTCAGTTAGTAACAATGTATCCCAAACTAGAGGATGCAAAGTGGATACCATTATGTCATCTCGTTGTGGGAATTTGTATCCGGTCAAGCAGATAACCAAATCCTTGGCACCAGGAATCCCATTTAAGTCCCTTAAAGGTCGATATATGATCTGAACAAAGCAAGATCACAAATTTCAGTGACTATAAACAGAAGGGAGCTTGCTGCAAGAAACGACACAAATAGAAAATGAATCATCCAATTATCGATGACTATAATAAACAGAAGGGAGCTTGCTGCAAGAAACAATACAAATAGAAAATGAATCATCCAATTATCGATGACTATAATAAACAGAAGGGAGCTTGCTGCAAGAAACGATACAAATAGAAAATGAATCATCCAATTATCGATGACTATAAACAGAAGGGAGCTGCAAGAAACGATACAAATATCACCACAGAACAAACAACCATAGCGAATCAGGAAACTTATCACCACAAACAAATAGAAAATGAATCATCCAACTGCATATCGATGCAGGAGAAAAGCTAACCGGGGTAGTGTCAAGAGGACACCCAACATCAAAACTATGGTCAACCCACAGAGAGGTGACTACAGGCTTGCCGTCTCCTCGAGCAGCGTAACAGACAGGATGATCCTGCACATCCATGAACCAAAGATGTAACTTTGTTTTATGGCCCCAATTCTTTTTAACTCCAATTAAATTCACTTCAGTTCAATAAATTTGGATTAAACGAAATTTAGCTTGATTAAATCTTAACTCACATAAACAACTTTGTCGACAACCAAGTGAGTGCAGCGGCTGTCGTACTCGCCGACGTCCACGCCGCCGCCGCTAATTAATTTCGATCGGACCTACAAAAAAATCAGTTAATCATTTATTTTTTGCTTCTCTCAAGGAAGAGGATAATTTAGGGGTTGAGAAATACCTTCTCAAGTGAAGCGAGATCGGGACCTAGAAGAGCGAAATGGACTCCGGCGAAGATTCTGGGAGGGTCCTCGTTAAGCGGCACCGCCATTTTCCGACGATTGAAGGCCGTGAAATCTAGAATACAAACAGAAGGGTTCCCGAGAAGATAGTGAGAGGGAGCAAATGATGGAGACGTGACAATTGGGGAGAAACTTGCTGGGGAAGCTGAAGTATAAAATTATTTGATTTTGGGGGAATTGTTTTGGCGGGAAAAAAACTGTGTTGTGCTTTGGGTCGAAAACTTATCAGAACTGAATTGAACTGAACTAAAATGAACTGAAAATTAATATATTGAAGAAAAAAAATCGACATAACTAAATTAGCATGAATTTCATAAAATTGCATTTTTACTAAACTGATCTACAGAAAAGCTCTGAAAAACATGGTCATAATAATAAAGTATTAATATTAAAGTATTAATAAATCAAATATTAAGATAAATTTAGTGACATCGGATTAATTATTTTGGTTATGAAACTCATCGAATATAGTCAAAGTTTAGTATTTTTATTGAAAAAATAAATCTGAAAGTGTACATATTTGGTTGGCAAGCTATAGTAACACAATTACACAAAAAGTAATTTCATACTCTCTCGTCCCAACCAAAACTTCTCTCGTCCCAACCAAAACTTCTTAGTGGACTTCGGATCGGATTTTAAGAAAAATGTATTTTATATCTTATAAGTGGAGTATTAAGGGGTATAAATGAAATATCTTATGTTTATGTTTAGGTATATTTGTGTTTTTGTAGTTATTTTTTTGTCAAATGAAGAAAGAATGAAAGTAAGAAGTTTTGGTTGGAACAGACCAAAAAGAAAAGTAAGAAGTTTTGGTTGGGACGGAGGAAGTAGTATGTATATAAAAAATATTTGCTCCAAATACGGGGGGGCAAGTAAAAAAAATATTGATAATTATTTACTCTATAATCAAATCACAGCAAAACAGACAAGTATAGTCCACTATGCTGACAACAAAAAAAAATTGAAAATCAACTACAGTATAGATTACAACAAGGTTCCATAATCTGAGCCAAATTCTGCCCTCATCGATCCCAGCCAGAAGGCCTCCGCCTTTCTCTTCTATCCCTCGAGCTGCAACAACGAACAAAGTCAGAGGAATCAGTACCATAACTATGAATAAAACAATCTTTTAAAAAAAACAGAGGAGGCATTTACCCTCCTGGCTTTCTTTCTACAGCATCATCTCTGGCGTTTCCAGTAGACGTGGTCCCACCAGAACTCGCAGGAGGATTAGCATAAGTAACAACCGGAGTATTGCCACGGTTTCCGCCAATAACCCCACCGGAGACAAAACCTTGCAAGACTGGCCTTGTGTTTCCGTGCATGCTCGAACTGCTCATGGCACCAGGATTCTGGGGAGCTGATGATGATGCAGAAACGAAGCTGCTCTTGAATTGTGACATCATCCCTTTTTTCAAGGAATTAACTGCCGCAGAGCGGCTTGGAACTGCGTTTGAGGGTCCCGTGTTATTTGATCCGCCGCTGTATCCTATACCTAAGCCGAAATCCACACCACGGACACCTCTCCCGCTAGCTCCCCTTCCTTTGGCCCTCTTGCCGCCTGCAAAAAAAAAACAGCCAATTCACATTCAGAAAAGGAGTCCAATATATCTCCTATAACCAAAACCACCAATTTTACGATGAAGTTACAATTAACAACAAAGTGAAAATGCATACCTCCTCCTTTTCTGGCATCACTTTTGGATCTGAATCTCCCGTCCTGGTGATTTAAAAAAATGAATGACATAAATTTCAAGTCTTGAAATAAACTTCAATTTAATTAAATAAAAAATTGCAAGCATAAACCGCATTTAAATATTTCAGCCAGAATTCTACTATCAAAACTTTTCATGACTAAATTACACTGTACATATGATTGTTGAAAGCTGAATATAGTCAGAAAATGCCTACGATCGATCGGTTCATTGATTACATATTACAAAAACACGTTCATCATAACCAGATAATACAGGTGAATGGTCAGGTCAGGCTATTAAAAGTGTGACAAAATATTAGTAAAAAAAGACATTCCATTTCATCGAAAACTAGTGTTACCCATAGAGCAGTAAGTGTTGAAAATATTGGCCAGGAAAGTGAGGAAAATTTAAGTCAACAATTTATTAGTCTCGATATACTGTGAAGTTAATTGAACCATCTCTTAAGATAATACCAAAAAGTTGGTGAAGACAATGTGTAAAAGCATTATAGATATTGTTAGTCCAAAAACCCAGGCAATCATTAAGTGAAGTAATAAGAACTGAAAATTTTAAGTACCTTCATAGCAAGGTCCATTAGTTCGGCAGAAACATTCTGACCAGCAGCAATTAAACTGTTGACTAGTTCTCCAGCAAACCGTGCCTCCTTTTGAGTGATTAGAGTATATGCAGTACCATCCTTGTCGCCAGCACGTCCAGTTCTTCCTATTCTGTGCACATGCATATCCATGTCCTTCGCTATGTCAAAGTTTATCACCGACTTTATTGACTTGATGTCAAGACCTCGAGCTGCAACATCAGTTGCAATCAGAACATGATAAGTTCCATTTTTAAATTTTTGCAGCACTTCGATACGAGAAGACTGGTCTTTGTCACCATGAAGAGCTGCAACTTTAAAACCCTTCATAGCCAACTGCGACTCAAGCTCATCAACTGCTGCCTTTTTAGAAGCAAACACTAAAACATCACCATTATCAATCAATGGAGGAAGATTTTCAAGAAGCCAGGGCAACTTCTGAGCATCTGACACAAGAACCTGGACAGTCTGAGTAATATCCTCATTTGCCATACCAACCTCCCCAACAGTTACTCGGATAGGCTCTGTCAATATCTCCCTTGCAAGCTTTTCAACTCTCCGGGGCATAGTCGCTGAAAAAAGTAAAGTTTGCCGATCAGGCCTGATTTGACCAACAATGGATCTAATCTGTGGCTCAAACCCCAGGTCAAACATTCGATCAGCTTCATCAAGGACCAAATATGTAGACCGTAACATTGTCAGAGCCTTCATCTTCAGCATATCTATCAATCTTCCAGGAGTAGCAACAACAATTTCACACCCAGCCTTTAGTTCCTTGAACTGATCAAGCTTGGACATTCCACCGTACACAGCAGAGACACGGATACCGTGCGATTTGGCAAACTTCTTTGCCTCCACATAAATCTGATGTGCCAATTCCCTAGTTGGTGCACAGATTACTCCAATGGGACCTTCTTCTTTAGCAAGTTCGGGTTGATCCATAATATGAGTAATCATAGGAAGAACAAAAGCTGCAGTCTTTCCAGAGCCAGTTTTCGCAATACCAATAACATCTCTCCCGGAAAGAACAATAGGCAAAGCTTGGCACTGTATTGGCGTTGGTTTCTCATATCCTTGCTTTCCAATAGCTTTCATAAGCTCTGTAAAAAACCCACAATCTTCAAACAGCTTAAGAGGCCTTGGAACTTCAAAACCAGAAACCCGAATTGCCACACTCTTCCGGTAATCAGCAACTTCCAATTCAGTCATACCTACACAAACACATAAAAATGTTTGAATCAAATTAGCTTTCTATGCCTCTGGTTTTAAATTTTACTGTTCATATTTCATAGTAGCTAGCAGCAACTTATAGCAACACATTTACAATTTCGAAAAAGTTATATAAGCACTTGTATTGATACAAGAAGAATGAAGGATAGTACCTGAAATAGAAGGCTTTTCCTCGTAGAAATCCTTGTTGAAAGGCTCGTACTCAATTGAACTGTGATCGAGAGCTGCAATAGGCTCAATCTTCTTCTTATCAAGAACAACTGGATTGTCATCGGAATCGTAATCGAGAAGCCCAGCATCCACCGCCTTTGCAGCAGCATAAACCTCCTCATCGGAATTGTAACCGGCGTGAAGAGCATCAGCAGCCAATTGCAGCCCAATATCCCTCTTCTTCGCTTTCAGAAAACTCTCCATTGGATCCTCCTCTTCATCTTCCTCCTTATACTTATCCAGCTTCTTACTGCCGCCATCCTTCCCCTTGGGAGCCGGCGGCGCTTTCACCTCCTCGTGAATCCCCGCCATAAACGCGTCCAGGGGATCGATCTCGTCGTCGTCCGCCGCGGGGGCGGCGGGGGCGTCGCTGTTGTTGTTGACATCTTCCTCGCCGCTGGCGGCATCGTCGTACTCGATGTTTTCTATGTCAGTGTCTTCGTAATTGTCGTGGGCAGCGCTGCCGCGGGAGGACGGAGGGACGTAGAGTCTCTGCGGAGCCTTCGACTGCTCGAAGTTGTACGTCGGCTGACGATTGATGCCGAATCCTTCGAAGCCGAACTTCCTCTTCGACATCTCTGAGGCTCGATTAGCGCTATTTCGAGATTGCGCGGTGGCGGATAAACCCTAAGCTCGGTTTGGGGGTGGGGGTGGGGGTGGTGGCGGGTGTTGACCAACGTATGAATTGCGCGCGTTGGGACTGTGTTTTGTTAATTAATTATAGTTTGAGCCTTCAACTTCGAGCTAATATTTAATTTTGGAGATAATCACAATCTATTTAGGTTTGATTGGTTAAATTATTATTTTTCATTCAATAGTTTTTTTGGAAGATTGTTATTGAACAAATTTTCGTTCTTTTATCTTGCCAAAGGATTAACACTCATTTTTATATTGTAATACCAAAAAAATAAAGAATAAGTCTTGGAATAGACGGTCTATATTCTGTAGAATATAGTCCGAGGTTTAAACTATAATAAGATCCAGGCGCGGGGTTATTTTGCAATATCAAACAATTCATTCCCACACGCGCGTCGCATTTGATTGGGGTATAAAATCAATGATTTTTTCCTCTTTTTAGTTTATCGAGCTCTTTCCCAAATTTCTTCTTCTCACGTTTCTGCAAACCCAATTTTTCAAATCTTCGATTTTTTTTGCTCCGTTTTCGATCCCGCGATTCAGAGACATCAACCGGTGATGTGGTATGCTTCTTCATCCCAACGAGTTCGTCGGTTTTCGGTGTTCATCTCGACATAGTAATTAATCTGTTTCGGGCGGTTGCAGTCGCGCGGCGATCGGCTCTGCATCTTCTAATCGGCGGCGATTGCGCGGAGGTCTCTTCGACGGCGCCGGATTGATTCCGCACAATGACGGTAACTGCGCGGTGGTCGATTGAACGTCTCTGGTCATATCGTTTCAATCCGTCGTTTGGAAGTCGTTGTGAGTCGCGGTGGTGGACTGGATCCATCATCTACATGTTTTATCATAAAACATGTATGTTCTATCTCATTTCATGTTATATCTTAAAGTTTGCAGGCTCTACCATAAAACTTGCATGTTCTATCTCTCTACAGGTTGTATGATAAAACATGTATGTTCTATCTCCCTTCATGTTATAGCTTAAAGCATGCAAGTTCTATCATAAAACATGCACGTTCTATCTCCTTGCATATTATATCTTTAAGTTGTCGTTTGTATCATAAAACATGCATGTTCTATCTCATTTCATGTTATATCTTAAAGTCTGCAGGCTCTACCATAAAACATGCAAGTTCTATCTCTCTACAGGTTGTATGATAAAACCTGCATGTTCTATCTCCTTCATGTTACAGCTTAAAGCATGCAGGTTCTATCATAAAACAGGCACGTTCTCTCCTTCATGTTATAGCTTAAAGCATGCAGGTTCTATCATAAAACATGCACGTTCTATCTCCTTGCATATTATATCTTTAAGTTGCCGTTTGTATCATAAAACATGCATATTTTATCATAAAACCTACACATTGTATCATAAATCCTGCAGCTTTTATGATAAAACATACATGTTTTATCTCTATTTATGTTATATCTTAAAGCATGCATGTTCTATCTCCCTGCATGTTATATGTTAAAGTTTGCATGTTCTATCATAAAACCTACATCTTCTATCTCCTTGCATATTATATCTTAAAACTGTCATTTCTATCATAAAACATACATCTTCTATCATAAATCTTGCAACTTTTATGATAAAATATACATGTTCTATCTCCTTTCATGTTATATCTTAAAACATACATGTTTTATCTCCCTTCTTGTTATATGTTAAAGTCTGCATGTTCTATGATAAATCACGCATGTTTTATTTACATAATCATACGTGTTTTGTTTGCCAGGACTGCCTTTCAAATGCAGGAGACAAGAATATGGGCGGGCCCACTCTATTTAAAAGGCGCGTCAGGTTTTGCATGCGCACATGAATTATGCAATTTTTAGAAATTGCAAACTAAGGACCTTCTTGTTTTAATGTTTATGAATAAGGTCTTGGTCTATATTCTGTCAGAATATAGACGGTCTACTCAGAGACTAACTCAAAAATAAAACCATCAATTTAAAATAAGTTTGCCAATATGACTTTTATATTTATGTTCTACATGTAAAGTATTATCAACAAGTGAAATTTTAAAGTAATTTTCATATAGTACATGCTTCACCCATGTAACTTTTCATGATAGTTATAAAACTTTATCAAGAACCTTGTGGATTACGCAAACATTAGTTGTTTATTCACAAAATGATATCTAAGTGTGTCAGCATGTTTATTTATCAACATTTGATGAAGTAAACAGTGATTGTCGATTCTTTCAACCATTGAATATTGCTGATTCATACAAACATTTAGGAGTGTGTTTGGTTGATATATGTAACTCGTAATATTGAAGGAATTCGCGGTTAAAAATTGACCAAAAAACTTTCACCCCATATCTTTGAAAACATTATTGTTCAATTGAGCAAATGATAAGGATGGTAAAAATTCACAAATAACTTAATACGTTAAAGTTACACGAACTATATCACTATCCTATGTGCCATCTAAAGGCCGCGTTTTGCTCCCTAAATAATACACTTATACTAACTTTCATCATCTTAGCAACGTTTACACTCTTTGCACTGTTATTATTGAAGCAATTAAGATAATGCATGTTGAACATCAATTACTATTTATTTTACACGCTAGTATATTTTTAACAAAAAAACATTGGTAAATTTCCACAAAATATATCACAAAATGGATTACAAAGTAGTTCAAAAAAGTTGCATAGTTAACACTCTTACATGCACCATACATGATACTTTGAAGAAATTTTGTTTACTAAACACACTTAAAAGTATTAAAGAATGGACGGCACAATATCATAATGACATGATGATTGAAAATTAGTTAATATTGTTGAACCTTTAGTATGCTCTTATACAATCAAAATTGCAAAAAATGCTACATAATTCATGACTCAACTAGAATTCATCTATTAACTTATAAGTAAAACATAAAAATCACACATCAAAATGAGTTTTGAAAAAATACGACTCAAATATTACTATGGCGGATTGGCGGGGAGAAAATAATTCGCTCAAAAAAAAAAAAGCGGTAAAGCAAAAAAAAAAAACAAAAAGAATAAACTCCAAACGAAAAGCCACTAATGTGCACGTAAAACTGAAATTCCACTAACATGCGCGGTGTTGCAGCCGCGTTATGAAGAAATCGAAGAGGAAGGAAAGTGAAAAAATAAATGTAGAGAGAAAGGAATGGAGGCGGTGGGGTGACTGGTGAGTCAACTCGGAAGCGAGTGGGTGAGTCGGGCGAAGGGCCGAATCCAAGAGACGAGGGAGCGGGTTGTGGGGTTTCCTCGCTGAATCAAACACACGACACAAACAATATTAGTCCGTAAAACATTAAGAGGCAAAAAAATGGAGAAGATTATACGAACCAGCGCCTCCTCTATAACTTCTCCTACTCTTACCCGTATTCCCCCTTTCGACCCCTTCCTCTTTCCTTCTTCTCCTGCATCTTCTTCCTCCTCCGCCGCCTCGCGGTTTCAATCTCGCTCGAAAGCGACCATCTTTTTGCTTCTAAATACTCTGCTTGTCCGGCCCTTTTCATCCCCGGCTTCTGTCTGGGACTCCGTTTGGGATTCTGGGCGTGCCCTTTTGGTTCTTGGTGTTCGATTGGAAGTGGGTTCGAGGTAATTTGGAGTTTTCGGTTGGAATTTGTATGCTTGATTGTTGATTCGTTGTGGGGTTTTGGTGATTTGGGGTGGGATATGGGCGTGGAGGGAAAGGGGATCGGTTTGGTGTGGCTTGGTTTGGATGTGGGTGTAGTTTGTGTTGTTTTTGTGTAGTGGTTTGTATGGTTCGAGTGTGGAGAATGTGAGGCATTGTGTCAGTTTGTTTGATTTCGTAATGCTTCTGTTGTTTCAAATTGCTCTTATGTTTGTGAATGTCATTGTAGGGTGCTCGATTTGGTGCTGAATTTTGTGTGCGAATGTCATAATGCTTTTGTTGTCTGGGATTGCTGTTATGTTTGTGACTGTAATTGTGTGGGACGTGTTGTTTTACCCTTGGTTTATCAGAAGTTAATTGTTTATGGTTACTCGATTTGATGCTAAATAGTGTGGAGTCTTCTATTAGTGTCTCAATGCTTCTGTTGTCAGGGATAGGTGTTATGTTTGTGAGTATAGTTGTATGGTGCATGTTGTTGTACACCTGGTTTGTCAGGAGTTCTTGTTTTTGTTATGGTTACTTGATTTGGTGCTGAATAGTGTGGATTCTTTTGCAGTCTTGCTTAACTGTGTACCGCACTGCTGGACTTTGGGTAACGATCTGTTCTTGCTATGGAGGAACTAGGTGGTTCTCGACTTGATGGTCGTGGGAGTATGGTAAGAAAAAAGAGGAGCCAGACTGCAAGGCGGCCTAGACCTGAGCCACAGGTGTTCGGTGAAAACCATGATTCGCCTTTATCATCTGTCCCACATTCGGATGATACGAGCAAAGTCTCGAGTGATGAGCAAACTGGTGATACCAATTTTAGAGGAAAAATGTTCAGCCTTAACCAGTGTATGTCTAGAGCGGAGGACTCATATAGTCGTAAGAAGATTAAAAGGGACGATGACAATGGAGCTGGTGTACCGAAGAGCAATGGTAATAGTGGAGATCATGATATTCCTTCGGGGGGTCATATGAAGGCTCTGGATAGTATAGGTAAAGATAGCAAGCTTAAAAAAGTGAAGCTGAAAGTTGGGGGTGTCACTCGTACGATTCAAGCAAAATCCAACTCTAATTCTGCTTCAAGCATTGGAACTTCTACAAAGGCTCCTAAATCGTCTGATGGGCCTCGGGCTAAGCCGAAGTCAGCCCTTAAGGTTTGTCAGTTGTTTATCTAGCTTTCTTATGTGCATATGTGATACATGGACCGCCGCATAAGCTTTATGTGAAACGGTTTGAGCTGTCAGAAATTTGCATGCTAACAATGTTGACTGTTGGAAGACGACCACTTCCTTAACTATATTAGCTGATGGTCTTGGTTTTTATGGCATTCGAATAAATTTCTGCCACCAAGTAAATAGTCTTGGCTGAACTTGATGCCAAATCTATTTTGTTGCTTTATAGTTCTCTTAGCATTTTGAGTAACTTTTTTGATAAGCACGTGGTATATTATAGTTGGAGATAGGGAAATACTTTGAACGGATCCATAATATCTTGGCATTTGCTTATTCTGGATGTATTTATTGACTCTGAATGTTTTTTGTTGATGCTTTGTTGAAATCTCAGGACATCGTAGATAATCCCCTTCCAGATAAGAAGATGAGTGGTGCACAACGCGTTCTCTCAAGAGGCAAATCACAACCTAGTAAGGAGGAGGAAACAGGGAGGATGGCAACAAAGAACGGCTTTGACAATCAAAGTGAGGTTCGCAAGAGCAAGAGGGTCCCTAAGAGGCGTGTTTTGGATGACACATATGATGACGAGATTGATGAGGAGCTTCGTTTTCTGGAAAAGATGAAAACCCCCAAAGTAGTGAGATTTGATGATGAATCAATCAAGAAACAAAGGAATAATTCAAGGAACTATGATGGGGGAAAATATGAAACATTAGACCAAGGTACTAGGTCTAGCAAAGATGGTAAGAGATCCAGATCAGACCAAGGTTCGGATGACACTGATGATTATGAGGAGGTGGTGGTTTCTGATTCCGAGGCCGCAGGGAAGAAGAAGAAGAAGAAGCTTACAAAGGATAAATCTAGCTCACCACCGGAAACTAAGAGGGAAATTGCAATGACCACACGTCAGAGAGCGCTTTATTCTGTACCTGATGCCAATCAAATTGAGTTTCCAAATGGTTTACCACCAGCCCCGTCACGAAGTAAGTAGTTTCTTTTCATGTTTTCAGTTTTCTTATATTTTACTTCTCAAAATGTCTGTCTTTTTATTGAATATCTGCTTACTGATTTCCTTTGCTACAGAAAAAATTGAGCAATTGACTGAGACGGAGCAGCAAGTGAAGAAAGCAGAGGCTGCTCAGAGACGAAAGATGCTGACTGAGAAAGCAAATAGTGCTCATCATGTATGTGTATCTGGTCTGCTTCAAGCTATTATTTTCTTGGTGTCTCAAATTCTATGTGTTGTAATGAATCGGTTTGGTTTAATTTGTAGGAGGAGACTGTTAAAAAAGTTCTTGGTCAAGATTCAAGTAGGAAGAAGCGAGAAGATAAAGCAAAGAAGAGGCAAGTGGAACTGGCTCAGGTATGTACCATCTTTTATTCGAATTGGCCTTGACATACATTTGAACATAAATGAAGGAGATTTTTTTTTTTTTTTTGCAGGCTAGAGCTGCTGATGCTCAACTGCGTGCATCTAGTACCGTTAGATGGATCATCGGCCCTACCGGAACTTATATTCATTTTCCCGAGGAAATGGGGCTGCCTAAATTATTCGATTCAAAACCTATCAGGTATTGTGAAGTAAAGGATTATCTATGTTAGTTCTCAGTATATATAAATCGATTGTACTAATCAGAGAGCTGTTATGTAAAATTGCAGTTATCCTCCTCCGAGGGAAAAATGCGCGGGTCCCTCATGCAACAACCCGTTCAAGTATCGGGATTCAAAGACAAAGCTTCCTCTGTGCAGTCTCCAGTGCTACAAGGCGGTGCAAACAGAGATGCCTGCCCAAACACAGTGCTAAAGACTGATTCTTGCATCATTCTTTCTTGCTCCTCACTCTAATAAACGGTGATATCATCTCATGATGTGAAAGTAGTATACACATAAGGGTATAGGGTTCTTGCTGCCGGAAGCGTATTGGATACACACTCATTCATCTGAATCTCTGGCTGTGGTTTAGAGCGTGCTCGTGTTCTGCCATATCCAGGCACTATTCTTGTAGTCTTGTTGGGAAAACCTTGTTTAAGAAAGGATCATTTTCTGGCCTTCTAGGATTACTGGTATATTTTGGTCACTCTTATAAAACTAGATAAAAGCAGAATGATTGTCTGAAGGTTGAATATTTTGGTCTCTCTTACTAGGAGTAGTAGTATACTGCTAATTTCTAATGTAATAGCTGAACATTTTTCTTTTCTCTGAGAAATAAATTTGGTAGCATAGCTTCAATAATTTTTTAAATTAATATATGGCTGTTTAATCAATCAGTTTAAATTAATATCTGAGAAATAAAATTGTATCCTTTGCTCTTAAATTTTATTTTTTTTGTAAATTCTGCCTAGAATGCATTCCATTGTGGATATGGCAAAAATTGCAACTACACAATTCACAATTAACCAGTTTATCTTTTGCTAAACAAAAACTAATGTCACGTTTCATATTTGATTCAAAATTTTATTTTGTAAATGATGGGTCTTTATCTTTTATTTTTAAAGGAAGTGGTTTAATTGATGATATTTTTGTTGTTTTTGTTTCTTCGAGAAAAAAAGTTAGGCATGGGATTGATAATGATACTGATAAATTGATATACGTGTGATAATTAACTCTACAAAATATAAAAATAAATATCCAAAGTATTTTACTACTCCAAGTTCCACCGTTGCGGTTGCCGGGGAATCTCTACAGCCTATTTGAATATTTCGGAATTTATTTCTCTTCACTCCTTCGGATAAGCCGCGCTGCGTACTCCGTCCACCGCCGCCTAACGCCGCCGCCGGAGATATGGCGCTCTCTACAAGCTGCTCTGCGTCCGCCGTCATCCCCTCATCATCCTTAAACCCCAAATCCAACAGCTACTGTAATTACCCCCAGCTCAATTCGATTTCTCTTCCGTCGTCCAGGTAATGATATCGACTCGTGTTTCCCCAATTTATCCGGTGATTACGAGCTCTTGATTTTGAGAAATTGAATTTGGTTTACTTTGTCAGGAGATTGAAGAAGATAAACCCTAACTGCAACAAGCTCCGGGTGGGCCCGGTGAAGGCAATCTACTCCGCCGTTGACCCGTGGTCGCCAACTTCCGCGGCACAGCCCGGACTTTGGTCCATCAGGTAGTCCGATAAACTGTAGCTTGTATCCATAATGAGAACTCTATTATTGAACTTGAATTTTGAAATGATAGTCTAACTCTATTATTGAACTTGAATTCAGTAGCTTAACTCTATGATAACTCTACTATCATCCCTAGTTTAACTTCCAATTCATGCATGTTGAGTGCTTCTCAAACTAGAATAGTAATTTATTGGATTAAAAGTGTTGTACAATCACTCCATCGGCGAAACATAGCTCTTTATGTGGAATGAAAATGTTCTGATTGACATGTATAACCCAATGTGCTGCTTTCTTAAGGTTCTTTTGTATGTGTGAATGTTCGTATCCTTCTGCTTATTAGATTGAGTAATCTTACTCAGCTTTTTAAATATATTAAACTAGGGATGATCTGCAAACTCCTAGCTCACCATACTTCCCTGCCTATGCTCAAGGGCCACAAGGCCCTCCTCCCATGGTGGCAGAGCGGTTCCAAAGCGTTATTAGCCAGCTCTTTCAATACGTAAGCACCTTTCACATTTTGATAAAATTGCCTTCTGCAGTATAATATATAATGATTTAAATGTTATGCAGAGAATCATACGTTGTGGTGGGGCTGTGGATGACGATATGGCCAATGTCATTGTTGCTCAGCTTCTCTATCTCGATGCTGTTGATCCTACTAAGGTATGCTTTGACAAGATGAATTCGTTGTGGCTTACAATTTGTATTGGACCACTACTGATTGACAAAACACATGAAAGAAAAGCAATTATTCTAGTGTGTGAATGGAAATCTACAGTTGGTTATTACTTTATTTTTTAAAGAGTGATCGATCATCTGTTGGATTTGAGTTAAAGTTTGCTGTTAATAAACCCTCAGCTGTAACTTTGGGCTATTTTTGAAAAAAAAATTCTGTGTGTTCATAAAGGATGTTCTAATCTACCTTGTTTATGGTTGTATATGGGGAAAATAATATGATCTTTTCAACAGGACATTGTCATGTATGTCAATTCTCCTGGAGGGTCAGTTACTGCTGGTATGTCTTTTTCAACAAGACTTTGCCATTATTTTAATTCAAAGTTTCATAATCTTCCCTTTGGTATCAGGAATTAGTTTTGCCTTTCTATTTTTTTCAGGTATGGCAATATTTGACACAATGAGGCACATTCGGCCCGATGTTTCAACCGTTTGCGTGGGACTAGCAGCTAGGTGATTGCATACTTTAAACCCTCTATGCATATAGGCTTAAGGAAATGTGAACCTATTAGACATAATTTTGTCCACTGGGATATCGTTTTTTATGGTGCCTATTGATGTAGGTTATAGTGAGAATGGTCAGCTGCAGCACGCATAAGCAATCTGACTGATATATTTTTAATAGTCAAACTCATTAACATAGAATAAGACTTAGACTAGGTTTTCGAAGTGAACTAATGAATATTCAAAAATGCAGATTTTGCTGCTTGTTAATGATGTCATCGTAATTCTGATCCAAAAAAAATTATTTTTCTTCTTATGCAGTATGGGAGCTTTTTTGCTTAGTGCTGGCACTAAAGGTAACCGCAATTCTGTTGTTCAATTGCAACCTTTTAATTTTGGATATTGCTCCCCGATATATCATTGTGAAACATGTGATGAAAACTGTAGGAAAAAGATACAGCCTTCCAAACTCAAGGATAATGATCCATCAGCCTCTCGGTGGAGCTCAAGGTGGTCAGACTGACATTGATATTCAGGTAATGCATAACTATGCTATTTAAATCAGCTTAGAATTGCCCCTTTTGGAACAAAGAACATGATGTAGGCTGTGCATTTTGTACTGAGAAAAACTCGTTGGCTTGCAGGCTAATGAAATGTTGCATCACAAGGCAAACTTGAACGGGTATTTGGCATACCATACTGGTCAGAGCCTCGAGAAGATCAACCAAGATACAGATCGCGATTTCTTTATGAGCGCGAAAGAAGCAAAGGAGTACGGACTGATTGACGGGGTTATCATGAATCCCTTAAAAGCTCTCCAACCCCTGGCAGCAACTGCTGATCAATAACAATATTGTCATGTGCTATTCTTTGTTGTTTCCCATCCGAGTTTAGACAGTATAGCCCTCCTTAAATACTGTGTTTTCTGCTTCCAAGAATGGCTGCCAAGGTTTGCCATTTGAGCCTGTAATGTAGCAACGCCCTTATGCTCTTCTTTTGTTCTTGGTGTGGACATTTCATTTACATACAGAAGTCAAAAGGTCTTGAAATCATTATTTTGAGCGTTATCCATAATGCAATAGTTTATCATTAGTCTATTCAATAATTAAGCTTACCAACAAGCACAAGTACTTGTATTATAGAATGAAGTACGCATATCATACGAACATTGCTTCTAGCTTGAAACTTCAAACGACAAACATATTCGATTCTTGCCATATTAATATATTGAAATTACGTTTGAGTTTGACTTGCTAGGAAGTACTCACATTTGAAAACCAAACGTGGTGCTGATTTTGGACCAAACGAGCCAAAGTACATCTGAATACCAAACGACTGCGACTAAACTGAGTCGCAGTTTAGTATTCAAGATGTATTTCCGATACACCACAGTTGCACCAGAGCCGGATAAAAAACCACCATAACTAGTCCATAGTAGCAATCAGGTGAAGAGATGAGTTGATCATGTAAACGAGACTCTTCTATATTATTGTTGATTAGAGTGATTAAATTGGTTGATGTTCTTTAAAATAGTTTTAAAGACTTTATATACCTAGTTGATTAGTACCATTGTTGTTAAGACTTCATTTTCCAAATGATATTGATATCATCTTCAGCTTTCATTTGTTTCCAATATCCACAACTTATGTCATGCATATTTAAAACTACAATTTGCGAAAAATGCAGTCACCAAGAAAAGGAATTATAATTTTAAACTCAAGCGTTGTGGAATTAGAAACCTTCAACAAATGATTTTTAACCTCAAGTCAATGCAACAACGATATGCCTCTTTTAACTGGTCAACGAAATGCGTAACCACGATTGAAACCATGGTTTAATTTGACATAATCGTGCATATTATCCATTCCCAAATTGCATTATATTCATGGTTAGTTGGTTAATCAGGATTACCAAGTCTTAACTCCCGCTTTTAAAACTAATTGAAAATGCGTCCCAACTCCAAACAGTTGACAACATATCCCAATTGCATCACCAAATGGCATAGCCAATGACCTACCAACCAATCCATGCCGTCCCTCCAACCTCATTTTTCCATTTCAATATTTATCACACGCTTTGATTTTTTTCACATTCATTAAAAAACTATATATATTATAAAAGTATAAATCATAACTTTTAAGAAAAATATTTTCTAAATGTTTATTTTGTAAGATGGGTGTTGATTTTGAACCAAAAATAGTTTACATTATATTTTATATATTTTACCAAATACAAAAAAACTGATGTGATTATAAGCAAAACATCTTATAAGATGCGCCAAACATATCCAATATAAGGATACACCATGTTTTTAAACATGAACTGAACAAAATTAAATGAAATCATATTAAATATATAAATAACTAAATTAAAATTTAAAATTTAAAATTTAAAATAAAAGGAGTATTCATTGAAAATGAAAGTTTGAGACTAGTTATGAATTGTACGTTTCCATTTAGTTTCTTGCAATATTACATATTTAACTGCCATGAAAACATGGGATAAAAATCATAAAATTAATGGAATAATGGCCATGGAGTACGACTAGGAATGAAATCAATAAATTTAGTCGTGGGAAACCACTCAAATTCCCCCCTCCCTCCAATTTCTTCATTTTCCATACCAAACCATAACCCCAATTATCAATTTTATCTGTGATTCTTATTGTCCATCTATATATATTCATCACGATTTCAAATTAATACAGCATAAACCCGAAATATAATTCATTTAATTTTGGTATTTCATTTCCTTTGAATCAGAAATGGCTGGTTTACACACAACTGAGAGTGATGATCATGCAGATGATCATAAACTTGTTAAGCATGTCCACGGCGGCGCCATCACCACCACCGCCTCCGCCGCCGTGTTCAGCTGGAAGCTACCTTTCCAAATCTTCACCAACCTCCTGCTCAGCCTCCTCCTCCCGCTTTCCTTCCTCCTCATCGCGCGTCTCTCCGCCGCACGCTACCTCTCCACCACCACCGCCACGGCCACTGCTCCGGCGATTGACTCGTTTTTACTGAGCTATAGCTGCAAGGCCGTCGTCCTCTACGCACTGGTCTCCTTAGTCACCGTCGCCGCCTTGGTGTACGGCCTAACCGCCGCGCCGCTGTCGTTGGGACCCACTCCCGGCAGGCCCACAGCTAGACTGTACTTTTCGTGGGCCCTACTATGCGCTTTCCAGTTATGCGTTGGGTTGGGAATCGAAGGGACGATCTCCGCTGGAGTTGACGGCGCCGCCTTCGCCAACCAGAGCGGCAACTTTCCGGCCGTCGTGATCAGGGCGCTGCTGTTCGTGGGGATGCACGAGACGATGTCTTTCTGGTCGAGAACAGTAGTGAAGCCGGTTGTTGAGGACACTGTCTGTGCTTCTGCCGCCGTGAACGGCGGCGGACGGGTGTTGACCGTGGTTGAGAGGTTTGGTTTGGCAGTGAGCTTGGGAGCATTGTGGTGGTGGAGACTGAAGGAGGAGGTCGACGCTCTAGTGGTGGTGCCGGAGCTGATGTTGGCCGGCGGCAGCGGTGGAGGTTCCGACATGGTGGTTGGGGTGGCGGTGTTAGTTGGGTGGTGGTTGTATTATTTAACGGTGTCTATTGGGACCATGAGAGTCTTGAAAGGTGTTATTTGGGTCGGGTACCGGGTTTTTCTGGTGGGTTCAGCCACCGCAGTGGCTTGCCGGAATCACATCGGCAAGGGCGGAGAAGAAAAACCCGATGACTTTGACATCTCTACCTTACCATTGGTGGAGGACATGGTGTGACTGGTTATGTTGTAAAATTGTATTTAAGATTTTTGTAATTTTGTAAAGATTAATTGAGGAAGGTTACACAAATGGATTCACTTTTAATTTATTGTCTCAGTCCTTTTTTTAAGCTTAAACTTAGATAGCGCCATTTACTGATTGGTAATGTAATGTTCTGTTGTGAAGACATGCATGCATGATGTTCATGTAACCTTTTTTTATATTTAATTTAAAACTACTTATTGCCCCATACGTACTTATTGCAACCTGTTTCTATTTTTTCCGTCATGATGAATTTATATATTTCAAATACTATCCTCTAGTTTCCCGTCATCCAAGGTTTTTATAAATTATTTTCATATAAAATTATAACATTTGTTTAAATTTAAATATGGGATAAAAGTGTAAACATGATTCGAGTGGTATTCGAATTATTTATATTGGATGGCGCCGATAATTACATTCATAATTTATATTTAATTTATTTTTAAATCGGTTTAAAACCTAATTATACCCGTAAAAAACATCACAACAATAACCATGGAGTGGTCGAGGTTGATAATTCCAGATTTGTCTTATGTTTTTATATATTAACTTGTATCACCCGTAAACATTTTGATAACCTTGTCATCACTATTAGTCACTGATATCATGTATATAAGTTTTCCGAATTCGTAGCCGTAGCTTCCAAAATCTGGAGACTTATGGTAACTTTCTAAAGCATCAACTGGATAGTATGAGATAACAATAATAGTTTATATTTTCGCACAATACCAATATCACGATAACTGAATAATTATTTTATTAATGTCCACCAAATAAACCCGACCACGAATAGATATATGTGGAATAAGAAATAAGATGGTTTAATGTTTATATATGCATGTATGGGTATGAAAACTTAAAAATCATGTGTATAAATAATATATATTAAACTGAGCTGATAGTCGGTTCAAGCTCGAATTTGATGGATGAGTCCGAAAAACCGTCATCTAACCTTTTGATTCCAAGGAACTCATTCATATATATATATATATCTCAAAGACATTGTTCTGGAATTCATATATGTCACTTCATAGTTCGTAAGAGTTTGTAAAAATATTGACATCTTGATATTCTCATTCATAGTTTGAACTGAACATCACGTCATGGATTAAACTTTTACTTAAATTTAAATTAGTTTTATTGTCAATACTTTTAAATGTAGAAAATGATCTTGAAGGAAAAATAACCGAATCTCAATGAAGAGGTGAAAACGGCTACAGATCCTCTGTACCACTTTCATTTTCATGTACCATTCTCTGTACCACCAGTACAATTTTGACACTTGTGTCTTTTAACTGAACTCTAACTATACATCCTAACTCATCCTACAATGTTTTTTTTTACCATACTTACATTCCTAAAATAAATTAAACAAATTTAAATATGATTCTACCATCATTCTTCCACCATCATCTCTAATTTACATGTTCCAATTAAGTTTTTTCTGTTGTATCACAATTCACACACCATTACAGATGTATTAATATACCCAATTGATGCAAACAAACCCAATATATCATAGCAAGCCACAAATCATGCGATCAAACAAATGGCTCTCGTTCAAATTAATTGATGCAAACTAATCCCCAAATTCATGAATAACCATATCATAATATTCATTTTTCACTTTATGAGCCACCGTCGTAGTATCAGCGCCACCGTCGGACGATCCGCACCAACAGAACCACCGTTAACCACCGAGACCGGCACTGCCAAATTGTGTTCTCTTTTTGTGATTGTATGTGTAGACTTGGGAATCGGGCATTGAAACATAGGATTTTGACCGGAGTTGTGAATGATTGATTGAACAACCGACAAACATTCTTGATACTTTAATGTGTTGTAAGTGGCAGGGGCAAAGGGTTTGTGGTGATGGTTGTGTTGGATCGGAGGTGGTGGCGGCTAGCGAAGGCGGGAGCTACGGTCAATAAGAGATGAGGAGTAAGATGAGAGCGTAACTATGAAAGGTGAAACCTTTTTTATTTAACTGATTCCAAAAAATTAAAAAATACTAATCATGGTTAGATTAAAGTTAAGTTGTAAGAGATACGTGTCAAAATTATACTGGTGTTACAGAGGAAGGTACATGAAAGTGGTATAGAGCATCCGAATCCGGTGAAAACCCGGACGATTTAGTTTGGGCGTTGGTTGAAAACTTGGATAACATGAAAATAGAAATAACTGACCTTGCTATAACATAAACATGGCCGCTTGCTGGCCGGATTATTTGTCCTGCATTCGAAATTGATGTCATTTTCAAGAATAATTTTTTTAAATAGAAAAGAAAAATGATTGAACTTATTTGCTGAAACAACATCTTCCCCATTTTGAACAAGCTAGCCTTATTTTTTCATGATTTGTTTGATGAACTTTGACGAGGGCCGTATATCGTTAAACTTGACCGCTCAAAACACAAGATGTTGGAATAACCAAATGGAATGTTTTCACTTTGACCAATTCTCAATTGAAACATGTTTCAATTAGTTTATAGAATTATTAATAATAAAAAATGAGAAGATCAGACATTAAAAGGAGAATATTAGCAATAATACACTAAATAATTATGTTTAATATATAAAAAATTAAATTTAAAAATTATTAGTCTAATTTAAGAAAACAAATCTTTAATCTTTACTCCTTCGGAATATCACCCCAAGTTTGTACCACAGTCCGTAAAAGTTATCTTTCACTTCAGACTTAAAAAAGCTTGAAGCCAACAAATCAACATCATGAGCTTCTTCTAAACTAGTAAATTAGTAAGTGTTTCTAGTCAACACAACACTTCATCATAAATTATTTACAAATAAATAAGCTCATAGTTGATTAACTAAGAAATTAACGATCTTCACAGTTCACACCATTTGCAATCCTTCTTTATAATCTCCATCTCCAACATCCAACACTAATCATTTCACTGCTCCGAATATTTTTCGACCGGAATCCCACCGGAACAATGCAACCGCTGGTCGATTTCCAAAGTACGCCGCCGGTACCGGAGCCAACCGAAAAGCCAGCTGGAGGAGAGAATCCCCAATCATTTCCCTGGGCGTCTTTAGAGCTGCTCAAAAAC